>OZ022500.1:116734640-117334640 GCA_963989385.1 Ctena decussata | reverse complement strand
ATTCGTTTCGTTTTGTACGTTTTTATATTATACAATAGTTTGTCTCCACAACTACCCATGAAACACTTACCAGAATTGCCTTGGGTGTGATAGAGCTCTATCCAATCGGACCCCCTAACGCCTGAAATTTGTCATTTTTTCATATTTGCACATACAAAATTCAGTTGAAAAATATGAAGTCCCTCATGCGACACCTTAATATTTGGCAGGATGACTCTTAAATGAATGAAGAATATCTCGTAAAAAACTGAAGGTGTCGAAGTTGGGTTTCATGGTCTAATAAAAACAAAATGTAAATGTGCCTCGTCGTTCTTTTCTACTAACGCTGCCGAAGTTCGTTTGGTTTTGGGGTGAATATAATCAGACAGGAACTGATTCCATCAAGCCAATATAAAAAGTGATCAGCAGAAAAGAAATGGATACGATATTTCATTCCAAAAGCCGATGAAATCGCTGTTTTCAGTAGAGAGAAACCACCGCTTCCGAAAATTACGCGACAATGACAAATAACTGAGAAAGACGCGCCAAGTTGTAACGTCACGCTTTCTTACGTCACAATGTAGCGTTGGGTGACGTCATTGGCAGAGAGCACCTCGCCATGAGAGAAAGCTGATTATTCAAGGTTAATTGGCCGGTAAATGGGTATATACCGTATAAATTATATTAACGTCCCGGAGCCGTTGCAATTTACGAAAGTGAGGGAGGGGGGAGGTGCGATATTGTAATAAATCAGCAAAATACCTAATAAACAGTAGTTTGGTTAAAGAGTATTCTCTAAATTTTTGGTTCCCTTCTCAGTAGGGATAGGGTTCAACTCTTAAACAAAAGAATTTGCTCTTCTGAGCAATTCTTTCCTTCAAGAATGGACCCCATATCAAAGTTTTCCCTAATCTAGAGAAGCAAACAAGGTTTTAATGCAAGATAATAACATTATTGAAGGGGGGCGTTTATTAGAGCAGGGGTGTTTATCAGGATTAATACGGTATTCTAGCTTTGCTCCACCCAAACTAAACTCAGCGAATTCGACGAGAAACAGTGATGTACGGGGAAAACGGCTTCCACTTCCAAATCCTCCGGACGAGCGGGAAGATGGGAGCACATACCAGACAGCTTGGCACCCATGTCTGAAATAAGCTAGAAGGATTTGCGGCTCCGTTTTACTGACCCAAATATAGCGTTTGTTTAGAAGTATGAGTAGGGTGTGAGGGAGTCAACTGAATAGTAAAAAAGGCAATGTTGCGGGTGAGAAAGCAATTAAATTTGCAAAGCGAGAAAAGTGATAAAAATCTCCAACCATTAATTTGCATATTTACTGTGCATGTAAATGGATAGATGGATGGATGACTTATGAGTTTACGTCCTTTTCAACAGTATTTCAGTTGTATCAAGACGATGGGATTATGATAATGAAAGGTTATGTGCAATGGAACCCCGTTTACGGTAGGAAAGATTCTCGCCTCAAGCGGGATTCGAACCCGGTCCGCTAGATCAGTAGGCCAGAGCTTAACCCACTGAGCTACCGGGGCTCCTTTTCGCATGTAAAAGAAGTATGTGAAGTGAGTTCCAGAATTATAAATGCGAATCGGAAATCGGTAAAAGAAATGGCGTAAATAAGGCACCTGCTATGTTGGTCTTCTAATGCCCGTTTACAAAAGCAATAAAAGTAAAAAGTTGTAACCATAACACCTAACTCACAAGGGAATTTGCAGACCAGAAGCCTGCAAAATTTCAGACTGATTCATGACGAGCTGCAGGAGGTGTATTTAAGTACCGTCTGTCAAAAGGGGGGAGGGGTGGATTGGGGGGGATATGGAACTACGGAAAGGTGAATACTGTGTCCACTGCCCTCGCTATTCTTTGTAAAAGCAGTGGACAAAAAAGGGAAAGTGATCAATAACAAAAAACAGCAATTTATATAATTAATGAGCTGAAAAGAAGTTTTTTTTTGTATACACGCATAATCCGCCTCCCCTCCCCTTACACACCTCTTGATAGATTAAGTGTAGCGGAACCCCAAGGATTTCCGTTTCCTGAAATATTTCAGTCTACATTGTATACATCGACCCGTCATCCAGAGAGATGGAGAAAGAAAAGACATGCAAGGGGAGAATAAAATGTCGTCCGAAAAATCCCCACCCGCACCTACTGCAAGCACAGTAGGCCCTTGCTCCACTGTTTACCAAATTAGTCGGACTCCTTGACACTGAAAACTACCCGGCACCATCGTCCGTCCACAAACACTCAGGTATGTGCCGAATTTTGACGAATAACGACATAGGAGAGAATATCATCTCTGTTTATTATTAGTATTATTATCATTTCCTCCCAGAACATCAGAACTCCAAAGCAAACAAAACTAATCTGATAAAAACATAAACAAATTGTCATGAATGACAAACAGCAGTATTGCTCGGAATTAGTTTGCGCTTCGCATTTTGTCCGCAAAATAAAACGTACGTACATGTAACAAACTTTTGTTTTGCCAACAAAATTCTAAACAAAAACTTACACCGGACTCAGAAATAATAGTGCCTTATCAACTATGATAGTACACCAAAAATTGAAATCCACAGACTTTCCAAGCTCTTCAACCGTCAGTATTACATGTAATACCTGCACGCAGGACAAACGCGGGTGGCGGTGGGGGTGGCGGGAGGGGGGGGGGTGAGGTTAATTATAAAGATAAACATATACATACGAGCTCCCATAGAAAAGAAATAGCAACATCTAATCGACCTCGTTAAAGAGTGGCAATACAGAGCAAACGGAAAAGCGCTACACAGCAAACTTAAAAATTGAATGACGTCGTTAACGTCATAAAATTATTAAGTACGTCGCGTGGGGTAGGGTATTTTAGTGACGTCACAATTGCGTAAATAACACGTGAGACTTTAAAAAAAAAATCCATTTTCAGTCGCAGGAAACATATAAATATGACATAGTAAAATTTCATCAATTTCTGAGACAGGGCCGATTTTGACTCTTCGTGAACCTTGTCCTTTATCCATCGTAAGTCTTAAGTGTGCAATGTTACCATACAACACTGTACTGGTTAACCGCTTAGGAGGTCAAAGCCTGTCCAGGAATAGTGTGGTTACTGGTAAGGTTAACTGACTGTCTCAACATGACCATAGCTGTTTGCTGTGGACGTTAAACAATATGTCTCTACGATTTTGATTAGCGAGAATTTATACAAATTTGAAAAAAATCATTAGCCTGTAGCCAATAGACATGTCATAGGTGGCATTGCACAATCCCCAAACAGTCACCCTGCAGAGGTTGCAGGCTGATCATGCAGAAAACAAAATTTTAGATTTCCCACTGCTGAGATACTGATTTACGGTTGGGTATGAAAACCACAAACCGTACCCGTACCTAAATCCATACTTGAATTTTTTTTGGTCCTGCTAGGAAGGGCCCAAAACGCTCAAAGTTAGAATAACTGGTGTCATTTTCAGACATAATATATAATTAACATCTGTTATAAAAATGAAAGTAAAAAAAAAAAACTTATTTTTGAAGAAAATAACATTTTGATTTTTTTAGGGGTACGAAAACCACAACCGTTCCTGAGATTGTTTTTCAGACACGGAGGTTCAGTTTGTGGTTTTCATACCCGATCCTGATTTAAAGGTAGGTTCCTGTACTTTGGAATGCATCATAATTTTGATGATCTTTCATCCAAGTTGTTGGAAAGCACTTATAAAAGGTAATGAATAAGTTTCACTAAAAAGTGTAAATCAAAAAAATATTAGAAAAATTGTTTTGCAAGGGATTTCCTAACTCTGCTTCGCACACCAGTTAGCGCTATTTTTAGTTCGCGCCAAAAATAGATAACGCAGCTGACGTCATGCTGCATTGCATTTTGGGATAGTTTTAACCCATCCACCATGCCAGGACCTCTAGGAGAGCTCACGACAAGGGAAAATTGACCTTTGGAGAATGGCATCAGAAATTGCGCACTTATAGACATAATGAACATAGTTATTTTTAGAACTGGAATTCCAACGAAAGAAAATAAACCAAAAGGGAAAACGACTATTTTCTTCAACATCTGACGAGTTTCTCAGCAGCAACAAATTCAGAAAAATAAGAGAATTCAATACTGCTCAGAAAAAGACGAAATTATTTTGTGGACATAATTGTTATGGCTAGTACAGGTACCTACCTTTAAAGCTGAAATAAAAGTTTTCAGATTTCTCATAATGGTCTCATGGAAACAAGTAAAAGTTGCAGGGCAACGGTCTGGGCTGTTTTGGGGGTGGGACAGTAATTGCCATCAGAAAGAGTTAAGCTCTGCTGTAGATGAGGCAGTATGAGAGAGGGCATTGTCATGCAAAAAAATGACATTTTTCTGGGCTATCCTGGGACACAACATTATAGAGTTCATGATATCCTTAACATTTACCTGGTTTTCAGAAATCCCCTAGAAAATTGATCTACTTGTACCTGTTCTTCATCATTATTTGCAATTCATGGGATACTGAACTCAATCCTGGTCCTACATCCCTTAGTTCCTCACATTTCCCATGTGGTGTATGTGAGGCCAGTGTTGGTTGGGACGACCGGGCTATAGTTTGTGACACATGTAATAAGTGGTATCACATTGACTGTCAGGGTATGGATTCCAATATGTATTCAATTTATAATCAGTCCCTGGATAGGAGTTTGGCATGGGAATGCCTGAACTGTGGCATGCCAAACTTCTCAACTTCTTTGTTTGACACATTAGGCCTGATTGATACGAGTAATCGTTTTGATTCCCTCTCAATTCCTGACAGTCCAATTCCTACTGATCTAGGCACACCAACAGCTACTTCTTCCCCAGTTGGTCTGCAACAATCAAAACCCAAGCCAGGCAAGAAGTCTGTCTTAAATCATCCACTTCGAATCCTGATTATGAATTGTCAGTCGATTAAAAATAAGAAACCTGAACTTCAGACCATTGTCGACACAGCCAAACCTGACATTATCTTGGGTTGTGAATCTTGGCTCTCTCCAGACATCGCCAACTCTGAAATATTCCCTAATGGGTATGATGCCATTAGGAAAGACCGGGTGGGTGATGCTCATGGGGGGGTTTTTGTTTGTTTTAAAAAGGATTTGGTTTGTATTGAGGTACCAGAACTTGAGACTGAGTGTGAACTTGTTTGGGTTAAACTTCAAATTGTTGGCTGTAAAACTTTGTATCTTGGCTCCTTTTACCGACCTCCAGATATCATTGATCCAGAGTATTTGGATCATCTAAATGCCTCTCTAGGACGAATCATGTCATATAAAAACTCTCATGTCCTTCTTGGAGGTGACTTCAATTGTGGGGACATTGATTGGAATAAGTTATATGTACCCCTGGGAATGCCCAAAAGGCAGGTGCAGTCCCAATTAGTAAACATTGTTCAGGAGCACTGCCTCTCTCAAATGGTTGATATCCCTACAAGACAAGAAAGGACCCTAGATATCCTTTTGACTAACAACCCCACCCCTGTCACAAGAATTAAGGGTATGCCACCAATTGGTCGAGCTGACCATGATATTGTTTTGGTGGAATATGACATAAAAGCAAAAAGGGTCCTTCAGTCACCACGGAAAGTTTTCTTGTACAAACGGGCTGATATGCAAGGTCTCAGAGACCATATGCTTGCCTTTGCAGACCGTTTCATGTCGCAGAACTTTGCTCACGTTGATGTTAATGAGATGTGGATTGAGTTTAAGACGGTCTTACTAAATGCAGTAAACAAGTTTATTCCTTCTAAAATGACGAAAGGAAAACTTGGCTATCCATGGATAGATGCACGCATTAGGGCATTGATTAGGAAAAAAGAAAAATTGTACCACAAAGCTCGCAGGGCAGATAACGAGTCCCTGAAGAGTCGTTATAAACGACTCAGAGCTCATGTCCAAAAAGAAATGCGTGATGCCTATTGGAGGTATGTTTCAGATATCTTCAATCCCTCAGATACAGACACTAATATAGAAGACTGTATCCAAAATGATCGGCTGAAAAAGTTTTGGTCCTTTATGAAAAACTTAAGAAAGGATTCCGCGGGTGTGGCCTGTTTAAGGGAAAATGGCATGTTGAAAACTGCTAATAAGGACAAAGCAGACATATTTAACAGACAGTTCGAGTCTGTATACACCCGGGAACAAGTAGGTGACCCTCCATCGAAAGGACCAACCCCCTACCCAGATATTGAAGACTTATACATTGACCCTAATGGGGTCAAAAAACTACTAGACCGTCTTAACCCCCATAAATCATCAGGTCCAGACGACCTAAGTGCACGTGTGTTAAAAGAATGCAGTGCTGAAATTGCCCCGGTCCTTGCCTGCATTTTCAACCAGTCCTTGGCCCAGTCTAGAGTACCAGATGACTGGCTGCAAGCTAATGTGGCTCCCATTTACAAAAAGGGAGAAAAATATGACCCTGCCAATTACAGGCCGGTCTCCTTGACTTGTATTTGCTGTAAGTCTCTTGAGCACATTCTCGTGAGCAAAATCATGCAACATCTATCGGACCATAAGATTTTAGTTGAGTCTCAGCATGGCTTCAGAAGTGGTAGGTCATGCGAGACTCAACTGGTCCAGTTCATTCATGATTTGCAGGCAAACCTAGACAGAGCCAATAATAAAGGTCACAAACAAACAGACCTCATTATTATGGACTTTGCCAAGGCTTTTGATAAGGTCCCCCATAGACGATTGATTTATAAACTGGAGTATTATGGTATCCGAAATGATATCCTCCGGTGGATCTCTGCCTGGCTATCTGGAAGGACACAAAAAGTTGTCCTGGATGGTGTTTGTTCAGACCCTCTCCCCGTGTTGTCTGGCGTCCCCCAGGGTTCTGTTTTAGGGCCCATCCTGTTCTTAATCTTTATTAATGACCTGCCAGACAACATAAGCTCCACAGTCCGCCTTTTTGCTGATGACTGTGTACTCTATAGAAATATTAGACGGTCCGAAGACCAACAGATACTCCAAGATGATTTAGATAAATTGGCACTTTGGGAAGAGGCATGGCTCATGAAATTTAATGTTGCCAAATGTCACTCTATGAGGGTGACTAGGCATCCCCCTCCAAAGCAAATAATCCATGGTTATACATTGCATAACCAAGTCCTAGAGAATGTATTGTCAGCCAAATATTTAGGAGTTGAAATTACGGATGACCTCGAGTGGGGTCAGCACATTAATGAAATTACCAGTAAGGCTACTAAGACTTTGGGTTTCCTTCGTAGAAACTTGACTTTTGCATCGAAGGAAATCAAGGCTGCTGCATATAAAACTCTGGTCCGGCCTAAATTAGAATATGCAGCGCCAGTTTGGATGCCCCATCACCAAGTTGATATTAACAGAATAGAAAAAGTACAGAGGACTGCTGCCCGTTGGACCTGTAGGCGCTGGCGCAATCAAAGTCATGTGGGAGAAATGCTAGAAGAACTCCAATGGCCAGACCTGCAGGAAAGACGACAGCAGGCTTCTCTGTCTCTATTCTACAAAATTCATAATAATCTTGCCATTGTAGATAAGAATAAGTACCTATCTGAGGTCGGTGAAGGGAGCAGGAGAACTAGGTCCCACCCATTCCAGTACCACCGTCCAAACGCTTACACGGACGGTTTTAAGAATTCTTTTTTCCCCAGGACAATTGCAACTTGGAATGGCCTTACAACCGAAGCTGTCTCTTCGGAGACAGTTGATGGGTTTAAGGCCAAAATTTAATATCCTAGGGTAGAGCAGGGGTAATAGGCATGGGATGCCTGCCCCTGAGGACTTCTTGTAAATAGTTTTAATCTGCTGGTGGCTATGTCACAAATTCATTTATTTATTTATTTTTTTTTTTTTTTTTTTTTTTTGTGACAACTTATGCGCCACACCAAAAACCTGTCATCATGGTCAAAATTGACCGAGGACAGTATCGGTAGAAAGAAAGGTTTAAATGCTAAAAACTGAGTAAGCACACCTCTCATTGGAAAAAAGCTGACTGGTATACAGGCAAGAGAATAATTATAGTTTTTACTCAGAAATTATAATATGTGTAATTAGTCACTCATGGAAAGATGGGAGCATGAAAAGGCTGGATATATACTTTCCATCCACTCCTCATATTTTGTGTTAAGGGACCCCAAAATGGAGGCTGCTAAAGATAGTACTGGTGAACCCTTATTAAATAGGGTCATCCCTTACGACAGGTTTTATTGTATCTTAAGTCTTTAAAACCTCATTTGATTGACAGTGTTCTTGGCCAGTGAATGGCATAGCTGTCTATTTAATCATTCAAACATTCAATTAGACACACCTACGGATTTGTTCAGAGATGAGTTAAGGTTCATTGTTAAGAATAATAAATTCCTAGAATTGAATAGTAGTTCTTGAAAATTATCAAATGTCTTGCACTTTGGTTCTAAGCTGCTAACCAAAATATGAGCCACATCATGTAATTTCCAACAATGTGACATTGGTGACAAGCAAAGGCTCTTATCAGACTGCACATAAGTGCAGTCTGACCAGAGCCTTCACTTGTCACATCAGCCATCTCTGGAAGTGACACGAGCCATACAGCCGACAGTGATGTCTATGATTACCCTGTATAATTGAGAAAGATGACCTGAATATCACATGACAAAAATGCCACATGGTTGGAAATCACATGGCGTGGCTCATATATAGTTTACTATGGTCTGATGCTGTGATGTTGTTTTCTTCAGATAAAGGACCAAAGATACAGTGAAGCTGTGCAAGTTCTCAACAATCAGCTACAGACCCACCAGCGGGTAAGTTCTGGTAGCTTATTTACTTGGTTATAACTGCAGTACAGTTTTCTTTAACTTCCAAAACAACTCCAAAAATCTAGATCCATCTTACAAGATGGATTTAGGTTTTTGCAATTGTTTAGGATGTTTAGGAAAGATGAAAAAACTTCTTAAAGCAGAAATAATACATCAGCTGATTTACATATTTAGGGTCATTTTAGATAGTGAAAAAATAAAAAACTTCTCACATTTTTTCAGCAAAAAATGACTTTTTTTCTATATTTTTTAATGCATTTGAAAATGTGGTACATGTATGTAAGGTTCATTTTTGCAAAAGTGAGAATGACTCTTTTCTTTTCTTTTTCTTACAGTCTCGAGCAGCATTGTCACTCCTAGGCTACTGCTACTTCCAGATGCAAGACTTTGTGAACGCCTCAGACTGCTATGAACAGCTGTCAATCATGCATCCTGAAGTTGAGGAATACAAGTTACACTATGCCCAGGCCCTGTACAAGGCTTGTCTGTATCAGGAGGCTATGAAAGTTGCTTGTCAGATAGACAATCCTGCAACTCAGGGAGAGGTAAGAGCTTATGTTCTATGATATATCAGAGCTCCGGATAAAAAGAGGATTTGAGGATATTTCAGAGAATTTTCCTGTTTTTCATTGAAAACATATGTTTCTGTGTGTCTCCTTGGATGACCGTTTAAGACAGTTTTGACTATATGAATTCTGCACAAAAAGTCTGTACAATGTACTGTTGAATCTCATTAAGATCGGCAGTGAGATGGTTCTAATGAAAGTTGAGTATGGTTTGTTTAGAAATAAAATAAAGCATACTGTTGGTTTCAAACATTTGCCTTCATATTTACATGTAAACACTAGAAAAAACAGGATAGGAAATCGTGCATGCTTCACTGATAAAGACTGAACATATACTGTCATTGACCTTATTAGCACGCTGTGCGTTTAACTCAGAAGGGAGGCAAATACTTAATGCTAATAAACTTTTTTTCTTAAAAGTGCACATTTCAAAGAATTATTATATACTAAAGGAAACAATATAAATAGTTAAACGTCAGAGAAGAGCTGCTTATAGACATAACTGAAAGAATATATACCATTTTCAGCTCTTGAAAACAAAGCAAACAAAGGGATAAACGGTAAAACCAGTGAAAATCCTGCCCTTATAGTAATATGCCTCTGAAATTACCATGCTATGCGCTTCTTGGGCAAGAAATAAACTTCTAATCTGTAGGTATTTACAAACAGTGTAGATGCAGTTCAGACTCTATCTGATGAGCAGTCTGATAAAGGTACTATTCACTATTGATTGTCTTACTTCACAGGTAACAAAGCTGCAAGCGGCTATCAAGTATGGTGAGGAGGACCTTCCTGGTGCCAAGGTACAGTATTTATTGATAAGTCTGAAAGAAAAGATACTTCTTTGTAGCTAAAGTTGACAATGCTGTTCGTGAGGTTATGAGTTTGTGACTTTTACATTAGATCATAATCCTGTCAGCTATGCAAACAAAGAGATAAAGTTAGAAATGTTTGTAAAGGGTGCAGTTGGGATCAGGTGCCATTTAATGAGTTGTCACATCAGGATCTACACTACTTAAGAGTTTTTATCAGATTTACCATTTCAAAATGATATATTTTTCCAAATTTAAAGATAAAAAAATCATATTCAGATATACCATATTTATTCAGCTATAGGACAGAGTTTTGTCCCCTCTGGAACAACCTCAAATATTAAATTAGTCTAGTGTAATTAAGCTTTGAAATGGATTCTTCTCTTGCAAAACAATACCAAAAATCTAAGTCTGTCTTAGATAATGGATCTAAATTTCAGAGGGTTGTTTGGAGAGGGAAAGCTCCTTCTTATTGCTGAATAAATAAGTTAGTGTGATGCCAAGCTATATTGGCATATCTTCCTCAAATGTGATAGGTAGATCACTGCCAGTATTAGAGAAAAGTGAGATTGTCAGATAATTTTAAATGGCCTTTTCCAAAAATCTAAAATTGGTAAACAAAAAGATTGTTAGCATACTGTAGTTATTTATTTGGTTATAAGACAGAGTTTATCCTTACAAAATTACCGCAAATATATAAATCAGCCTTGTGTAATTTAACTATAAAATGGATTTTTCTCTTCCAAAACAATCCCAAAGATCTAGATCTAAAAGATGGATCGAGATCTTTGAGATTGGTTTGGAAGGGATAAACCATGACTTATAACTAAATAAATAGGATAATCAACTCAAAGTTTAGAATGAAAAGCCTTCTCATTGTACATTTGTTTTGCAATAGAATGTAATGTCCCGAAGCACCAAAATATTTTCAATGTCCTTGTCCAATTTACACATATTCTTTAGATTTTGAAATTCTGTTTGGATTTTGATATATTTTAGGTATAATTATTGTATATTTAGTGTTGATATTTATTTTCAGAGTTTGGTGGAGCAGTGTCCAGCTGATGACCCTGAGACAGAGGTCAATCTTGGCTGCCTGCTGTTCAAGGTAAACCTACTGTTTAATTTAGCTTTGCAAGCTGTTCTTGATTTTATTAGCTCACCTGAGCCGAAGGCTCACAAGGTGAGCTTATAGTATAGGCTTGGTCCGTCGTCCGTCCACACTTTTAAGTATTAATATCTGCTAAAGTAGCTGGCCAATCTTGATCAAATTTTATGTGTAGCATGGTTGGGGTGGGGGATTGATTGCATATAGTTTTGGGACAGATTGGTTTAAAACTGTGGTTACCATGGCAACAAAAAGGTCCCATAGACTTATAATGAGGAAAATGTTGTCCGGGCCCTAACTTCATTTTTGATCGCAACTTCTTCAAACTTGCAGATAAGCAGGACAGTCAAAACATCTCGGACCAGTTCGAATTTGGGCTTGGTTGGATCATTCTTTTTAGAGTTACTTGCCCTTGAGTGATAAAATATTTTCCCATAGACTTATAATGGGGAAAATGTTTTCCGGGCCCTAGCTTCTTCATTTTTGATCGCAACTTCTTCAAACTTGCAGGTATCCAGGACAGCCAAAACATCTCGGACCAGTTCGAATTTGGGCTAGGTTGGATCATTCTTTTTAGAGTTACTTGCCCTTGAGCGATAAAATATTTTCCCATAGACTTATAAACGAGAAAATGTTGTCCGGGCCCTAGCTTCTTCATTTTTGATTGCAACTTCTTGTAACTTGCAGGTATCCAGGACATCTAAAACATCTCGCACCAGTTCGAAATTGGGCCAGGTTGGATCATTCTTTTCAGAGTTACTTGCCCTTGAGCAATAAAATATTTTCCCATAGACTTATAATGGGGAAAATGTTGTCCGGGCCCTAGCTTCTTCATTTTTGATTGCAACTTCTTCAAACTTGCAGGTATCCAGGACAGTCAAAACATCTCGGACCTGTTTGAATTTGGGCCAGGTTGGATCATTCTTTTCAGAGTTACTTGCCCTTGAGCGATAAAATATTTTCCCATAGACTTATAATGGGGAAAATGTTTTCCGTCATCATTCTAGTGCCTTCATTTAATGATTTAAATTGTACTTCACACAAGTGATGAGTATGACAATATCTTGGACAAGAACGCGTTTCAGCATTTGTGGGTCAAGGTGAAAGACACAGTGGCTATTTTTAGAAAAACTTTGTCATCATTGTAGCGCATCAGTTTGTGGACTGAATTCAATTGGATATCACACAAATGATTAGTATGACAATATCTTGGGTTAAGGTCAAGGTCACAGTGGCTATTTTTAGAAAAACTTTGTCATCGCTCAAGAGCCTTCATTTATGGACCCATTTTGATTAAAACTTCACACTAATGTTTAGTATGACAATATCTTGAACAAGCTCGCGTTTCAGCGTCCTACGGTCAAAGTCAAGATCACAGTGGCTATTTATAGAAGAACTTTGTCATCGCTCTAGCGCTTTCATTTATGGACCAATTTTGATTTAACTTCACACAAGTGATAAGTATGGCAATATCTTGGACAAGTTTGCGTTTCAGCATTCTTGGGTCAAGGTCAAGGACACAGTGGCTAGTTTTAGAAAAACTTTGTCTCGAGCCTTCATTTATGGACCGATTTTGATTTAACTTCACACAAATGTTTAGCATGACAATATCTTGTACAAATTTGCGTTTCAGCATTCTAGGGTCAAGGTCACAGTTGCTGTTTCTAGCTCTCCTGAGCCAAGACTCACAAGTTGAGCTTATAGTATAGGCTTGGTCCGTCGTACGTCCACACTTTTAAGCATTAATATTTGCTCAAGTAGCTTGCCAATCTTGATCAAATTTTCTATGTAGCATTGTTGGGGTGGGATCTTGATTCGAAACTGTGGCTACCATGGCAACAAAAAGGTCCCATAGACTTATAATGGGGAAAATGTTGTCCGGGCCATAGCACAGTCTTTAGTTTTGACTGCAACTTCTTCAAACTTGCAGCCTTAAAATATCGGACCGGTTCAAATTTGGGCCAGGTTGGATGATTCTTGTCTTTTTCATTTTCCACCCTGAGGGTCACAGGTATGATACCACATATGTGTTCAATTTGCCTTAGAGTAACTTACCCTAGAGTACTGAGGCTGAATGGACTCAGGTGAGCTACAGGACCAATGGTCCTCTTGTTTTTCGTTTGCTTGTCTGAACTCAGTTTTGAATTGATTGTGATTTCATCTTTTACAGTCTGCAATTGTTCAGTGTTTTACAATCTGCAATCTTTTAGTGGTGAATGGTAAAAAAAAAACAGAGACTTAAATTATTTGAGAATGAATTATAGGTATGAGAAAAGCACACATTTCCATTGTACAATTTCAGGTAGCATCATACCCATAATTCGAGAGGATGCTCCTCTCGAATGATAAGTGAGATGATGCCATAGATCTGTTACAATAGCGACTATGGAATTACAACTGTTGTGCTTAGTACCTTGGCAGAATGACAACTGAATGGCATCACTCTATCATCAGTTTGAACCCTTAGTTGCTATGGTAACAGGACTATAAAGTCATTGGTATCAGAGCTTGTATGCCATGCTCTGCCAGTTTTTCAGTGACATTACAAACTGAAATTTTTTCAACAGAAACTTCAGATTTTCTCAAACAAATAATTTTTCTTGAGTCAATTTAAAAAATTGGGACACCTAAAATATTTACGCAATTGTGCCTAAAATGGAACAAAGTTTTGTTTTACAAATTTGTCCTAAGCATGAAGATGGAATGGCAAACATAGTCTGTTTAGGTCTGCACTGTTTGTTTAGTCTTATCTGTTTCAATACTTAGAAGTGTCACAGTATATCTTGCTTCTGATTTGTAGGAGAACAGATACGAAGAAGCCTGTGCCAAGTTTACCCAAGCAATGCAAATACTGGGTTACAAGGCTGACTTGTCCTACAACATAGCCCTGTGCCACTATATGATGAAACAGTATGCCCCTGCTCTCAAGCATATAGCTGACATCATTGAGAAAGGAATCAGGGAGCATCCAGGTATGTTGTTTAATCTTAAAGGCTGGGTTTGCTATCCCCCTTGCTGAATCTGATACCTGTACAGGTCAGCTGAACTGGCCAGAGCTTATGGTAGGTCAGAAGTGTGAAAGTCACAATACTGTGTCCATGATACCTAGATGTAAAATAGTTTTGATCTTCAGCTCATGAGAGCTGTCACTCTCTCTCCGGGTAATATGTGACTGACCAGCAACAAGAAATCAGATTCACTGAGACGAGATATTCGCCCTTGCAGATTTGCTTTCTTTGAAAGGTCCATTTAGGTTAAGAGACACTGTTGTGGTGTCTGTATATTTAGGGTAAATACAATGTGTTTAAGATTGTTGCACTCTTAAAGTTATTCAAAATATAATTAATTCTTTTAAAAATTTATTGACCAAGGCATGATTGTTCAAAATTAATGACGTCTTTAGTACGGAGACGTTAAAGTATGAAAAGTATTGTATGCAAAAACGCTGCCATTTATAGCCAAAAAATGTGAAACGGTTCAGCAGCGGCATTGGCGGCATAAGCTTTTGTCAAGTTTTCTGGTTAAGCTCCCTTTCTCAGGAACTATACATGGGCTAGAATCATGAAATTTGGTACATGTTTACATCTAGTAGAGAGAAGCTGAATGCACTCATCACTATAAGGTCTTGGCCGATATTTTACGCTTCATTGACTTGACAAACTTACATCAAGCTTTCTGGTAAAGCTCTGTTTCTCAGGAAGCCTGTAAGGGCTAGAATCATGAAACTTGGTCCATGTTTACATCTAGGTAAGGGAAGCTGAATGCCATTATCACTATTAGGTCATGACCTATATTTTAGGCTTCACTGACATAACAAATCTGCATCAAGTTTTCTGGTTAAGCACCATTTCACTGAAACTGTAAGAGCCAGAGTCATGAAACTTGGTTCATGTTAACATCTAGAAAAGGGAAGCAGCCATCACTGTTAGGTCATGACCTATATTTTACGCTTCACTGACTTAGCAGATATGCATTTATTTTTCTGTTTTATCGCTGTTTTTCTGGAACTATAAAGGCTAGACTCATGAGCCTTGGTTCATGCTTACTCTTGTGGTAAGCATAATAAGACCATCACTTTAAGATCATGACCTATATTTTATCTTAAAGAGAGTTCTAGTTTACCTGTTTATGATAATGCGCAGGCAGGCAAGACACCCCATTCTGTGGAATTCTTGTTTAGCGAAAAATATTACTTGTATTGCAATTGATTTTGCAAGTATTGTAACACTAAGAATTCTTGACTAATGATTGTTGGATTCCTTGGAAGAAATATGTGATATATGCATCTTCTGGCAGTTGCAAGAAGTAAAAATAGGAAATAAGAAATAAGTGAACATGATGAGACAATGCGAATTTGAGCCAGAACACGGCATACACCGTCAGAGCAGATTCTTCAATGTGTGCATGGAGGTAGCTTTGACCTTCAGCTACCCTTTAAGTGCACAGCAAAGACTCTGATCAAACTGGGCGGATGCCCAGGCTGATCTGAGTCTCTGCCAGGTACACATGCCATTTTGTTGGTTTTGTTGTGTTTCCACTTATTTATATTTCTTCAACTTTACAGAGCTGAGTGTTGGTATGACGACAGAGGGTATTGATGTCAGGAGTGTAGGAAACTCCCTCACTCTTCATGAGACTGCTCTGATTGAAGCCTTCAACCTCAAGGCTGCGATAGAATATCAGCTGAAAAACTGTAAGTGGTTCATAGTTTTTGTTAGAGCTTGCTTTTCAGATAAGACCACATTGTATGGTTTTATGGAGAAGTAAAGCATTTATAGCAAAGTGAGTTTTAAAAACATGCCTTATATGGGACTCTGTTACCATGTTGCTTTAGCCCTTAAAATATTTATGAGGGTTACTGTTATGCTTTTAGCTGTCAGTTATATAATTCTAAATGAAGATAAAAGTGCCAGAATATGCTGTTCTCACAAACCTGTTAAAATTAGATACTGCAATTATTATGTGTTTCACAGTATTCAAGACGTTTTGAATCTGTGATTGTAATAAAGGGTCTTTTCGTTGATAAATTTGTTCTATCTTTTCTATTTGTGAAGTTTTGATATAAAGGAAACTTTCACAAAATTTGAAATATTTGCTGATTTACAGTAGCAATTTAAAGTTACGTCAAAACTTACCTCTTTCTTTTAGTTGAGGCAGCCTGTGAGGCCCTGACAGACATGCCACCCAGGGGAGAGGAAGAGCTGGATGCCGTTACCCTGCACAACCAGGCATTGATGAATATGGAGACGGAACCAACCCAGGGCTTTGAGAAACTCCAGTTCTTGTTACAACAAAATCCCTTCCCACCAGAGACTTTTGGAAATCTGCTGGTGCTTTACGTAAAATATGAGGTAGGGTAATAGTGAGACAAATATAATTCTTTAGAGACCTGATGATGTGTTTTCTTTAAAATAATTGTTTCTGCACGCATAAAAATTATTTTTCATTGTAGGCTAACTGAGGGTAAAGGCTAAACTCCATTACTCATTGCCTGCGTTAACCAGCAGTATGTTAGTTATTTGGCTATAAAACTGTTTTTCCATCTCTAGAATTACCCCAAATATTTAAAGCAGCTATGAGATGGGCTGTTTCCTTCTTGTAAGATGGATCTGGATTTTTGGGCTTGTTTTAGAAGGGAAAAAAAACAATCTTGAAACCAAAGAAGTGCAGTATTTTGCAAAGGGAGGTAATTTGATAAAAATAAGTAAATAAATATTTTGTGATCAGAAGCAGAAGTAGAAGAACTAAGTATTAAAGCAATATGCTTTCTTTCCAATCCTAAAATGTTTGTGTTGTATATGTTGTGAAAAAAAAACTGAAATAAATATGCTTAAACCAAGCATAAGCAACTTATTTCCTTTGCAAACTATTTTATTTTTCCCTTAACTATATATGTTATGAGAATAGAAACAACAACAACATGGTTTAAGGGGTAAGAGTGCACTTGCATGTTTTTCTGCCATTTTTATGCCCCCAATTTCGGAGCAATTGTGGGGGCATATTGGTTTGGGCCTGTCCGTCTGTCAGTCTGTCCTCTAACTCAAGAACCGTAAGAGCTAGGAGCTTGAAACTTTATACACATGATCAGTATGAAAAATTTATAAGCAAACACATGTTTTTTCTTTTTTCCGCGGGTCACATATTTCAAGAGTTATGCCCCTTTTTCGACTTAGCCTGTGGAACCTTGTGAACAAAATATCTCAAGAACCCCTGATGCTAGGATCATGAGGTTTTGCAGGATGAGAATGCCCAAGGTGTAGATGACCTGATTAACTTTTGAAACAAATTCGTGAATTTTTGACCGAGTTATGCCCCTTTTTCGACTTAGTGCATTGTAAGCCTTTGGAATCTTGTGAACAAAATATCTCAAGAACCCCTGAAGCTAGGAGCATGATTTTTTGCAGGAAGATACTGCCTGTGGTGTAGATGACCTGATTACAATTGAAAAAAATTCGTGAATTTTTAATCAAGTTATTCCCCTTTTTTGACTTAGTGCATTGAGGCCTCTGGTACAAAGGTACCCTTACATATAGTCACAGGGGTTTTCCTAGGGACCAAAATGCCATTGGCCTGCAGGGCCACCTGGCCGGAAAATCTACTGGCCATCCAAATTTTCAACTGGCCCGACTATTTTTCCAATGCAGAATATACAGGACTAATTATATTCAATAAAATAAAGCACCATTAAAATGATCCTTTATCACCAAATATCCAGTCTTATCTGTAGTTGTTTAGCATCCGAATGTTTAAGATAATTAACCCATTAATCCAAGTCTGATACCTCATGATATAGCAGTGAGGTTTTCTTGTAATTGGTGCATCCAATAACATAAGAGCCAACTGTGTCCCTAGTTTTACAAATTGAACATTTCATTCCTAGGGCATCATCAAACTCGAGCCACTTCAGGCACTGAATTCAGTCAGCCACCCAGGTTGAAAGTACCGATGGCGGCCAGACTGTTCGTATTTGTCTCGGGTGGCTTTTTTTCTTCATCGGACTTAAGCAGCTGTTTTTGTTTTTTAGATGGCGGGGGTTGAAATAAGCGCAGAAGTCCTTTGGGGTCCATTTTTTTACATGTGACTTCTGCGATTCATCCCCAAACTTCATCGGTCGGCCATATTGTCTATTTGCAATGCGAGGAGAAATTTCATTGGATTAAACATTTCTGATCGTCCAATGAAATCATCCGTAGCAAACGAAAGTAGACTGGTTTTCAGATGGTTTTCGCTTCAAGTTTGAAACAAACTGAATGTCCCGAAATGACTCGTCGAAATTCAACTGGCCTGACGGACCTGCTACAGTGGGATTTAACTGGCCCGAGGCCAAAATCAACGGGCCCGGGCCAACGGACCCGCGCTTAAAAAAAACCCTGTAGTCAAGAACAATAAGAGCTAGGAACTTGAAACTTTATACACATGATCAGTATGGAAAATAAGCAGACCCGTATTTTTTTATTTTTCCGCCGGCAATGTATTTCCAGAGTTATGCCCCTTTTTCGACAGCCTGTGGAACCTTGTGAACAAAATATTTCAAGAACCCCTGATGCTAGGATCCTGAGGCTTTGCAAGATGAGAATGCCCAAGGTGTAGATGACCTGATTAACTTTTGAAACAAATTCGTGAATTTATGACTGAGTTATGCCCCTTTTTCGACTTAGTGCATTGTAAGCCTATGGAACCTTGTGAACAAAATATCTCAAGAACCCCTGAAGCTAGGAGCATGATTTCTTGCAGGAAGATACTGCCTGTGGTGTAGATGACCTGATTAACTTTTGAAAAATTCGTGAATTTTTGATCGAGTTATTCCCCTTTTTCGACTTAGTGCATTGAGGCCTATGGTACAAAGGTACCCTTACATATAGTCAAGAACAATAAGAGCTAGGAACTTGAAACTTTATACACATGATCAGTATGGAAAATAAGCAGACCCGTATTTTTTTATTTTTCCGCTGGCAATGTATTTCCACAGTTATGCCCCTTTTTTGACTTAGCCTGTGGAACCTTGTGAACAAAATATCTCAAGAACCCCTGATGCTAGGATCCTGAGGCTTTGCAAGATGAGAATGTCCAAGGTGTAGATGACCTGATTAACTTTTGAAACAAATTCGTGAATTTTTGACCGAGTTATGCCCCTTTTTCGACTTAGTGCATTGTAAGCCTATGGAACCTTGTGAACAAAATATCTCAAGAACCCCTGAAGCTAGGAGCATGATTTTTTGCAGGAAGATACTGCCTGTGGTGTAGATGACCTGATTAACTTTTGAAAAAAAAATTGTGAATTTTTGATCAAGTTATTCCCCTTTTTCGACTTAGTGCAATGAAGCCTATGGTACAAAGGTACCCTTACATATAGTCATGAACAATAAGAGCTAGGAACTTGAAACTTTATACACATGATCAGTATGGAAAATAAGCAGACCTGTATTTTTTTATTTTTCCGCCGGTCATGTATTTCCAGAGTTATGCCCCTTTTTCGACTTAGCCTGTGGAAACTTGTGAACAAAATATCTCAAGAACCCCTGATGCTAGGATCATGAGGTTTTGCAGGATGAGAATGCCCAAGGTATAGATCACCTGATTAACTTTTGAAACAAATTCGTGAATTTTTGACAAAGTTATGCCCCTTTTTCGACTTAGTGCATTGTAAGCCTATGGAACCTTGTGAACAAAATATCTCAAGAACCCCTGAAGCTAGGAGCATGATTTCTTGCAGGAAGATACTGCCTGTGGTGTAGATGACCTGATTAACTTTTGAAAAATTCGTGAATTTTTGATCGAGTTATTCCCCTTTTTCGACTTAGTGCATTGAGGCCTATGGTACAAAGGTACCCTTACATATAGTCAAGAACAATAAGAGCTAGGAACTTGAAACTTTATACACATGATCAGTATGGAAAATAAGCAGACCCGTATTTTTTTATTTTTCCGCTGGCAATGTATTTCCACAGTTATGCCCCTTTTTTGACTTAGCCTGTGGAACCTTGTGAACAAAATATCTCAAGAACCCCTGATGCTAGGATCCTGAGGCTTTGCAAGATGAGAATGTCCAAGGTGTAGATGACCTGATTAACTTTTGAAACAAATTCGTGAATTTTTGACCGAGTTATGCCCCTTTTTCGACTTAGTGCATTGTAAGCCTATGGAACCTTGTGAACAAAATATCTCAAGAACCCCTGATGTTAGGAGCATGATTTTTTGCAGGAAGATACTGCCTGTGGTGTAGATGACCTGATTAACTTTTGCAAAGAAATCATGAATTTTTATCGAGTTATGCCCCTTTTTCGACTTAGTGCATTGTAAGTCTATGGAACCTTGTGAACAAAATATCTCAAGAACACCTGATGCTAGGAGCATGATTTTATGCAGGAAGATACTGCCTGTGGTGTAGATGACCTGATTAACTTTTGAAAATAATTTGTAAATTTTGGATTGAGTTATGCCCCTTTTTCAACTTAGTGCATTATTTACCTATGGAAGCTTGTGAACAAAATATCTGGAGAACCCCTGATGCTAGGATCATGATTTTTGCAGGTTGATATTGCCCAAGGTGTAGATGACCTGATTAACTTTCGAAAACAATTCGTAAATTTTTGACTGAGTTAAGCCCCTTTTTCGACTTAGTGCATTGTAAGCCTATGGTACAAAGGTACAAGCATTATTGGATGAACCTTCTCTAGAGACAAGCATATGGTTGGGGGCATAGTGTTTCATAAACACATTTTCTAGTTACCAAGGAAAACAATATTTGTGACTTCCTGTTTGCTTTCCTGGACAACAGGGCCCGTATTCATAAAACGACTTAAGTGGTTGCTATGCTGTTGCTAAGGCTAACTTTCTTTGAAGGAGATTCACTACAACTATGAAATTTGCTCTGGAGGAACAGTCTTACAAAGACTGTTCCTCCAGACCAAATTTCATAGTTGTAGGGAATCTCCTTTATAGATATTTAGCCTTAGCAACCGCATAGCAACGACTTAAGTGGCTTTATGAATACGGCCCCTGAACTTAGAAATTCTTTGCTTTAACAATAGACCTCCTTTTGAGAGAGTTTCTTTGTCCAGGGAACCAAGAAGAAGTCCTGAAATGTCTCTTTTTGAAAGAATAATGGAAAAGAACGATGGAGTATCTGTAAGAGGAATGTGTTTGCTTTAAAATACATAAATCAGAGATCCCAATAGGGAAAGGTTTTGAGAGTACTAATTGTTCTGATGCCTAGAAATGTATGTTGTTGCCCCTCATCAGAACAGTCTCAGCAAGAAGATTCTAATGAGCAGTCACATTATTATTCAGAAATAAGAAAATAGCAGAATTATTTGTAAAACCCCACCTTATCTGGAGAGTTGAAGAAAGAAAAACTCAGTGTTGATGTTAATGTGGTATTCACATACATAATATTTGTTTCTTTTGCATATTTTCCATATATTTATGTTTTGATTTTCAGTATTATGATTTAGCAGCTGATGTGTTGGCTGAAAATGCTACTTTGACATACAAGTTCCTTTCCACAGTAAGTATACAGTACACGCAACGTGAAGACTTGATCTGACACGCTCTCGCGAGAAATTTTAATCTTTTCCACAAAAGTTTAGTGGGGTTTTTGCGTGTGAAATGCGTGGGAGATGCGAGACACTCGCGAGATGCGTGACGTTAAACTCGCGAGAAAACAATTTCTTTTCACGCGAGACACGCAACTTTCGAGAGAAAGGATTAACTCCATGTATGCTCAGGTGAGTCATCGGCGTTACTTAATCACGCGTGACGCGTGTTTTCGAGTGGAAAGGATTAACGATTCCTGTCAATTTCACAGGTCATTACATGTTGTACAGGTAATTCATTTATATTTTTACTCTGGGCCTAAAAAAAGTTGTGATTCCGGTTTCCAACCGACTGGTCTTTTTTGGCGCCGACTAAAAATTTTTTAGCGGCTAAAATTACGATCGGCAATTTCCGCCATTCCAGAAATAATCGAAAGTGCCGAACAAATAGACAGCATAAACCGCTCACGCTATGACGCGTAAAGCATACCAGTTTGTCGCATAGTATACAATACTGCGCAGGCTGATCCTAATATTTACTATCAGCGTATGGAATAAGATTCCTTTCACCATTTTGTGCTCTGAGCGGCGTCCTTTGATGTCAAGGCACGAGGCTGACCTATAAACGTGCTGTGTTTACGTATTTCAACATTTTATTACGGAGAAGGCCCTGAATGCGTTCAGTCACCTCTAAATATGAATATAGATATTATGTTTATTAGTCTGAATACTTTGAGAATTTTTCCGCGCAGCAGAATCAGTTTCTTTTTTCATATAGATAATGTGATTTTGCAACGCGGAGATCGGAATAAAAAACAAACTTCTCACCTCTTATTTTTCATTCATTTTGATGCATTTTTAAAATCCAAACACTTTGACTATTGATCCACGACGCAAAATCATATTTTCTATATTTCTTGAATGAACTGATTTAATAAGAGGATGCAGCTGTGACGTATTTTTTTTAAGCTGTCAAACCAACAGGTTTACAAATTTGCATATTTCAGAGAGTGGTTAAGTGGACGTCAATCACCTCTGAGACAGCCCATTTGCTAATCAAGTCATTATTGTCGCGTGCGCTTTTAATGGAAACTTGACAGCTCTTACATCAGAAAGTTTATATTGGTTAATAAGTAAACATTTCGGCACGTGCCACTAGCAGTATATCTTTGAGTTCAAAAGCTGATCGAAACGCTTTGATCTTTGTGACTGTTTTGACATGGATTGGGCTATTATCGGTGGTGGCTGAGCGAAAATTTTTGTCTGTGTCATCATTCTAGAATTTTGCTACCAACTAACCTATTAACAATATGCTTTCAAACATAAGCCTCTCTAATTAACTCGCTGCGTAACTGCAACAAAATTACGCTGATCATGATTGTTTATCAACACATCCTTAATTCGTAACGGTCAAACAATACTTACGTTGAGGATGCGATCAATTAGGTTATTCACGCACACTTACAATGTATTAATTGAACCGTTATTAGCGTCGAAAAAAAAATGCATTGCGAATCGTAAAGGTATATGTATAGAAACTTGCATTTACTGTACATGTACATTGTACCTACCTGGACAAAATTTCACGCGTGATGCGAGAAAGTTTCTCGCATACATCACTCTCTGAATTTCACGCGAGATGCGAGGAATTTTCTTGCGTGGAACGTGGCGATTTTCAAACACGCGAGGAAGTTTAGTGTGAAATGTGTGAGAGTTGCGAGAGAATCTCGTGAATTTTAATCCCTTCCTCACGATTTTAAGTGTCACGCGAGAGCGTGTCAGATCAAGTCTTCACGTTGCGTGTACTGTACTTTATATATATGGCTGTTTCATTAGGGTTTGTGTATATGTTGCAGTCTTTCCATGCCAAACATATTGAGGGTACATATATAGGATAATGTTTTTTGAAAACAGTTTATGTTGTGACTATTTCAGGTCAGCATTGGATTCATGATAGCCTATCTCAGAAAGAGCACAATATCAACAGTTAAGGCAAAAATAAAAGAAAGTTTATGTTAAACTCAACTTCTTTTTAGTAGCTCTGCTACAGAAATTTTTTTTTTAGTTTCTGTGATTTTGAAAGCAGATTTTAAGAAGTATATAAAAGAGTTAATTTCACATTCAAATTTTACTATATTTTATTTTAGAAATGATAATTACATATCGGTAAAGTGACAGGCTGATATGATTACAGAATTGTATCTAGGGGCTTATATTGCAAGGTCATGGCCACTGCAATAAGTATTACAGTACAGATATTGCAGTACCACTGATTTTTTTTCTCTATAAAAGTGTAGCCCATAAAAGGCACAAGTCCTGATGACAAAAGGTAACTTTCTTCCCAGTTGCAAGTTGAAAAATTCCCAGTTGTAAGAACACATTTGCTAGGGAAAATCAAAATTAATGTCTTAAAAGCATGTATTGAATGGTTGCTCTATTAGAATGATAAATTGTATGCCACAATTTAAATTGCAAACCAATGATAAAAAGAAAATATAAATTGCATCTTCAGATTACAGTTACTGGTCAGGTGTGTGTTTTTCTTTTAATTGACTGTTTTCACAGCTCTAGATAAGTGGGGTATTTGATGATAATTGAGGGATAATTTCCTTTATTTCTCATTGAAACCATATGTTGTGACCCCTCATCTGAACCGTCTCTTTGAGACGGTTCAGATGAGGGGTCACAACATATGTTTTTATGCAGAATTAGCAAAAATTATCCCTAATTATCACCAAATACTTCCTCTTATCTAGAGCTCTGTGTTTTGTTGATTCTTTGTTTCTTCCTTTCACTTTCTGTTCCATTAATCAGAGCTATGCCAAACCAGCTTCTTTGGGATTTTTATTTACTTTCCCACATTTTTTCTAAAATAAAAAGAAAGCAAAGTAAATAAAAAATATCAGAAAAAATATTTAGAAAAACAGTAATAAGGAATGTTTAGGATTTCATAAGAGCCAACTTGGCAAGGCCTTCTGATATCTGGCAGTATATGAAAAGAAATTTCCTGCTTTATTTCCAAAGTTTTGGCATACCTGAAGTTGTGTTGGAACATGTAGGGGTGCATGTTTTATGGTATCAATAAATATTTAGGCACATTTGACTTGTCTAGGGTCTTGGAAATATCTGGAAAATGATTATTTTCCAGGTCGGGGAAAAGTCAGGAAATTTTGTGCTTGGTCAGGGAAATTTTGACAAGACTTGAAAAGTCAAATTTGAATACTAATGGCCAAGGCAGTCTTCAGAAAATCAAGGGGAAACAATATACTTTCTAGAGAGATAGTCCAGGCACATCTTCTTCTTCATTTGGGGCTACTCGTAAAGGAGTGAATATTCTCCCTGAGTGAACAAATTCTTCCCTTTAAGAGTAGTCCCCACTGAGCCCTAGATAAGCGGGAGTATTTGGTGATAATTAGGGATAATTTTTGCTAATTCTGGATAAAAACATATGTTGTGACCCCTCATCTGAACCGTCTCGACGAGACGGTTCAGATGAGGGGTCCCTCATCTGAACCGTCTCGACGAGACGGTTCAGATGAGGGGTCACAACATATGGTTTCAATGAGAAATAAAGAAAATTATCCCTCAATTATCGTCAAATACCCCTCTTATCTAGAGCTCTGGTCCCCAGTTCCCGATACAGTTAGCACTACTGAAATAAAGAGTTAAATCAATTTTGTATCGTAAAAATTGTATGAAAAACTTTAAAACATCAGGGAAAAGTCAGGGAAGTTTCAAGTGGAGGATAAGTAGCAATCCTGTATAATTGGTCCCCCATTAGAATAGATTCGTCAAGATTGTTCTAATGAAGGGCTACAGTGTATGTCATTGAGAAATAAAAAAATAAAATTATAAAATCTTAGACTGCTCTATTTGGAGCTTTGTCCTTAAGGTGTATGGGTACACTGCTATGCTTTTCAGCCATTTTGCAAAGGAAAACAATTGTTGTAACTTCCTTTTTTGTCTCGCCTGCAAAGCAGAGGCGAGACATATGTATTGCTTTTCCGGTGTCGTTGTCGTCTGCGTCGGCGGCGGCGTAAACTTTTGTCGAGTTTTTGCGTTTAGGTCATTTTCTCAGAAACTATAAGGGCTAGAGCCATGAAACTCGGGTCATCCATACATCTGGAAGAGTACATCTGAAAGCCATCATCAATGTTGAGTCTTGACCTAGATTTTACGGTTGACTGACTTCGCAATTTTTTGTCGAGTTTTTGCGTTTAGGTCATTTTATCAGAAACTATAAGGGCTAGAGCCATGAAACTCGGGTCATGCATACATCTGGAAGAGTACATCTGAAAGCCATCATCAATGTTGAGTCTTGACCTAGATTTTACGGTTGACTGACTTCGCAATTTTTTGTCGAGTTTTTGCATTTAGGTCATTGTCTCAGAAACTATAAGGGCTAGAGCCATGAAACTTGGGCCATGCATACATCTGAAAGAGTAACTCTCAAAGCCATCATTTGTATTAAGTCTTGACATACATTTTACGGTTGACTGACTTCGCAATTTTTTGTCAAGTTTTCGCGTTAAGGTCTGTTACTCAGAAACTATAAGGGCTAGAGCCATGAAACTTGGGCCATGCATTCATCTGGAAGAGAAAACTCAAAGTCATCATCGATATTGAGTCTTTATCAACATTTTACGGTTGGCTGACTTTGCAATTTTTTGGCAAGTTTACGCTTTTAGTCTGTTTCTCAGAAACTGTAAGGGCTAGAGCCATGAAACTTGGTTCATTCATACATCTTTTCTGATTTAGCTCTGTTTTGTGACAAAGCCCCAGCAGGCGAGACACCGCATTCCGCGGAATTCTTGTGTATCCCTGGGAAAGGAAACCCCTCTGAAAAGTGGTCTAGTCTTGAAGGAAAGAATTTGCTCCCAGAGGAGCAAATTCTTTCCTTGAGGAGTTGGGCCCCATTTAAAAAGGATGCAAAAAAAGAAAATGACAGAATTATTTCCCCTGTAAGTGTATCCATTAGCCTTCACAGAATCACTAAGCATGCTTTTACATTGTTTGAAGTCACGTTTCACATTGAAAACCTTTGTTGTGGATAACTACTAGTTACTATGATTTTTGGCCCATGTTAGTAAAGATATCTTGTTCATTAATTCGAGTAAAACATACAAAAAAATTGTGAAACCATTTGAAGCTAAATTTAAAAGGACATATGAGCCACAACATGAGAAAACCAACAAACTGGTTGTGTGCCCAGGGCAGACTCAGTTCAGCCTGGGCATCTGTCCAGTCTGATCAGGCTCTTCCCTAAGCACTTCAAGGGTAGCTAAGGGTCTAAGCTACCTCCATGTGGACAGTGAAGACTCTTAGCAGACTGAGCAGATGCCCAGGCTGATCTGAGTCTGCCCTGGGTGCACAACCACTTTGTTGGTTTTTGGTGTCGCGGCTCATATATTCTATGGACACAAAATGGCATTTTTGCAAAACACATGTGTTAGAATATGAAGATGGTTTTGCAGTAATTGTCTTCTAAAAACGTGATAAAATAATTTACATGACTTCATGATCGATAGTCTCCTGATGACTTGTGATATTTGGGGTTTTGACGATAATTTTAAAATTATTTCTTTTCCTTCACTACAAAATAGATATGATAGCTCTCAGAAGAATTACCGGAATGTTACAAAAGCTGTTTCAATGAGAGATCAGAACTAAAATAAAAAAGATCATTGCACAATTATCTTCAAATGTACGCCCTTGCTATATTTGCATTTAGCATAAATTTGTACAAAATATGTGAATGACTAAAGTTTATGGACAGATAATATTGCTATATAAATATATATGAGCCATGCCATGACCAAAGTGCCCTATAGCCTGTGTAAACAGTTATGGTCAATGGATACACTTTCATGAGCAGCATTTTTGTCTCCCCTGAGACTAGCAGAAGCAAGACGTATTGCTTTTCCTGAGGCAGCAGCGATGACATAGGCAGGGTAATTTTTAGCTCACCAGAGCCGAAGGCTCCGGGGGAGCTTATAGGATAGGCAGTGTCCGTCGTCGTCGTCCGTCGTCGTATGTCGTATGTCGTTGTCCGTCAACACTTTTAAACAACATCTCCTCTGAAGCCACTGGGCCGATTGGGCCCAAATTTCATCTGTAGCATCCTTGGGCTGGGGGATTGAAATTTTGGGTTTTTTATGAAAATTTTCCCTTCAGTTTGGTTGCTATGGCAACTTAGAGTTCCCATAGACTTATAATGGGGAAAATTGAAAAATGACATTTTCTGCCAGGCCATTGCAGATATGTTGACAAAACTTTTATAGAAATGTTCCTTGAGAAGTCTTCTATCAGCTGTATGTTTTTTGGCCGAGTGCCCCTTTTATTGGATGCCATGGAAACCAAAATGAAAGAAAAAATGGAAAAAAAATACTTAAAAAATATCTCCTCTGTAACCATGGGACCAATAAGGCCCAGATTTCATCTGTAGTATCAGTAGGCCGGGGGATTGAAAGTTTGTGTTTTTAATGAAATTCTGCCCTTTAGTTTGGTTGCTATGGCAACTTAAAGTTCCCATAGACTTATAATGGGAGAAATTGAATAATGGCATTTACTGCCTAGCCATTGCAGATATGTTGACAAAACTTTAATAGAAATGTTCCTTAAGAAGTCTTCTATTAGCTTTATTGTTTTTGGACCCACTGCTCCTTTTACTGGTTGTCATGGAAACCAAAATGCAAAAATAATGGAAAAAAATACTTACAAAATTATCTCCTCAGAAGCCACTGGGCCAATAAGGCCCAGATTTCATCTTTTGTATCCTTAGGCTGGGGGGACAAAAGTTTGTGTTTTTGATGAAAATCGGCTCTTTCGTTTGGTTGCTATGGCAACTTAGAGTTGCATTGACTTATAATAGGGAAAATTGAAAAATGGCATTTACTGCAATCAAAATATGGAAAATAGTTACACATTTTGTTATCAACTCAACAGACTGTCAGACTGAGACTTTGTAGTTGTATATTTTGTAATAGCCTGTACAAATGTGACAGTAATTTTGAAAGCAATTTTGAGCGAGAGATCTGGTGAGCTTTGTGGCCCGTGGGCCTCTTGTTTGTCAAGCTTTCTGGTTTAGCTTTGTTTTGTGATGATTTGCTGACAGGTGAGACACCACCTTTCAGGGAATTCTTGTCATTTTTGCCATCTTTCTCAAAAGGGTACAACTTTTAAAGGAAAGAACTTGCTCCTACTTCCCTTTAAGAGTAGACCTATAGTGGAAGAGCTGCATCATCCAAGAAAGCAAATTAGAAGTCAAAAAAGTTTTCCTTGTAAAAATTGCAGGAAAAATTGTACTGTACCCATACGCCTGGTTATAGGTGAGCCTGTGTATCAGTCTTCACTGTTAAGTTCTTCAGGATCCAGATATTGTTGATTCATACAGGGAAGACTCTGATTATACTGTATGTATACTGATCAATACTCTTCATTATTGCACTTGCCAGAAGGAGCCATTTTGCATGGCAACGTTCATATGAAGTTCATCACCTATCCCTATTCTTTTACAGTATATGTATGATTTCCTGGAGGCTGTTATTACCAGACAGACATCCCCAGAAGAGGCCTATAGGAAACTGGATGAAATGGCTACTAAACAGACAGAAACACTCAGAAAACTGACCAAGCAGGTATAGTTCAGTCGGACTGTCAGAGTCTTAATTTAGTGTAATCAAACATTATTATACCTCAGCATATATGCTGAGGGGTATATAGCATTCTTCTTTCTGTTTGTCCTTTCATCTGTTCATACGTTCGGATGTTCATTCATCCGTCAATTACTTTCTGTCACATTAGTGAAATTTATTTCAAAGTTTTTGGTTAGAGTTTCTCTAAGAGGATATATCTCGCCAATCACGCATCAGAAACCATTTATATTTAGATCTACTTCCGTGCCATGACTTTTGGCCCCAGGGTTCATGCCCTAGGTTGGGGCTGGAGTCAAAGTCTAGGACACTGTTCAAGAGTCTTTGCTGTGCTATTAATGGGTAGCTGAGGGTCTAGGCTACTTCCATGTGGGCAGCAAAGAATGATCAGACTGGGCAGATGCACAGGCTGATCTGAGTCTTTCATGGCACAGATGCCTCTTTGTTGGTTTTGTCATGTCTCGGCTCATTCCATCTTCAATATTTAAGGCAGATATAGTTTATTAAGTTGTTGTTAACCCAAATTCTTGTAACAATGTTGGCTTCAGGAGCTGAGCAGTACGAAGCCATGTCCACGAACCAGAGCACCGCACCTGTCCTTTTCCCATTGATAAAAAACACCCTTGGAAGTGGCAAGCAACATCATGTAGGCTTTCCTCCTCAAACACTACGGCCCAGTTGTTCAAAACAAATGACAACATAAGTTAGCCAGACGTTAAATTTTCAAATGTATTATACGTAAAATTGCTACCATTTTTGCCAAGAAAAAAATCTGAGGAGCATTTGCACTGCAAAATCCTTAAGGAAATTATTGACTAATTGGTTTGTTAAGCTAACGATGCTTTGAACAACTGGGCCCTGCTCTTCTTAGGGCCACAATGTCAAGAAGTGTTAGCCGCCATGTAGCAAGCCTGCCATGTGGCGTTATCACCCCAGCACTGTGTGGATGTCCTTCCTGTCCAATTTTCACAGGAGTTATTGATAGTTTATTGATAAGTAGTGTGGAGCTTTCATGGTCCTTTAAATCTTCAAGTGAAATTTTGACATGTATAACAAGATGAGAGGCTAAGAAGCCATGAACAAACAACAAATTGACAGTCATGCATGCCTCAAAGTCACAGTTTTTGATACAGTCAGCTTGGCTGTTTAACTTAAAGGCAGGATTTCTGAACCCCCCTGGTAGAGGATTAGCTACCTGTATGAGGCAGTAAGTGGGAGTGGCTTAGTTACTGTGCAAATTAGACCACTGCCCTGTTTTAGCCAATAAGAGCTGTCAATACTTTCACAGGTAAATACCCCAGCAAATCAACAGCCAATCAAATTAGAGATAAATCTACAGGAGCTACTGTAGATGTTTACCCTTTGGTGGCTATAGGAAAACTGAGAATAGGTAGCTAATTTTGCCTTATATAGTCCACTCCTGCCTTTAAAGGTCATTCAGAATCAGTTGTTGTTTTCTTCAGGTCACTGTTTTCTTCATTCCTCTCAAAATGTTCTTGTCGATTCAGCTAAATGCTTTGACAGACATTCAGGAGATTTATAAAAGACATTCAGTATGTTACATTCAACATTTATGTCTAATTCTGTAGGTTTTTTATCAATTACATAATGTGTATTGCATTGTAGGTTCAGGAAGCTAGACAGAACCATGATGATGATGCTGTCAAGAAAGCTGTCAATGAGTATGATGAAGCTCTTGAAAGGTAGACTATCATTTGAGCTGCGACATGATAAAACCAACAAAGTGGCATGTAGGCCCAGTGAAGACTCAGATCAACCTGGGCAGTGGCTTAGTCAAACCAGCCTCTTTGCTGTGTGCTTAAAGTGTAGCTAAGGGTCTTAACTAGCTCCATGCCAACAGCAAAGACTCTGATCAGACTGGGTGAATGCCCAGGCATATCTGAGTCTAAGCTGTGCCCACATACCACTTTGTTGGTTTTGTCATTTTGTGGCTCTTTTAATTCTTTCCATTTTAATACTGTAATAGTTATAACATGTCCAAAATTTTTAGTAATTATCCTACCACTGGTCATTTGTTGAGCTGCAGTTTGTTTGAATTTATCAATTTGAAAGATTTTGCCTTACAAAGTCTGAGACAAAAAAAAAAAGAACAGAAATGAAATGCAAAGAAAATGTTGAGTGTAGACAAAAAGCAAAACGAATGAACACAAAGAAACAAGTAAAAAAAAAAACAAAAAAAAAAACTGTGATTTAAATCTAAAAGCGTCTATTTATTGTTGAACGTTCGTTGTCAGTTTAAGAAAATTGCTTTTTGCTGCAATGCATACACATATAATTAATTTAACATGAAACTATGAATGAAATATTGTTTAAATCTATAAATAATGCAGTTTTTGGGTGCTTATCCATTTGTACCATTTGCTTGTTTCCTATTATGTTTGTATGATCTTTAATCAGAGCAAACTTCTTTGTGGAACATTGTTGTACATACTATTTTGTTTCATTTTCAGGTACATTCCAGTATTAATGCAGCAGGCTAAGATATACTGGGATATGGAGAACTACCAACAGGTGGAGAAGATATTCCGCAAGTCTGTAGAGTTCTGTAATGAACATGATATCTGGAAACTCAACGTGGCACATGTTCTCTTCATGCAGGAAAATAAATATAAAGAAGCAACAGGATTTTATGAGCCTATAGTGAAGAAGAATTATGATAATGTAAGAAACTACAATGGAGCTTAATTATAATATTAGTCATTATAAAGCTACTTGGATATACAGTCAGCTCACAGTATCTCAGTCAAAGTTAATCTCAAACCACTGATCTCTCCAGAGTAAATTTTCTGATCCCAGAAAATTTACTTTGAAATACCAGAAGTTTGAGATAACAGGAGCTAAGATGAAAAGAGAAATAGGAGTTGTGTTCAAATATAGTCTTTTATATTAGCAGTACCATATTTTTTCATAGCTGCATTTTGAATCTAAAATTTGGATTACTACAAAAACTGAAATATATTTTGAATGCCATATTTTTAATCAGCTTAGGGAATCTTTAACATACAGAAGCATGTGTTTATACTACCGTTGATAGATATTGACATAGAAAATGTTATTTTGGTATGTGTTATCAGGGATGAAAACACATAGAAAACAAAAAAGTCATACTTTGCTCACAGATTGTTATTTTTTCAAATTTATATCACTGATACTAAAGCTCTTTGATCGAAGCTTTATATTTAACTATACCTTAAAAATTGTTCTTTTTTGCCCATTACATTCAGATATTCTTTTTTATTGCTCAGAAATGCTGATACATAAAAAATATATAGGTATTCAGTTGCATGCATTTATGTATCAGTATATTTTTATACGCCCGTTTTGAAAAAACGGACGTATTATGTCATGGCGCTGTCCGTCCGTCCGTCCGTCTGTCCGGACGTCCGTCCGTCCGTAAACATTCTTGTGCGCTCCATAACTCATTAACCCTTTGGGATATATTCATGATATTTGGTAGGAATATGTATTAGGTTGGGGGAACATGCGTGTACAGAAGTGGTTGCTCCCCCTTCCTTAGTTTCCAAGTTATGCCCCTTTGATTAATTTTTTCCCTGCCAGTCTTGTGCGCGCCATAACTAGATAACCGTTTGGGATATCTTCATGAAACTTCATAGCAATGTGTATGAAGTCTCAACGATGTGTCGCGTACAAAAATGGTTGCTCTCCCTTTCTTCATTTTAGAGTTACATCCCTTTCATTAGTTGATTATGGTTATTTTTGTGTATACATATCTTGTGCATACCTTAACTTTGTAACCGTTTGGAATATCATGATGAAACTTTATAGCAATGTGCATGATCATAAGACGATGCATGGCATACAAGAATGGTTGCTCCCCCTTTCTTCATTTTGGAGTTACTTCCCTTTGATAAGTAATTTTAGGCATTTCTCAGTCACTCCATATCTCCTTAACCTTTTGAAATATTAGAATGGAACTTTGTAGGAATATGTATAATAATGGGGCAATGTATCCCGAGCAAGAATCACAACTCTGGCTTACTGAATTATCTGCCCTTGCATAAATTTCCTGTTTCCTCTGTGATTCCTTAACCCTACATGTGATTTTGTCAGGGGAATGTAGTAGAGCCAAGAATCTAGAAAATTTAGTTTATGAATTATCTCCCTTGTTCAACTATGGCATTACTCAACTTTTGAGCCACAATAACTTTGAAGCTGATTTTTGGTATACTCATAGTATTTGATGTGTTAAATATTTGAATAATGTTGCCGTCATTAGTTATAAAGTGGTTGCCCCTGTTTGTCTGCCTATCCATCCTTTTGTAAACAATCTTGTTCATTCCATACTCCTTTATGACATTAAAACGGGCGTATTATGCGCCGCTTGCGAAGCCCTTGTTTTGTTTTTGCAGATTCTCAATGTGAGTGCTATTGTGCTGGCCAACCTGTGTGTGGCCTATATCATGACAAGCCAAAATGAAGAGGTAGGTTTACTTAAAAAATTGCCATGTTCAGCAACTTTTTGAAGTTTAAAATGTGCTTAAAAAGCAGAAGATAAAGAATTGTATGTGACATTTTCTGATATTGTTCAAGACAGCTTTAAATTTTTAAATGGAAAAAAGAGACAAAAATGGATGGGCAACATTTTTAAATAACAAGAAATAAATAAGGAAAAATAACAAAGAATGACACAAATTCTGCTAAATTATAAATTATTATACTCCAAACATATGTCAAGGTATATACAGTTGTCACCTTTCCATCCACTTGTCCACAGATTGGCAGTTAAAAATTTGCATTAGTGGTTTGCTTTAAGTTTGGTTTCATGCTGTGGTGGTACTGGTCAGTGGCAAACATGAGCCCCAGCTCACTTTCTCTGGCTTGTTACTCTAACTGCAGTTGTGCACCCAGGGCAGACTCAGATCAGCCTGGACATTCGACAAGTTTGATCAGACTCTTCCCTAAGCACTTAAAGTGTAGCTAAGGGTCTAAGCTACCTCCATGCAGACAGCGAAGACTCTGATCAGACTGGGCGGATGCCCAGGCTGATCTGAGTCTGCGCTGGGCGCACAACCACATTGTTGGTTATGTCATGTCGCGGCTCAAATAGTCTCTCTCTCTTGAATTGTTGTACTTATGAGTCAGTTAGATCCCATGACATTGGTTTCTGCACAAAATAAAATCATAAGAATGTTTAAACTTTTTGAACAAAATAATATGATCTGTAGGGTGCTAGAGAAAGACAGTTGTTATGTTTGTAGAAAACAAGGTCAAAGCCATACAGTGGAAGAAAAACCTTTCTAGATTTTTCTGTTGAAATCATCATATGTCTGCTTCTTTGTAGGCTGAAGAATTGATGCGTAAGATAGAAAAAGAAGAAGAACAAGTAGCCTATCAAGATCCTGAGAAAAAGATATACCACCTTTGTATAGTTAATCTTGTTATAGGGTAAGTCTTATATCTTTTATACAGAGCCAGTGAGTTCTAAGACATTCTTCATTAGTGTTTGTCATGACTGATTGGCAAGCAGGGACAACATAGGAATCACTGTCCAGGCCAGCTTTTCAAAGCATTGTTACTAGTAGCTTAATAGATTCAATAGTCAAGGAGTCATTAAGTGTTCTACAAAATCAAGTCTGCTAAATTTTTGTTTGAAAAAACTGTAACAAGCTTTTGCACTGCTAAAGTCCTCACATTTTTTTAGCAAAGAGGAGCAAATTGTTTCCTTTAAAGAGTAGACCCCAATCAAAATGGTATCTTTTGTGTTATTGTTAAACATCCACAGTAAACAGCTATGGTCATGTCGGGACGGTCAGTTAACCTAACCACACTATTCCTGGGCAGGCTTAGACCTCCTAAGCGGTTAACCAGTACTAAGTGTAATTACTTTCACCAGTAACTGACAACTGCTCTTCTTGAATCAGCGGAAGGAGAATGAAAGTAAGTGGCCTGACCGGGTATCAAACCCAGGACATCTGGCTTACAAGTCAGATGCCCTACCGACTGCGTTACGCAGCCTGGCTAAAAAAAATGGTATCTCTCAGCAAAAAGAAATTATCATTTTTGCCGTTTGCTGTAAGCAGTGTTCATACTCTAAATACTCAGGTCTGATAAGAGTCTTCAGTTCTCTCTTCATACACTCCCAAGGGTTTGTAAAATGTATGTGGAAGAAGGAATGATGCTGATCAGATTGCATACTTGTGCAGGCTGATCGGAGTCTTCACACTAGCAACAGCAATCAAATCTTTTGCACTCTCCAGATTTTGACTTGCAAGAAGCTCTGATTACCCTAAAGTGTTAAATATTGGGACACCAAAAAGCCATCAATTTTCCATTTGTCCCAAATGGAAAATTAACGGTTTTTAGGTGGCCCAATATTTTAGCACATAATGGTATTTGTTTCTATTTGCAGAACCTTATACTGTGCTAAAGGCAACTATGAGTTTGGTATCTCCAGAGTAATAAAGAGCCTGGAGCCATACAACAAGAAGCTGGGGACCGATACCTGGTACTATGCCAAGAGATGCTTCCTATCTCTGATTGAGAACATGTCTAAACATATGATCATGATGAGGGACACAGTCATACAAGAATGTATACAATTTCTGGAGTGTTGTGAAAGTAAGTGAAAAAGGGCTAGTTAAGGGTAGGTTGCATTGTAATTTTCAAGAAATTTTCACATTTCTCTTTAAAGTAGATGCAGTGATATGTCAAAAGAAGTGCCTTAGTGCGACAAATCTGAAAAATGTAAACAAAATATTGCAGAATTTCTTTAATGCTCCACCTTTATGTGAAGCCCCGAATTGTGGCCTCTTCTAAAGGATCTTCCACCAACAGCAACCCACCATTTGCAATATGCCTCTTTGGTTTTCACAATTTGCATTGAAAAAAATACAGTGTCAGATTTATATAGTATGGGCCAAAACAAGACCTGTATAGATGTTATGGGTGTGTGAATGTTCCTATATGCCTATGTTTTTTATTGTTAATCACAATACATGCAGTTTGCATCTTTTATATACATTACGATAGTTCACGATATTTTTTGACCAAAGGAATATAGCAAAGAGTGACTGCTTCACACAAGTGGTCCCTTTATACAGGTTATTTATGAATTAACTCTTAATTAGTCAGTGCTCCAGATAAGAAAGGGTAATAGAGATAATTAAGGGAACACTTTCCATATTTCTTCATAGAAACATATTGTGGTCTCAATAGAACCATCTCGCTAAAATGATTCTAAAGAGGGGCCACAACATACATTTTTGTCGAGAAATAAGAAAAATTGTCTCAGAATTATCCTAAGATTAAAGAACCACACCTTATCTGAAGCTCTGCCATTTAAACTCCAGGGCCCAGTTCAAAGCATCCTTAGCCTAACAAGCTCATTAAGAGGTCAACTCGTGAAGTGTTTTACAGCTTCATTACCAAATGTACTGATATTTTTTTTTTTAAAAATGTGAGAAGCTTTTGCCAGTGCAAAAGCTTCTCGCATGTTTTCAGCAAAAAATATTGGTGTATTTGAGATATTAACATTTAAAATTTTAACAAAAAGTACATTAAAATTTTAACGAAACGTTAACTAACAATATCGTTTTGAACAACCGGGCCCAGGTTATCTTAAGCTAGATCTGGATAAGTGGCGTGTAACTATTACTGCATACTAGTTAGTTATTACAATATTAGATTTCAAAATCATATATGAAGTTATGATATATAGCAAATTTATTTTCTGAACTTAAACTTTAAAGAGATTTCTTTTTCCTCTATTTTAATAGTGTATGGTCGTGATGTCAAGGCTGTAATAGAGCAGCCATTAGAAGCTGAACCAATGCATCCTGGGAAGAACACGGTCACCTATGAATCAAGACTTCTGAAAGGACTACTTCTACAACTTATGTAGTGTCTTCGTAATTGAATTTAGGCGATAAATGCCCAGTGTTCCATGGAGAGATTTTTTGCCAGCAGTCTAGACCCTCATCAGATGCCACAGAATTTAGGGTCTGATCATAGTCTACACTTTTCACATTAAATAGAAACTTTCTAAAGTAGAATATTATTAAATGAGTCGCGACTTGACAAAACCAACAAATTGCATGAGGGCCCAGCAAAGATTCAGGTCAGCCTGGGCATCCCCCCAGTCTGATCAGTCTTCACTGTGCATTATAGGTGTACCTTATGGTCTAAGCAACCTCCATGCTGACAGTGCCCAGGCTGATCCGAGTCTTCGCTGGATGCACATGCTATTTTGTTGGTTTTGTCATGTCGGGGCTCAAATACAGATTAGACACCCCTTACATTGGAAGTGGATGTGTCAGAAATGGAGGTAGAAGAATACACATTTGCAGAGCTCTAGAAAAGAGGGGTTATTGATGATAACTGAGGGATAATTTTCTTTATTTCTCATTGAAACCATATGTTGTGACCCCTCATCTGAACCGTCTCACCGAGACGGTTCAGATGAAGGGTCACAACATATGTTTTTTTCCAGAATTAACAAAAATTATCCCTATTTATCACCAAATACTCCCTCTTATCTAGGGCTCTGCATATGGGTTAAAGCAAAACTGTGTAGCACAATCGGTAGGGCACCTGACTTATAAGTCAGAGGTCCTGGGATCGAAACACACTTTCATTTCTCCTTCCGCTGATTCAGGAAGTGCAGTTGTCAGTTACTGGCGAAAGTATGTGCACTTAGTACTGGTTAACCTCTTAGGAGGTCTAAGCCTGCCCAGGAATAGTGTGGTTAGGTTAACTGACCATCCCGACATGACCATAGCTGTTTACCGTGGACGTTAAGCGTCAAATCAATCAATAAAGCAAAACTATGAGAAAAGGTGTTTTAGGTGGTGAAAAACAAAGACATAGAGAAGCTTGTGCATTTTATGTTTTTAGCTCACCTGAGCCGAGTGCTCAGAGGTCAGCTTATAGGATGGGAGTCGAGCCGTCGTCTGTCCGTCCGTGGGTGCGTGGGTGCGTCAACACTTTCAAACATAAATATCTCAGAGACCAGTGGGCCGATCGCAATCAAATTTTATCTGAAGCATCATTTTGGTGGGGGAAAGGTTGCATTAGGTTTTGGTGCCGATCAGCTCAGAACTCTGGTTTCCATGGCAACAGATAGCCCCCATAGGGTTATAATGGGGAAAACGGCGTCATCACGTTTTCTCGACTGTTTTTGATCAGATCCTTATCATACTTGCAGGTAATGATGACATACACAAGAGCTTGGATGAGTTCGAAATTTGGCCAGATTCGAGCACAGACTACGGAGTTAGCTGCCCTTGAGCGTTTGAAAAAAATCCCATAGGGTTATAATGGGGAAAATGGCGTCATCACGTTTTCTCAACTGTTTTTGCCTAGATCCTTATCATACTTGCGGGTTATGATGACATACATAAGAGCTTGGATGAGTTCGAAATTTGGCCGGATTCGAGCACAGACTACTGAGTTAGCTGCCCTTGAGCGTTTGAAAAAAATCCCATAGTGTTATAATGGAGAAAACAACGTCATCACATATTTTTAGAAAAACTTTGTCATCGCTCTATTGCCTACATTTCTCAACGGATTTTAAAATAACTTCACACAAATGTAGGGCATGACAATATCTCGAGCAAGTTCGACTTTCAGGATGCTGCGCCCAAGGTCAAGGTCACTGTGGCTATTGTTAGAAAAACTTTGTCAGCGCTCTAGCACCTACATTTCTGAATGGATTTTAAAATAACTTCACACAAATGTAGGGCATGACAATATCTCGAGCAAGTTTGACTTTCAGGGTGCTGCACCCAAGGTCAAGGTCACTGTGGCTATTTTTAGAAAATCTTTGTCATCGCTCTAGCACCTACATTTCTCCATGGATTTTAAAATAAATTCACACAAATGTGGGGCATGACAATATCTCGAGCAAGTTTGACTCTCAGGGTGCTGCACCCAAGGTCAAGGTCACTGTGGCTATTTTTAGTAAAACTTTGTCATCACTCTAGCGCCTACATTTCTCAACCGATTTAAAATCAAATTCACACAAATGTAGGGCATGACAATATCTCGAACAAGTTTGACTTTCAGGGTGCTGCGCCCAAGGTCAAGGTCACTGTGGCTATTTTTAGAAAAACTTTGTCAGCGCTCTAGCACCTACATTTCTCAGCAGATTTTAAAATAACTTCACACAAATGTAGGGCATGACAATATCTCGAGCAAGTTCGACATTCAGGATGCTGCGCCCAAGGTCAAGGTCACTGTGGCTATTTCTAGAAAATCTTTGTCAGCGCTCTAGCACCTACATTTCTCGGCAGATTTTAAAATAACTTCACACAAATGTAGGGCATGACAATATCTCGAGCAAGTTCGACTTTCAGGATGCTGCGCCCAAGGTCAAGGTCACTGTGGTTATTTTTAGAAAAACTTTGTCAGCGCTCTAGCACCTACATTTCTCAGCAGATTTTAAAATAACTTCACACAAATGTAGGGCATGACAATATCTCGAGCAAGTTTGACATTCAGGATGCTGCGCCCAAGGTCAAGGTCACTGTGGCTATTTCTAGAAAAACTTTGTCAGCGCTTTAGCACTTACATTTCTCGGCAGATTTTAAAATAACTTCACACAAATGTAGGGCATGACAATATCTCGAGCAAGTTCGACTTTCAGGATGCTGCGCCCAAGGTCAAGGTCACTGTGGTTATTTTTAGAAAAACTTTGTCAGCACTCTAGCACCTACATTTCTCAATGGATTTTAAAATAAATTCACACAAATGTAGGGCATGACAATATCTCCAGCAAGTTCGACTTTCATGGTGCTGTGCCCAAGGTCAAGGTCACTGTGGCTATTCTTAGAAAAACTTTATCATCGCCCTAGCACCTTCATTTCTCCATGGATTTTGAAATAACTTGACACAAATGTAGGGTATGACAATATCTCGAGCAAGTTCGACTTTCAGGATGCTGTGCCTAAGGTCAAGGTCACTGTGGCTATTTTTAGAAAAACTTTGTCATCGCTCTAGCACCTACATTTCTTAACTGATTTTAAAATAAATTCACACAAATGTAGGGCATGTCAATATCTCGAGCAAGTTTGACTTTCAGGGTGCTGCAATCAAGGTTTTTGATTAGATCCTTATCATACTTGCAGGTAATGATGACATACATAAGAGCTTGGATGAGTTCGAAATTTGGCCGGATTTGAGCACAGACTACGGAGTTAGCTGCCCTTGAGCATTTGAAAAAAATCCCATAGTCTTATAATGGAGAAAACAACGTCATCACATTTTCATTTTTCATCGGATCCTCTTCATACTTGCAGGTAATGAGGATATGCATAAAAGCTTGGATTAGTTAGCATTTCGGCTAGATCCCACCACTGACTTCGGTGTACCTGCCCTGAGCGTCCAAAAAATCAATGTCGCCACTTTTTCTTGGTTTCTACTGATCCGATCCTTATCAAACTTGCAGGTAATGAGGAAATGCATAATATCTTAAACAAGTTCAAATTTTGGCCAGATCAGGCCAACCACTACGAAGTTAGCTGCCCTTGACAGCTCTGTCTATTGTGCTCTTGATCGGATACTTTTTAAACTTGCATATATTAAATGAGGGCATACATAATGTTTTGGATGAGTTTAATTTTCAGCCTGATTGGACCACTGACTGTGGAGTTAGCTGCCCTTGAGCATCTTAAATATCCCTATAGGTTTACAGTGTCTCTCAGGTGAGCAATTGTTGCCCTTTGGGCTACTTGTTATGATCAAGATGCCACAGGAAATACTTATGACTGGTGTTTGCTCAGACCAGTCTGTCCCAGTACTTATAATTTTTTAGGATAACAGATTTGCAACAGTGCCAGCCATTCCGTCCAGAGTATAAATTGTGATACTTTTTGTTGCTTTGTACATTTATTCCTGTTTGATTGTGTGTGTTTCTAGAATTAACTAGATGTTTCTAAGACTATTATGAACTTGATATTTATTCTTGAATTCGGAGTGACTGGAAAACTCCGGCTTTACCCTTGAACATTGATCCTATTCGGACATTCGTAGATTGTGGAGCTGATAGACCCAGTGGAGCTCCTTTCTCCGACGGACGGCAGTGCTTTTTTCACTGTCAGGGTCTGATGCTAAAATTTCATCATATGTTGTAGGGAGTAGTTGTTAGGTTAAAATGACTAGCGACCGGTGTGTCCCTTTTATTGTGGGTGTCACGTTGGTGCTCTATCATTCTGACCTTTGTCTTTCTATTAGTTTCGCCGACGTCTTGTTGTTTGCAAAGTTTGCATGTTATTAAATAGACAACATTTCTTGTTGTGCAGTGTCCTCTAAGAGGGAATTTATAATTGTACTATGTGCACGTATTAGTGAACACTTTAGATTTGTTTCTATCATGTGCAGTATTTACAATTTATCGTAGTACAATCTTGTACTTGTTTTTTTTGCGTCAGGCCATTTTTGCCCACGTGTTTTTGAGTGAGTTTTCTCGAAGAATCTGAGAGTATGTCATACCAAGCTTTGGTAAAGTCGGTGTCATCTTTGGCACGAATAGGCCGTTGATCGTAAGGCCAGATAGTGTGATGTTTCTTTCTATACATTCCCTTAGAAACTCGTTAATTGTCTTGTTCTTGTTAACTTCGACAGATAACCCCTAGTATCTTTGTAGAGTAGGTGAATTTCTAGTGGATAGCTCCTAAATTTTCCTCCTCTTTGAGGTTTCTACGTCTCCGTCGTCCCTTGTCCGCTTTTTTGGGCGTTTGTTAGACGACTGTGAACTGTCAGAAATCGACGGTGTTGTCAGAGTTAGTCCGCTCATACTGGCGCTGACTGACATATCACTGTTATTCCTTGTTGGATTCTCTGATTTGGACGGCTGCGGTAAACAGTAAATCCGTGTTGTGTGAGCGGTCACGCTCACGTGGGCGGTGCCGGTTTGGCGCCGCTCACGTGATCAACGGCGCCGATCACGTGGCGGTGCCAATTCCGCACTGCTCGCGTTATCGGCGGTACGGTCGGTCCAGCGCAGCTCACGTGGGAGGCTTATGGCCGCTCACACAACAATGGGGCCGCTCACGTGACCAAGTGAGCACCACTCACGTGCTAATTCGGAGCCGTTTAGAGCGGCCCTGGGCCGCTCACGTGACATGGAGCGCCGTTTTCGGCGCGGATCACGTGAGCGGCGCGCGGGACAATATAAACAAGCAAGCAACAGGCTATTTCAAACACGAAAATCTCTGAGGAGTCAGAATAATCTGACGAAACTAGTCAGAAACGTTGCAAAGCCTTATGAGTGCACATAAGCATCACGACGAGGACCCAGGGCTGAGTCACCAGTCACTACTTTTTAGTTTTGATATTTATTCTTGGTAATATATTCTTAAACCGAGCGGGCGCAGGATGTCAAAATGGCATCATACTGACATCGATGGGACTTCATTGTTGTGTCATCATGACGTCATGTGCCTGCTGGAAAGGTATTTGTGATTAGATCATTGTCTTATTTCCTTGATATGTTGTGCCCTGAAACGTGTTTCGTTTTCTGAATACATAAATGAATTGAATTGAATATATTATATTTTGTTTTTCTTTGGGCAAGAATTAATTTCTAAATATTGTATTGTCCCTGCATATCTGTGATGACCCCTTCAGTGTCCTCTCATATAACTTGGCATACAGTGTAGATCCAGATTAGGAGCTATCTGATCTGGGTCCAGATTGTTTGCTAAGGCTGTATGGATATAAAGACTTAAATTTCTACAATTGAGATGCCTAAAATAATTTCTGTGATTGTCCAAAAAATTGAACAGTATAGTAATGCATCTAAATGATACAGATGGAAAACTGATCAGGGGCCGTATTCATAAAACAACTTAAGTGGTTGCTATGCTGTTGCTAAGGCTAAATTTCTTTGAAGGAGATTCCCTACAACTATGAAATTTGGTCTGGAGGAACAGTCTTTGTAAGACTGTTCCTCCAGACCAAATTTCATAGTTGTACGGAATCTCCTTAATAGATATTTAGCCTTAGCAACAGCATAGCAACGACTTAAGTGGCTTTATGAATACGGCCCCTGGGTCTGCATTGTTTGATCTAGGTGTACTGTTTGCTCAGACCTATCCGTTTCAGTATCTGGAATTGTTATGGTTAGAACAGTACAATTCTTGAACTTGTTTTCTCTGTACTATAGAATACAAAAGCGTCATTTCAGAAGTCATTAGTAGTTTTCAGTCTCATAATTAGAAAAAATAAACTTAGAAACATCAAGTGTTTTTATACGCCCGTTTTGAAAAATTCCACCTCCTGCTGTAGATTTCACGTGCAAGTAGGCCTAGCGAGCTGTCACTCAATGTTTACCAGCCATTCAAGTACATGGCATGTTGTAGATTTCACGTGCTAGTTAGTGAGATGAGCTGTCACTTTAAAGCGCGTGACACAATGTAATTATTGACTTGTAAACAAAATTGACTCCCGCATCACTTAATTGGGCTAACAGAGAGCTCTGCACTGAAAATGTAAATATTCAGTTATAAACAGGAGTTTATCCTTCCAAAATTACTTCAAATGTGTAAATGAGCCACGACACGAGAAAACCAACAAAGTGGTTGTGCGCCCACCACATACTCAGATCAGCCTGGGTATCCACTCAGTCTGACCAGACTCTTCACTAAGTGCATAAAGGGTAGCTAAGGGTCTAAACTACCTCCATGTGGACAGCGAAGACTCTGATCAGACTGGGTGTTGTCGTGTCATGGCTCAGATGAATATTTCTCTTCCAAGACAGTCCTAAAGATCTAGACTGAGTTTGTTTTTGAAAGCACCCTCCCCGCTTCCCCTCCTGCCATCCCCCCACCCCCCTTACGCACCCATACCTTACCACCTTTTCATCTAATAACCCAATACGGTATTTTAGAAGAAAATGTTCATTTCCTCAAATGGGCATTTCCTCATTATACCCCGCCACACGTTAGTGGCGGGGTATTATGTTTTCACGTTGGCGGTCTGTGTGTCTCTCCGTCCGTCTGTAGTATGTACGTCTGTCCGTCCGCACTTTGTTTCTGTGCGATAACTTAATTATTTATCAACTGAATTCTTTCAAATTTTGCATATGCGTTTGGACCAAGAATGTCTCGTTTGGGATTGTTAATGGGCAAATTTCGATAATTTCTGACAGAGTTATGGCACTTGTCAATGTCCAAAAAATGGTTTTTGGCCTCTAGTTTCTTTACTACTTGGAATATCATAATGAAACTTCACAAACATGATCGAAGTAACAAAGGCTTTGTATGAGCACATAAATTTTATCATCAGGGGTTATCTGCCGCTGCCCTGGGGCTATATAGTACATGTATAAATCATGAAAAAATTCATATAAAATCAGAGTTTGAAGCAATTTTTCTGAAACTTACAGCAAATGATCAGTGATGAAAGCCCCCAGTGATGCTCAAATTTAAACCATGGCAGTTACCTCCCCCTGCCCCGGGCTATATACATGCATAAAATGATAATAAAATCTATATAAATTCATGTGAAACAGATCTTTCAGAAACTTACAACTGATGATAGAAGTAATAAAAGCTTCTTGTGGTGATTAAAATTTAACCCCTAGGGGGTTACTGCCCCTGCCCTGTGGCCACATACATGTTTAAAATCACTAAAACTGTATTTGGTTAGAGTGTAAGTGATTAATTAGAAGCTTATAGTATGTGATCAGAGTATTGAAGTGTCCTGTCATGACTTAGACTTTTTCCATGTACCTTGGGGTCTAGCTGCCCCTGCCCTGGTCTAATACAGACAAGAGGGCTATGATGGCCCTGGATCGCTCACCTGAGTATCCTGTGAACTTAACCTCAGAAACATCCATACGTCCAACAGACAGAGTTTCACAAAGATTCAATGGAAAATGAACCCTTTATTGTGTACCTTAGGTTTTTATAAGATAAGATTTAACCTAATGACCTTGTTTTTGACCCCACATGACCCAGTTCCAAACCTGGTCTAGATTTCTTGGATATAAACATTCTGCAAAAGTTCATGAATATCGGATCAAAACTGTGCCCTCTAGAGCGTAAACAATGCTTTTCTAAGGTTTGACCTAGTTTTTGACCCGAGATGACCAAGTTGCACCCTTGGTCCAGATTTGCAGGAGAAAAACATTTTGACTAAGTCTCATGAAGATTAGAACAAAACTGTGTCCTCTAAAGCATTCACATGCTTTTTCTAAGAACTGACCTAGTGACCTAGTTTTTGACCTGACAAGGCCCAGTTTCAAATCAGGTCTAGATTTCATAAAAATAAACATTCTGACAAAGTTTCATGTAGATTATATCATAACTGTGCCCTAAAGAGTGTACACAACGTTTTTAGCTCACCTGAGCACGAAGTGCTCAGGGTGAGCTTTTGGGATACCGTGATGTCCGTCGTCCGTCTGGATATCCGTCCGTCAACTTTTGCTTGTGTACACTCTAGCGGGCACAGTTTCGATCCAATCTTTATGAAACTTTGTCAGAATGTTAATCTTTATAAAATCTAGGCCAAGTTCGAAACTGGGTCATGTCGGGTCAAAATCTAGGTCACTAGGTCAAATCTTAGAAAAACCTTGTGTACGCTCTAGAGTGCACAGTTTTCATCCAAAGTTCATGAACCTTTGTCAGAATGTTTATCCTCATAGTATCTAGGACAAGTTCGAAACTGGGTCACGTCGGGTCTAAAACTAGGTCAAATCATAGAAAAACCTTGTGTACGCTCTAGAGGACATAGTTTTGATTCCATCTTTATGAAACATTGTCAGAATGTTTATCTCCATAAAATCTAGGCCAAGTTTGAAACTGGGTCATGTCGGGTCAAAAACTAGGTCACTAGGTCAAATCTTAGAAAAACCTTGTGTACGCTCTAGAGGGCACATGTTTTATCATAGTTCAAGATACTTTGTCAGAATGTTTATCCTTATAGTATCTAGGACAAGTTCGAAACTGGGTCACGTCGGGTCTAAAACTAGGTCACTAGGTCAAATCATAGAAAAACCTTGTGTACGCTCTAGAGGACACAGTTTTGATCCAATCTTTATGAAACATTGTCAGAATGTTTATCTCCATAAACTCTAGGCCAAGTTCGAAACTGGGTCATGTCGGGTCAAAAACTAGGTCACTAGGTCAAATATTAGAAAAACCTTGTGTACGCTCTAGAAGGCACAGTTTTGATCCAAAGTTCATGAAACTTAATCAGAAAGTTTATCCTTATAATATCTAGGATAAGTTTGAAACTGGGTCACGTCGTGTCAAAAACTAGGTCACTAGGTCAAAGCATAGAAAAAACCTTGTGTATGCTCTAGAGGACACAGTTTTGATCCAATCTTTATGAAACATTGTCAGAATGTTTATCTCTATAAACTCTAGGCCAAGTTTGAAACTGGGTCTTGTTGGGTCAAAAACTAGGTCACTAGGTCAAATCTTAGAAAAGCCTTGTGTACGCTCTACAAGGCACAGTTTTGATCCAAAATTCATGAAACTTTGTCAGAATGTTTATCCTCATAATATGTAGGACAAGTTTGAAACTGGGTCATGTCGGGTCAAAAACTAGGTCACTTGGTCAAATCATAGAAAAACCTTGTGTACGCTCTAGAGGACACAGTTTTGATCCAAAGTTCATGAAACTTTGTCAGAATGTTTATCCTCATAATATGTAGGATAAGTTTGAAACTGGGTCATGTCGGGTCAAAAACTTGGTCACTAGGTCAAATCTTAGAAAAACCTTGTGTACGCTCTAGAAGGCACAGTTTTCATCCAAAGTTCATGAAACTTTGTCAGAATGTTTATCCTCATAATATCTAGAACAAGTTTGAAACTGGGTCACGTCGGGTCAAAAACTAGGTCACTAGGTCAAACCATAGAAAAACCTTGTGTACGATCTAGAGGACACAGTTTTGATCCAATCTTTATGAAACATTGTCAGAATGTTTATCTCCACAAACTCTAGGCCAAGTTCGAAACTGGGTCATGTCGGGTAAAAAACTAGGTCACTAGGTCAAATCTTAGAAAAACCTTGTGTGCGCTCTAGAAGGCACAGTTTTGATTCAAAGTTCATGAAACTTTGTCAGAATGTTTATCCTCATAATATGTAGGACAAGTTTGAAACTGGGTCATGTCGGGTCGAAAACTAGGTCACTAGGTCAAATCATAGAAAAACCTTGGGTACGCTCTAGAGGACACAGTTTTGATCTAATCTTTATGAAACTTTGTCAGAATGTTTATCTTCATAAACTCTCGGCCAAGTTTGAAAGTAGGTCATGTCGGGTAAAAAACTAGGTCACTAGGTCAAATCTTAGAAAAACGTTGTGTAAGCACTAGAAGGCATAGTTTTGATCCAATCTTCATGAAACTATGTCAAAATGTTTATTGCCCATATATCTAAGCCCCCTATGAAACTGAGTCACGTCGGCTCAAGGTCAAATCTTAGAAAAACTTTGTGTACACCCTAGAGGGCACAGTTTTGATCCAATCTTCATGAAACTCTGTCAGAATGTTTATCTTAATGAAATCTAGGTAAAGTTTGAAACTGGGTCGTGTCGGGTCAAAAACTTGGTCACTAGGTCAAATATAAGAACGACCTTGTATACGCTCCAGAGGGCACAGTTTTGATCCAGTCTCAATTAAACTGTGTCAGAATGTTTATTCTTACAATATCCAGGCAAAGTTTGAAACTGGGTCATGTCGGGTCAAAAACCTAGGTCAAATGTTAGTATGGTAAAAACTCTTATAAATCTTCACCAGAGCCAGTGAACTGATTAATGCTCAGGTGAGCGATTCAGGGCCACCATGGCCCTGTTGTTCTAAGATTTGACCTAGTGACCTAGTTTTTGACCCCACGTGACCTAGTATCAAAGTTGGTCTAGATTTCATTCAGATAAACTTTCTGACCATGTTTCATGATGATTGGATCGTAACTGTGCCCTCTGATTCATTCTAAGATTTATTTCTATTTTTAGCTCTGGCGGCCATTTTGTACAGCAGAGTGGAACCGTTTCAGCAATTTTTGTTTAGAACCATGAGTCAAACACTTCTGTGAAATTATTTTGAAATCGAGCCATTGGCTTTAGAGGAGGTGTCGTTTAAAGGTTTTCCTATATTTAGCTCTGGTGGCCATTTTGTTCAGCAGAGCTGAACCATTTTAGCAATTTTGGTAGAGGGTCTCCTAAGGAACATTTCTGTGAAATTATTTCAAAATCTTCCCAGCAGTTTTGGAGGAGAAGTCGTTTAAAGGTTTTTCTATTTTTAGCTCTGGCGGCCATATTGTTCAGCCGAGCGGAACCAGTAGAGCAATTTTGGTAGCGGGACTCCTAGGGAACATTTCTGTGAAATTATTTCAAAATCTACCCAGCAGTTTTGGAGGCGAAGTCGTTTCAAGGTTTTTTCTATTTTCAGCTCTGGCGGCCATTTTATTCAGCAGAGCAAAACCGTTTTAGGAATTTTGGTAGAGGGTGTCTTAAGGAACATTTCTGTGAAATTATTTCAAAATCTGCCCAGCAGTTTTGGAGGCAAAGTCGTTTAAAGGTTTTTCTATTTTTAGCTCTGGCGGCCATTGTTGTTGTTGTTGTATAAATTCTGCCTTTTAAGGCACACCTCGCATAAACGAGTAGAACACCACCGCTGAATATAAAAGTAAATGTCAACACACTAAAATATATCCAGTCCACCACCAATACAACTAAGAAATCAAAGTCAGTCACTGAAAAGTAAATAAACACCACCACCAGACACCTTCCAACATCAAATGCTGAGATTACTGAAGTTAAGGAAGACCCTGAATGGCCTTACAGACTGTTTGTGGACTGCCCAATGTCCAGCTTGGCACTCTCTGCTGCAGTATTTAATAAATTTTGTTCAGTGAAGTGGAACCGTTTTAGCAATTTTGGTAGAGGGTGTCCTAAGAAACATTTCTGTGAAATCATTTTAAAATTTGCCCAGTAGTTTTGGAGGAGAAGTTGTTTAAAGGTTTTTCTATTTTTAGCTCTGGCGGCCAAATTGTTCAGCGGAGCAGAACCATTTAAGAAATTTTGGTTAAGGGCCTCCGTAGAAACATTTCTGTGAAATTATCTCTCAGTAGAAACATTTCTGTGAAATTATTTCCAAGTCGTTTAAAGGTTTTTCTATTTTTAGCTCTGGCGACCATTTTGTTCAGCCGAGCTGACTTGTTTTAGCAATTTTGGTAGAGGGTCTCCTAAGAAACATTTCTGTGAAATTATTTCAAAATCTTCCATGCAATTTTGGAGGAGAAGTCGTTTAAAGGTTTTTCTATTTTTAGCTCTGGCGGCCATACTGTTCAGCGGAGCGGAACCGTTTGAGCAATTTTGGTTGAGGGCCTCCTAAGGAACATTTCTGTGAAATTATTTCAAAATCCGTCCAGCACTTTTGGAGGCGAAGTCGTTTAAAGGTTTTTCTATTTTTAGCTCTGGCGGCCATTTTGTTCAGCAGAGCGGAATTGTTTAAGCAAATTTGGTAGAGGGTCTCCTAAGAAACATTTCTGTGAAAATACATCAAAATCTGCCCAGCAGTTTTGGAGGAGAAGTCGTTTAAAGGTTTTTCTATTTTTAGCTCTGGCGGCCATTTTGTTCAGCGGAGCGGAACCGTTTGAGCAATTTTGGTAAAAGGCTTCCTAAGGAACATTTCTGTGAAATTATTTCAAAATCTGCAAAGCAGTTTTGGAGGAGAAGTCGTTTAAAGGTTTTTCTATTTTTAGCTCCGGCGGCCATATTGTTCAGTGGAGCGGAACCATTTTAGCAATTTTGGTAAAGAGTCCCCCAAGGAACATTTCTGTGAAATTATTTCAAAATCCGTCCAGCAGTTTTGGAGAAGAAGTCGTATAAAGCAAAAGTTGACGACGGACGAACGACGGACGACGGACAAAGACCGATCACAATAGCTCACCTTGAGCACTTCGTGCTCAGGTGAGCTAAAAAAAAATAGCTTGGAAAAATTGGCAAATGAAACTGGTTTGCAGTGGCGGTGTATCACGCAGTCGTTTGCTATGCTTTTATTTTATATCATATGGAGGTTTAGAAGAACAAGTAAACCCCAAATTTATATGTAAATATATACAATAATCTGCACTACATAGAAATAGTAGAACAAGCATGCACAAGAAAAATGAATGACTTAGAAAATTACCCAAAGCTTCTGCTGTCAATATTTGGACATTTGGCTTATTCGTGTACATAACTCTTATAATGTCAAAATTTGAAAGAGACATCTGTTCTGTTAGAACCTTTTCATGTTTTTCTATGCAAACCCTGCTCAGATTTCTCTTCAAAGGCCCAGCAGGCGCACAATGTTGAAATGATGGTGGTGCAATGTCAGGATGTAGCATCTACACAGGGTATAATCTATTCCTCTAATTTTCGCTTCCTGCAGAGACTGTACTTCATATTTGGCTTCCGCCGAGACTGTCCGCGAACGCTTGCTTCCTGCAGGGACTACTGTCCTCGAACATTGGCTTCCTGCTGAGACTGTCCGCGTGACTCTGCTTCCTGCCGAGAGCCTCGGCACGAAGCAGAATCACGCGGACAGTCTCTGCAGGAAGCCATTTATCATGTACAGAAGTCTCGGCAGGAAGCAAGAAACAGAACAACAAAGGCACAGCACCAGGAACCATATTGTATTTCTTCAGTTATAAGATGGGAATTTTCCCTTCCAAAACAAAGATCTAGCCCCGTCTTGTAAGATGGATCTAGGTAGGGGGGATTTTTTGGAAGAGAAAATCCTATTTTATGAGACAGCTTTACATTTCTATGGGACAGCTTTACATTTCTATGGTAGTTCTAGAAGTATAAACTCCTTTCTTATAGACTGATGGATGACTAGTCATTTTACATCCTTTTCAACAGTATTTCAGTCACAGCGGGATGAGGGGGGAGGGTAATAATGAAAGTCTTGTGCAATGGAACCCTGTTTACGGTTGAAAAGATCTCCCCCCTCAAAAATTGAACTCAGGACTGCTAGATCAGCAGGCCAGTGCTTAACCCACTGAGCTACTGGGGTTCCTCCTGTTATATAACTGAAGAAATAGGTTAAGTTTGTCCTTGACATTCTACTGAGCTTCAGAAAAGATAATTCTGAGAAAATTTCTGTTCAATCTCCGCGAAAGATACTTTGTGGTCTTTACCAGAACCACCTTGAAGAGGAATTCCTAATGAGTGAAAGCGAATGAGAATTCAGAATCATCCTCCAAATCTTGCCTTTAATGGAGCAAATGCACTTTTTTCTGCTGTTCATTTGAGTATTTTCATATTTTGTGCCTCATGGATGAAAAAACATACCAATTTAAAAAAAAACAAAGGAAAATGAAAATAAGAATACTGAAATTATTAATGAAAACTATCATGAGAAAAGGAGCCTTATGGGATGTGCAAACAACAAAATAGTCTGGTAGATGACCCAATTAAGGGACACTGAAAGGACAGTGTTCCATGTTTGCGTCATTAACCAAATACAGGAATAATGAGACAGCAGTGTGCTCTTGAAGAAGTCTGATCTAGGAAATTTTGTCTCCACTTCTAGAATCCAAGAATCCGGAGAAATCTGTACACGGAACATCAGAGACTCAGCTCAGCCTGCACAATTGTGCAGGCTGAACTGAGTCCTGGATGTTCGCACATCACTGGAAGGTACCTTTTCTCAACTGACGCCTCAGATCATCTGTACATTATTTACAATGTCATTGAAATCCAACATTCACTGACATCATTGTTTTCGGAATGTTTAATTTTCAAATCAGTTTTTTACTCGTATATCATCATCCACATCATTGTTGTAATGTTTTTAACATCCGACGTTCGTTGTAAAACTGAATTGTTGCTGTAAGCTGGTGGTCTGGTCCAATTGGGTGGCTCAGTTCCTTCTACTGGTTGTATCCATAGTGTTCAGGAACACGAGGTGCCGAGGCAACCGCTGTGAATACATAAATTTGATAGTTCAGTACAATAGTTTAAACAGTATTATTATTTTATTGATTTATATACTTTTTAAAATATTTACATAATACAAAATGGAAAACAGACACTTCAAAATATCAAAAAATCGAAAAGACCATAATTATATCATTTAAAAATTATTGTGGTGTTGTATTGGACACTTTAGAAATGTTTCTAAGCTAGAACTTCAAGCTCCTGTGGTACAATCATCTCATGCAAGACAAATAGTAAAAGTGTCATAATCGTAATATACAAATAAGCTTGACCGAACATGCATGTGAAAAAATGACTGAAATAAGAGATAGGTAGCTGAAAAAAAAAAAAAAAAAAAAAAAAAAACATATCCCCATACAGAAAAATGATACTGATAATCAAATTACAAGACTTTGAAAAATCTGGAATAATATGATACATTCTTAGAAAAGTATAAACTTTTGTAGTACAACAAATGCCAGCTGTATAAATGGCTCAGTTCTTAAAGTGGGTGAACTGTATCAGAACTGGTACTGGTCAGAACTGTGCAGGGTGTATAAACTTACAAGCTGTAACGGTCGTAGTTGGTCCTCCCATTACAATGACTGAGCCCATTGCCTGGCGTCGTCGGCGCCGGATACAAACGATACAGCATGTCACAAGTATGACAACAGCAAACACTCCACCGAATATTCCTCCAAACAACTTCCTGTAAAAGAATAAGATAATTTCTTATGAAACACATCATGCGAAAGTGTTTTCATATTCGCAAATTGCCTAAGTTTAGACCAGTGCCCCAGCATGCACATGCCATCATACTGACATCGCACTGACGTCGATGAGACATGAGGACGTTGCATCGACGTCAGTTCGACGCCATGTGCCCGCTGGGGCATCTGCGCATTCTGCAGCTTGTCCAGGCAATGATTAAACCCTAAAGATTCGTCACGGAAGATTTTGGCCAAACCCAAGCCAGTCTAGCATCTACTAACCAGTCTGTGCATGCGTAATTATTATGTTATGTGATTGTTCCAGGTAAACAGCTATGGTCATGTCGGGACGATCAGTTAACCTAACCACACTATTCCTGGGCAGGCTTAGACCTCCTTTAGAAGCAGTTACTTTAGTACTAAGTGCACTTAAACTGCCCTTCTTGAATCAGCGGAAGGGGAGATGCGTTGAACGACCGACGACAGACACAGTCCTCACATTCATGTATTGTTTGCCTCTTCTGTTAAAGGTCACTGTTTTTGTCTAGTCTAGTCTGTCTCTTAGATAAAATTTACAACAATAACTCTCCATGCATGTGGTCCTGTTTCCAGCTTCACTTGTGATGCTGGCAAAGTCCATCCCCGTAAAATATTTAATATTATCTTCCCATATCTTCTTCTGTTTGCCTCTTCTTTTTCCTTCCACTATACCGATAATAATAATAATACCCTTTCACGTCGTCTTTGCTAAATATGCAAGGAGACCAACGTTTCCTGGCCATAATCAGGGGTGCTTTATGTTTGGATCTTTCTGCAAACACCCTCAAAGTTTCATGGGCTTTACACAAGATGTTATTTAAGGTGGTGATACATGTAATCACTGATTTGGGACAAAGACAAACATCTGAATAAAACACTCAAAATAACACTGATCTTTCCAAAACTTAGCAGATGCCTTCTTTATGTTGTTTCTCATAATTTAGAATCCCAAAATGCAGCATTTGTTGATGTTAGAAGTGTTTTTATAAGGAAAGATCAAAGGGTAATTTTCAGCGAATAAATCTGAAAAAATAATATCTTTATTGAAAATATACTTAGTGCTCAGAGTACCTTTTTGCATAATGGAGAGCGTCCTAGCAATTATTTTTTCAAACTCTTTCACACATTATCAGGCTGAGCAGATAAAAAAAGATGCGGTTTGTGTCCAATTTTTTTGTCAAACCACACAGGTGAGACAGGTGAGACTATTTTAACAAGGTTGAACAATTTCATCTACACACCAGTGATCACGTCAGTAATGTATTATTTATACTGTAGGTGTTACATAGGTATAGCTGGCGCAAATTGACCTGTCTCTTTGACCCCTCATTTCAATATATTAGTAGGTTCAGTTTATTTCACAGATAGGGATGCATGAATTATAAAACAAACTTAAGGCCATCCTTTAAAAATATGTTTGTTGAGCTCCAGTGCAGACTTAGCTGGATCGGTAGGTTGGGAGGAAGTTTTTTTTCGGTTGCCACAAAGTACTGGTTGCGACTAAAATACATTTGCAAATAGTGTAGACCCGAATCAAAGTATTCCTTCAGAGCAGTCTGGTCATGATCAACAGTGTTTGCTATCTTACACTGACAGTCTTAACTCCGTTCAGCAGCTGTTACCCAATTTAAAGTTGACAATTACATGTATTATGATTAAATATTACTACATACGAAAAAAAAATGAAAGAAAGGACACAAAGTCCAAATCTTAGATAGTATGGAATGCAGCAAACAGAATTTTTATCATGGCCTTACACATAACAAATCCTCTCAAGATTCACGAGCATTTCTATCAGAAATGATTACTTCATGCAATTGTGAATAGTTTACCAGATATACTTGCATAAACCTATAGACGTGTTGCCCTTGCTAACTGTTGGCACAGCAGTATGGGGTTGGTACAAATAAAGTTTATCATTTCTCAATAGGACTTTTGATTCTGGGCCGATAATGCTATGCATTCCAGAAGACATAATTCGTTTTAATTGCTTAATTGCAAACAGAAGCAACTGCAAAAGCATATACCTCAAAGTGGGTTCAAAACCTGGGCGGGGAGAGGAGGAATGGATGGATAACGTGCAGTTTTACTTCCTTTTAGACAGTATTTAAGTCATATCAGGACGATGGGTGGGTGATAATGAAAGGCTGTGTGCAATGGAGCCCCGTTTACGATCGAAAAGATTCCCGTCTCCAGCGGGACTCGAACCAGGGGCCACTAGATCAGCAGACCACCGCTTAACCTACTGAGCTACCGGGGTTGCTGGACGTGTGTGTCTGGGAGAGAGAGAGAGAGAGAGAGAGAGAGAGAGAGAGAGTTGCATTCTACATCTTAATAGCATGTTACCCAAAGTGAGAATACAATGTAGCAGAAGATACATAAAGAGATACATGTACAGGGATAGTGTATTACATCCATCTACGTATCTGGATATTATTTCAACGTCGTCATGATTCATGATACGGTAAACAATACCGTGGGTGAAAAAGTAAGCATCTTAACTTATTCAGCATCTTGCCTCAACCTACTGCATGATACTCGTGTTTGCAACGTTTCCATTCATCTAAGCTGAAAATTGAATGCGTACTCTCTCTCTCTCTCTCTCTCTCTCTCTCTCTCTCTCATAACCAGCTCGGAAAGCAAACATTTAAAAAAATGATAATATGATAAAATTTAGGCGATTTTCCATACAGCATAGTTGGCATTTGGAAATGGAAAACCGGCTTTATGAAGCAACACGCTCTGTAAATATCTAAGGCTCTTTTCTATGTGTACTTTATGAAGTTTTCGGCGTCGAAGCTGCCTTTGTAAATACATGGCAAAAAGAGTTTCGACGCTGAAGCCAACTATAATACACTCCACGAAAACCCGGCTTTAGGATATGGCAGTCATTCAATCGCGTAAATACGTGTAGGTGTGGTTCTGCTAGAAAGCTTCGTCTCCTATTTCGCAATGAATTGTGCTATTTTGCATATTCATGCATAAAGGTCAGAAAGACAGGTCAATTTGCGCCAGCTATATGCTTGCCTACTCTATATTTAATAAATGCGTCCAGTGTACTTTTACAGTACTTTGTATATGGTTGAACATTTGAGAAAAAGCTACCGTTTTCATCTGGTCTGCATTACAATTTGAGAAAGAGTTAGAATAAATAATTGCATTATGCAATAACGCACCTTCAGCACTACATAAATTTTCAATAACAATATTTTTTTTTTTCAGATTTATTCGCAGAAAATTACCCTTTGACCTTTCCTTATAAAAACACTTTTTTTAAGCAGCATGTACGTCTATTTTGTATTCTAAACTGTAAAGAAAAACAAAAATAAGAAATCTGCTAACTTTCAGGGAGATACACTACTTTTTTATGGTTTTATGCAGATTTTTACATTTACCATAAATCACCACCTTAACCTTCGACGGTTTCTCATCTCAAATGCCTGATTGTTTTATCTCTACTTCTGCTGTCAAGTTCCACACCATAGGCATACAGCAAGAAGGATATTACTAGGGGAGCGAATTAATTTGATTCAAGAGATATGTTGGTTGTGGTGGTGGCGGGGGGGGGGGGGGGGGGGTGCAGAGGCTTATGCGATCCTGGAGCCATTCAGAGATATTTGAAACTTGCCATCGTTCCTATTAACATGATTAACCTCTGTTCTTTTGTTTTGACCTCTTTTTAGCTGTTCTTTTGTTTTGACCTCTTTTTAGCTCACCTGAGCACGAAGTGCTCAAGGTGAGGTATTGTGATCGGTCTTTGTCCGTCGTCCGGCGTCCGGCGTCAACTTTTGCTTTAAACGACTTCTCCAAAACTGCTAGATGGATTTTGAAATAATTTCACAGAAATGTTCCTTGGGGGACTCTCTACCAAAACTGCTCAAATGGTTCCGCTCCGCTGAACATTATGGCCGCCAGAGCTAAAAATAGAAAAACCTTTAAACGACTTCTCCTCCAGAACTGCTGGGCCGATTTTGAAATAATTTCATAGAAATGTTCCTTAGGAGACCCTCTACCAAAATTGCTCTAACGGTTCCGCTCCGCTGAACATTATGGCCGCCAGAGCTAAAAATAGAAAAACCTTTAAACGACTTCTCCAAAACTGCTGGGCCGATTTTGAAATAATTTCACAGAAATGTTCCTTAGGAGACCCTCTACCTAAATTGCTCAAACGGTTCCGCTCAGCTGAACAATATGGCCGCCAGAGCTAAAAATAGAAAAACCTTTAAACGACTTCTCCTCCAAAACTGCTGGGCCGATTTTGAAATAATTTCACGGAAGTGTTCCTTAGGAGACCCTCTACCAAAATTGCTCAAACGGTTCCGCTCCGCTGAACAATATTGCCGCCAGAGCTAAAAATAGAAAAACCTTTAAACGACTTCTCCTCCAAAACTGCTGGGCCGATTTTGAAATAATTTCACAGAAATGTTTCTTAGGAGACCCTCTGCCAAAATTGCTCAAACGGTTCTGCTCCGCTGAACAATATGGCCACCAGAGCTAAAAATAGAAAAAAAACTGTAAACATCTTCATCTCTGAAGCCAATGGCTCGATTTCAAAAAAAATTCACTGAAATCTTTTACTTATGACTCTGAACAAAAATTGCTAAAACGGTTCCACTCCGCTGAACAAAATGGCCGCCAGAGCTAAAAATAGAAATAAATCTTAGAATGACATAGAGGGCACAGTTATGATCCAATTATCATGAAACTTTGTCAGAATGTTTATCTAAATGAAATCTAGACCATCTTTGAAACTGGGTCATATGGGGTCAAAAACTAGGTCACTGGGTAAAATCTTAGAAAAACCTTGTGCACACTCTAGAGGGCACAGTTATGATCCAATCTTCATGAAACTTTGTCAGAATGTTTATTTATATAAAATCTAGGCCAAATTTGAATCTGAGTCTTGTGGGGTCAAAAACTAGGTCACTAGGTCAAATCTTAGAAAAACCTTATGTACACTCAAGAGGGCACAATTACGATCCAGTCTACGTGAAACATTGTCAGAATGTTTATTTTCATGAAATCTATACCAGATTTGAAACTGGGCCATATCAGGTAAAAAACTAGGTCACTAGGTCAGTTCTTAGAAAAACAGTGTGACCGCTTTATCTGACACATCATGTTGGGTCAAAAAGTAGGTCACTAGGTTAAACCGTAGAAAAACATTGTGTACACTCTAGAGGGCACAGTTTTGATAACCTTGTCAGAATGTTCATATCCAAGAAATCTAGACCAGGTTTGAAACTGGGTCATGTGGGGTCAAAATCTAGGTCATTAGGTTAAATCTTATACAAACCTTAGGTACACAATAAAGGTTCATTTTCCATTTAATCTTTGTGAAACTCTGTCTGTCGGTCATATGGATACTCAGGTGAGCGATCCAGGGCCATCATGGCCCTCTTGTTTGTGGAAGGGGGGGTGCTTATGAGACCCGATAACCTCAAACAAAGCGGATTTTTCTTTCAACTCGGTGGCGGTCGAGTCTGTCGTTGTCTACATCTACACATGGTACGTTGGCACAGTCACGCTTGACTATTATGCAACGGTTGATGGTGCTAGGTCTAAAGTTGGAATTGAGTGATAGAAAAGTAAGAAGAACCGGGATACTAGTTAATAGAACAGAGTAAAGTGGGAAAAGTTTTGGCCCATCGACGTTTTCGTCCCTCTATCTCAGACAAACCCGGCTATGGTGGCCGCTAAGGGGCATAGGCGCCCACCGCACAGCTCCAGAGAATCCTTAGTGCTTTAACAACAGCAGCAAAGGCTAAGTTTGTGATGGAACTGTTTAAAATTTTCAAGCAAATAAACTTGCCAACTTTTAGTTCTTATTTATGATACGTCGATTTTCGAGAAAAAAAAACATTGTGCCTTATTTTGTGGAAGGTGTTTGATTCATGCTCTGGTATAGCGCCAGGCTAATGAGGTCGAGATAAAATAAGAGCCAGAAAATTTTGAAATGCTGTCCACATTTGCAAGAGCAGACCACTGCGACTCACATTTTTGGTAGGTGACCTTGCATGCACTGATGAGTGTCAAGGGCACGAAGAAATTGGAATACCAGGGCCAGCTCAAAAAAGGTCTATGTATCACGGACTCTTAAAAAATCTCAATGCCGAGGATCGAACCGGGGACCCTTCGATTTAAAGGCTAACACTTTACGACGTCGCTATATGTGCCGGCTTGTACCTCAAGGCAGTGGAGAGGGACACTCGGCGCCACGTGTGTGCAACTATGGTTGCGTACCGCTGAGCCACTTAGGGAACGTCGTTACGAAAATTGAACTAGAGCAGAAAGGCAGTACAAGTGTATGATATAACTAATACAGAAGTAGAGTACACGAACGTACGAACGGGCAGTCAGATGCACGCACCACACCAAAACGATTGACTATGTCTCGGTGACCACATGGGTGCTGGACAAAAAGGGCCAGTTTAATTGGCAACTTCCCAATGGGCACACAACGTTGACTGTACATAAAATCAACATTGATTCTATGCGGATTCAACGTTGTGTGCCTATTGGGTATAAGTGAGAAAGGGGGCTCTTTTTCTCGTTTTTGCTCACTAATCACCCATTGCTCAGGAAAGAACGGGTTAATACTGGGCCTTCTGGAAGCACATGCCTTGACGTCGTGTCGGCCCATGGCAATTGCAAAGGGAATACTCACGCATCGAAGGGACAGCAGTCGTGTTGACAGCAGCCACTGGAGCAGGTCTTTATGGTCGTAAGACCATAACCGTCTTCATATGTACACTCCCAGGTGCCCAAACACGCTGAAAAAGAAGAACGTGTGCATAATTTTACAATTCAGCTAATATAGATTATGGTTTATTATGGACATAACCAATGTCAATGTCATGACGTTGAATCAAATTTTGATTCAATGTTTATTAAACGTTGTATGCCAAGTGAAATGTTGGGATTTCAAAATAAAACTAGAATGTGTCCATAGCACGCGGATGCCCGTTGAGTTACATGGCGCCTTGGTTAAGGTACAGACACTTGTAGGATAATCATATTCATAATTGCAGACTTGTGTAATATTATAAATGGCCATAGGAAAAGCATTGCTTAACGTTTGAAATGTGACACAAACTGCAGCCTTTTACACAGTTTCAGAGTCACTGTACGGCCAATGTAGAAAATACATGTATTGTGCATTACAGAACTTGGTCAGAACCTAGTTAAAATGAAGTCAGTGGGCTGTGACATATCGATCATCATGAGTGACCTGATTCTTGTAAGTTCCTGCTGTACTTATAAATCCTCATACAAAGTTTCTAGTTGTTACATTTATACTGGGAACTCTAAAATCTACCTCTTACAAAAATGTAAACCTTGCAAAATTAATGTTCGTGAAGTTGGCTGCCAGTTGCCAGTTGCCAATTGCCTATTCAATCGGCAACTGGCAAATGGCAGCTAACTTCACATTCTAGATGCCAATTCGCAAATTCTCGCGAATTGGCGACAGGCAACTGGCAGCTAGTTGCCGATTCGATTTGAGATGCTTTTACAGCTGAATAGGAAACTGGCAAACGGCAGCCACATACCAATTCGCGTGAATTGGCAACTGGCAGCCAGATGCCAATACGACTCGAGAGGGTTTTTGAGCATTCCATGTGAATAGGCAACTGGCAAACGGCAGCCAAGTGCCAATTCGATTTGAGAGGATTTTAGCCGATTTAAGCTAAATAGGAAACCGGCAAACGGCAGCCAGATGCCAATTCGCAAATTCTTGCGAATTGGCAACTGGCAACTGGCAGCCAGATGCCAATTGGATTTGAGAGGGTTTAAGACGATTAAATCTACATAGGAAACCGACAAACGACAGCCAGATGACAATTCGCTAGTTCTTCTGAACTGGAAACTGGCAACTGGCAGCCAGATGCCAATTCGATTCATGAGTGTTTAAGACGATTAAAGTCATGAAGGTAACCGGTAAACGGTAGCCAGATGCCAATTCACTAATTCTTGCGAATTGGCAACTGGAAGCCAGATGCCAATTCGATTCCAGAGGGGTTAAGAAAATTGAAGCTACATAGGAAACCGACAAACGGCAGCAAGATGGCGATTCGAAAAGGTTTATGAATTGGAAACTGGTAACTGGCAGCCAGTTGCCAATTCGATCTGAGAGGGTTTCAGACGATTTAAGCTACATAGGAAACCTGCAAACGGCAGCCAGATGCCAATTCGCTAATTCTTGTGAACTGGCAACTGGCAACTGGCAGCCAGATGCCAATTCGATTCGAGAGGGTTTAAGACGATTATAGCTAAATAGGAAACAAGCAAACGACATCCAGATGCCAATTCGCTAATTTTTCCGAATTGGCAACTGGCAACTGGCAGCCAGATGCCAATTCGATTTTCGAGAATTTAAGACGATTAACGCTACATAGGAAACCGGCAAACGGCAGCCAGATGCCAATTCGCTAATTCTTATGTATTTGCACCTGGCAACTGGCAGACAGATGATAATTCTATTTGGGAGGGCTTAAGACGATCAAAGCTAAATAGACATCGGCAAAAGGCAGACAGATGCCAATTCGCAAATTCTTGTGAATTGAAACTGGCAATCAGATACCAATTCGATTTGAGCGGATTTAAGACGATTAAACCTTAATAGGAAACCGGGACACGGCAGCCACATGCTGATTCGCTATTCTTGTGAATTGGCAAGTGGCAACTGGCAGCCAGATGCCAGTTTGATTTCAGAGGGCTTAAGACGATAAAAGTTTCAGGAAACGGGCTAAAGGCAACCAGATGCCAATTTGCTAATTCTTGTGAAATGACAACTGGCACCCAGATGCCAATTCGATTTTAGAGGGTTTAAGTTGATTAAAGCTAAATAGGTATCCGGCAAAAGGCAGCCAGATGCCAGTTCTCTAATTCTTGTGAAACGGCATTTAGCCACAGGCAGCTAGATGCTTATTCGATTAGTGAGGGTTTAAGACGATCAAAGCTACATAGGAAACCGGCAAAATGCAGCCAGATGCCAATTCGAAATTTTTTTATGAATTGGCAACTGGGAACTAGCAGCCAAATGTCAATTCGATTTGAAAGTGTTTAAGACGATTAAAGCTTCATAGGAAACCGGCAAACGACATACAGATGCCAATTTGAAATTTTTTATTAACTGGCAACTGGCAGCCAGATGCCATTTCGATTTGAGAGTGTTTAAGACCATTACAGCTACATAGGAAACCGGCTAACGGCAGTCAGATGCCAGAAAAGTTTAACGAATTGGCAACTGGCAACTGGCAGCCAGATGCCAATTCGATTTGGGCGGGTTTTAGACGATTAAGGCTAAATAGGAAACCGGCAAACGACATCCATATGTCAATTTTCAAATTCTTGTAAATTTGAAACAGGCAGTCTGGCAGCCAGTTGCCAATTCGATTTGAGAGGGTTTCAGGCGATTTAAGCTATATAGGAAACCTGCAAACGACAGCAAGATGCCAATTCGCTAATTCTTTGAACTGGAAACTAGCAACTTGCAGTCAGATGTCAATTTGATTCGAGAGGGTTTAAGACGATTAAAACAAAGTAACATAACCGGCAAATGGCAGCAAGTTGCGAATTGGCAACTCGCAGCCAGATGCCAATTCGATTTGAGAGGGTTTAAGACCATTAAAGCTACTTAGGAAACTGGAAAACGACAGCCAGATGCCAAATCGAAAAATTTCATGAATTGGTAACTGGCAACTGGCAGCCGGATGCCAATTTGATTCGAGAGGTTTTGAGACGACTAAATCTATCTAGGAAAACGGCAAACGACATTCAGATGCCAGTTCGCAAATTCTTGTGAATTGGCAACTGGCAAATGGTATCCAGATGCCAATGTGATTTGAGAGGGTTTAAGACGATTAAAGCAACATAGGAAACCGTCAAACAGCAGTCAAATGTCAATTCGCTAATTCAAATGAACTGGCAACTGGCAGCCAGATGCCAATTCGATTTGAGAGGGTTAAAGACGAAAAAAGCCAACTCAAAAACCGGCAAACGGCGGCCATATGCCAGTTTGCTTATTCTTGCGAATGTGCAACTGGCAACTGGCAGCCAAATGCCAATTCGATTTGAGAGGGTTTAAGATTATTAAAGCTACTTTGGAAACCGGAAAACAGCAGCCAGATGCCAATTCGAATTTTTTTTATGAATTGGTAACTGGCAACTGGTAGCCGGATGCCAATTCGATTCGAAATGGTTTGAAACGACTATAAGTATGTAGGAAAACGGCAAACGACATCCAGATGCCAATTCGCAAATTCTTGTCAACCAGATGCCAATTCGACTTGAGAGTGTTTAAAACGATTAGACTTACATAGGAAACCGGCAAACGACATCCAGATGCCAATTCGAATGTTTTTAACGAATGGGCAACTGGCAACTGGCAGCCAGATATCAATTGGATTTGAGAGTGTTTAAGAACATTAAAGCTACTTAGGAAACCGGAAAACGGCAGCCAGATGCGAATTCATAAATTTTTATGAATTGGCAACTGGCAGCCAGATGCCAATTCGATTTGAGACTGTTTAAGACGAGTAAAGCTACATAGGAAACCTGCAAACGGCAGCCAGATGCTCATTCGAAAATTTTTATGAATTTATAACAGGCAACTGGCAGCCAGAGGCCAATTCGATTTCAGTGGGTGTTAGACGATTAAAGCTAAATAGAAAACCGGCAAACGACATCTCGATGCCAAATCGCAAATTCTTGTGAATTTGACACTGGCAACTGGCAGCCAGTTGCCATTTCGATTTGAGAGGGTTTCAGGTAATTTTAGGTAACCTGCAAATGGCAGCCAGATGCCAATGTGCTAGTTCGTATAAACTGGCAACTGGCAACTGACAGCCAGATGCCAATTCGATTCGAGAGGGTTTAAGATGATTAAAGCCAAGTAAAAAACAGGCAAACGGCAGCCAGATGCCATTTCGCTAACTATCGCGAATTGGCTAATGGCAACTGGCAGCCAGATGCCAGTTCGATTTGAGAGTGTTTAAATCGATTAAAATTACTTAGGAAACCTGCAAACGGCAGCCAGATGCCAATTCGGTACTTCTTATGAACTGGCAACTGGCAAATGGCAGCCAGATGCCAATTCGATTCGATTGGGTTTATGACGATTAAGCCAAGTAAAAAACCGTCAAACGGCAGCCAGATACCAGTTCATTAATTCTCGCGAATTGGCAAGTGGCAACTGTTAGCCAGATGCCAGTACGATTTGAGAGCGTTTAAGACCATTAAAGCTAGTTAGGAAACCAGCAAACGGCAGCCAGATGCCAATTTGAAATTTTTCATGAATTGGTAACTGGCAACTGGCAGCCGGATGCCAATTCGATTCGAGAGGGTTTTATACGATTAAATTTATCTAAGAAACGGCAAACGACATTCCGATGCCAATTCGCAAATTCTTGTGAATTGGCAACTGGCAGCCAGTTGCCAATTCGATTTGAGAGGGTTTAGGACGATTAAAGCTACATAAGAAACCGGCGAACAGCAGCCAGATGCCAATTCGCTAATTCTTATGAACTGGCAACTGGTAACTAGCAGTCAGATGTCAATTTGATTCCAGAGGGTTTAAGATGATTATAGCCAAGTAAAAAACCGGCAAACGGCAGCCAGATGCCATTTCGCTAATTCTTGTGAATTGGCTACTGGCAACTGGCAGCCAAATGCCAGTTCGATTTGAGAGGGTTAAAGACGATTAAAGCTACTGAGAAACCGGCAAACGGCAGTCATATTCAGGTTCGCTAATTCTTATGAACTGGCAACTGGCAGCCAGATGCCAATTCGATTCGATAGGCTTTAAGCCAATTAAAGCCAAGTAAAAAATCGGCAAACGGCAGCCAGATACCAGTTCGTTAATTCTCGCGAATCGGCGAGTGGCAACTGGTAGCCAGATGCCAGTTCGATTTGAGAGCGTTTAAGACGATTAAAGCTACTGAGGAAACCAGCAAACGGCAGCCAGATGCCAATTTGAAAATTTTTATGAATTGGTAACTGGCAACTGGCAGCCGGATGCCAATTCGCTAATTCTTATGAACTGGAAACTGGCAACTAGCAGTCAGATGCCAATTTGATTCCAGAGGGTTTAAGATGATTAAAGCCAAGTAAAAAACAGGCAAACGGCAGCCAGATGCCATTTCGCTAATTTTTGTGAATTGGCTACTGGCAACTGGCAGCCAGATGCCAGTTAGATTTGAGAGGGTTTAAGTCGATTAAAGGTACTTAGGAAACCTGCAAACGGCAGCCAGATGCCAATTCGGTATTTCTTATGAACTGGCAACTGGCAGCCAGATGCCAATTCGATTCGATTGGGTTCATGACGATTAAAGCCAAGTAAAAAACCGTCAAACGGCAGCCAGATACCAGTTCAACAATTCTCGCGAATTGGCAAGTGGCAACTGTTAGCCAGATGCCAGTTCGATTTGAGAGCGTTTAAGACGATTAAAGATACTTAGAAACCAGCAAACGGCAGCCAGATGCCAATTTGAAATTTTTTATGAATTGGTAACTGGCTACTGGCAGCCGGATGCCAATTCGATTCGAGAGGGTTTTAGACGACAAAAACTATCTAGGAAAACGGGAAACGACATTCCGATGCCAATTCGCAAATTCTTGTAAATAGGCAACTGGCAGCCAGTTGCCAATTCGATTTGTGAGGGTTTAGGATGATTAAAGCTACATAGGAAACCAGCGAACAGCAGCCAGATGCCAATTCGCTAATTCTCATGAACTGGCAACTGGTAACTAGCAGTCAGATGCCAATTTGATTCCAGAGGGTTTAAGATGATTAAAGCCAAGTAAAAAACAGGCAAACGGCAGCCAGATGCCATTCCGCTAATCCTTGTGAATTTGCTACTGGCAACTGGTAGCCAGGTGCCAGTTCGATTTGAGAGCGTTTTAAGACGATTAAAGCTACTAAGGAAACCAGCAAACGGCAGCCAGATGCCAATTTGAAAATTTTTATGAATTGGTAACTGGCAACTGGCAGCCGTATGCCAATTCGCTAATTCTTATGAACTGGAAACTGGCAACTAGCAGTCAGATGCCAATTTGATTCCAGAGGGTTTAAGATGATTAAAGCCAAGTAAAAAACAGGCAAACGGCAGCCAGATGCCATTTCGCTAATTTTTGTGAATTGGCTACTGGCAACTGGCAGCCAGATGCCAGTTAGATTTGAGAGGGTTTAAGTCGATTAAAGGTACTTAGGAAACCTGCAAACGGCAGCCAGATGCAAATTCGGTATTTCTTATGAACTGGCAACTGGCAGCCAGATGCCAATTCGATTCGATTGGGTTCATGACGATTAAAGCCAAGTAAAAAACCGTCAAACGGCAGCCAGATACCAGTTCAACAATTCTCGCGAATTGGCAAGTGGCAACTGTTAGCCAGATGCCAGTTCGATTTGAGAGCGTTTAAGACGATTAAAGATACTTAGAAACCAGCAAACGGCAGCCAGATGCCAATTTGAAATTTTTTATGAATTGGTAACTGGCTACTGGCAGCCGGATGCCAATTCGATTCGAGAGGGTTTTAGACGACAAAAACTATCTAGGAAAACGGGAAACGACATTCCGATGCCAATTCGCAAATTCTTGTGAATAGGCAACTGGCAGCCAGTTGCCAATTCGATTTGTGAGGGTTTAGGATGATTAAAGCTACATAGGAAACCAGCGAACAGCAGCCAGATGCCAATTCGCTAATTCTCATGAACTGGCAACTGGTAACTAGCAGTCAGATGCCAATTTGATTCCAGAGGGTTTAAGATGATTAAAGCCAAGTAAAAAACAGGCAAACGGCAGCCAGATGCCATTCCGCTAATCCTTGTGAATTTGCTACTGGCAACTGGTAGCCAGATGCCAGTTCGATTTGAGAGCGTTTTAAGACGATTAAAGCTACTAAGGAAACCAGCAAACGGCAGCCAGATGCCAATTTGAAAATTTTTATGAATTGGTAACTGGCAACTGGCAGCCGTATGCCAATTCGCTAATTCTTATGAACTGGAAACTGGCAACTAGCAGTCAGATGCCAATTTGATTCCAGAGGGTTTAAGATGATTAAAGCCAAGTAAAAAACAGGCAAACGGCAGCCAGATGCCATTTCGCTAATTTTTGTGAATTGGCTACTGGCAACTGGCAGCCAGATGCCAGTTAGATTTGAGAGGGTTTAAGTCGATTAAAGGTACTTAGGAAACCTGCAAACGGCAGCCAGATGCCAATTCGGTATTTCTTATGAACTGGCAACTGGCAGCCAGATGCCAATTCGATTCGATTGGGTTCATGACGATTAAAGCCAAGTAAAAAACCGTCAAACGGCAGCAAGATACCAGTTCAACAATTCTCGCGAATTGGCAAGTGGCAACTGTTAGCCAGATGCCAGTTCGATTTGAGAGCGTTTAAGACGATTAAAGATACTTAGAAACCAGCAAACGGCAGCCAGATGCCAATTTGAAATTTTTTATGAATTGGTAACTGGCAACTGGCAGCCGGATGCCAATTCGATTCGAGAGGGTTTTAGACGACAAAAACTATCTAGGAAAACGGGAAACGACATTCCGATGCCAATTCGCAAATTCTTGTGAATAGGCAACTGGCAGCCAGTTGCCAATTCGATTTGTGAGGGTTTAGGATGATTAAAGCTACATAGGAAACCAGCGAACAGCAGCCAGATGCCAATTCGCTAATTCTCATGAACTGGCAACTGGTAACTAGCAGTCAGATGCCAATTTGATTCCAGAGGGTTTAAGATGATTAAAGCCAAGTAAAAAACAGGCAAACGGCAGCCAGATGCCATTCCGCTAATCCTTGTGAATTTGCTACTGGCAACTGGTAGCCAGATGCCAGTTCGATTTGAGAGCGTTTTAAGACGATTAAAGCTACTAAGGAAACCAGCAAACGGCAGCCAGATGCCAATTTGAAAATTTTTATGAATTGGTAACTGGCAACTGGCAGCCGTATGCCAATTCGCTAATTCTTATGAACTGGAAACTGGCAACTAGCAGTCAGATGCCAATTTGATTCCAGAGGGTTTAAGATGATTAAAGCCAAGTAAAAAACAGGCAAACGGCAGCCAGATGCCATTTCGCTAATTTTTGTGAATTGGCTACTGGCAACTGGCAGCCAGATGCCAGTTAGATTTGAGAGGGTTTAAGTCGATTAAAGGTACTTAGGAAACCTGCAAACGGCAGCCAGATGCCAATTCGGTATTTCTTATGAACTGGCAACTGGCAGCCAGATGCCAATTCGATTCGATTGGGTTCATGACGATTAAAGCCAAGTAAAAAACCGTCAAACGGCAGCAAGATACCAGTTCAACAATTCTCGCGAATTGGCAAGTGGCAACTGTTAGCCAGATGCCAGTTCGATTTGAGAGCGTTTAAGACGATTAAAGATACTTAGAAACCAGCAAACGGCAGCCAGATGCCAATTTGAAATTTTTTATGAATTGGTAACTGGCAACTGGCAGCCGGATGCCAATTCGATTCGAGAGGGTTTTAGACGACAAAAACTATCTAGGAAAACGGGAAACGACATTCCGATGCCAATTCGCAAATTCTTGTGAATAGGCAACTGGCAGCCAGTTGCCAATTCGATTTGTGAGGGTTTAGGATGATTAAAGCTACATAGGAAACCAGCGAACAGCAGCCAGATGCCAATTCGCTAATTCTTATGAACTGGCAACTGGTAACTAGCAGTCAGATGCCAATTTGATTCCAGAGGGTTTAAGATGATTAAAGCCAAGTAAAAAACAGGCAAACGGCAGCCAGATGCCATTTCGCTAATTCTTGTGAATTGGCTACTGCCAACTGGCAGCATGATGCCAGTTCGATTTGAGAGGGTTAAAGACGATTAAAGCTACTGAGAAACCGGCAAACGGCAGCCATATTCCAGTTCGCTAATTCTTATGAACTGGCAACTGGCAGCCAGATGCCAATTCGATTCGATAGGTTTTAAGCCAATTAAAGCCAAGTAAAAAATCGGCAAATGGCAGCCAGATACCAGTTCGTTAATTCTCGCGAATTGGCGGGTGGCAACTGGTAGCCAGATGCCAGTTCAATTTGAGAGCGTTTAAGACGATTAAAGCTACTAAGGAAACCAGCAAACGGCAGCCAGATGCCAATTCGAAAAATTTTATGAATTGGTAACTGGCAACTGGCAGCCGGATGCCAATTCGATTCGAGAGGGTTTGATACGACTAAATCTATCTAGGAAAACGGCAAACGACATTCCGATGCCAATTCGCAAATTCTTGTGAATTGGCAAATGGCCACTGGCAGCCAGTTGCCAATTCGATTTGTGAGGGTTTAAGACGACTAAAGCTACATACGAAACCGGCAAACAGTAGCCAGATTCCAATTCGCTAATTCTTATGAACTGGCAACTGGCAGCCAATTCGTTTTCGGGCAGTTTTGATGCAGTTATAGAGAATAACAGGTGAATAGGCAACCGGCGAAATGCAGCACGATGCAAATTCGCGGTCCATGCGAAGTGGCAACTGTTAATGGGCAGCCAGATGCCAGTTAGAGCTTAGCGGGTGAATAGAAAACTTGTAAATGGCAGCAAGATACCGATTCGCAAATTAATGTGAATTGGCACTGGCATTTGTCAGTCAGATGCGAATTCAAATTGAAGCAGTTAAAGAGACAATTATTCACATGGGCAACCGGCGAACAGCAGCTAGTTGTCGATTCGTCAATCCTGGTGAAGTGGCAACTGGCAGCCAGCTGGCATTTCTAAGTGAGAGGGCTTCAGACTTGAAAATATTAATAGGGAACAGTTACTGGAAGCTGACAGCCAAATGCCAAAATCTAAATAGGCAACTGGCAAACTGTAACCAAATGCCTATTCCGAAGTTGTAATGAATTGGCAACTGGCAACGTGGAGTCAGTGGCCAATTCAATTTGAGAGGGGTTTTAAGCTTAAAAAGTCCTGAAAGCGGGGGATATAAATTCGTTACTGGGAAGAACCAGTCCCAATCTCTCATCCCCCGTAAGCAACTGCCTACTTTTTTCACATAAAGAAACATGGTCGGTATCTAGAGCTCGAGTTCACGACCCTCAGTCAGTTAGAGGTTACAGTGACTTGAAGTAAACGACCTAAGCCACTCGGCTACGGAGGTGGGTCTTTCACTTTCAGCAGTTAGGAAGCTGCGGTATCTCTGTAAATACATACATCGATAACATTTTCAAATACTGTTTGCTTTATTTTATTCTAACCACGGAGTAAATCTGTCTTTCATAGTTAGCAGGTGACTGTGGGATAGAGTGTTATAACGGAACAAGAGATTCGGAGAAATACTGCTTGAAAGATGCCATGCAATCGATTATGCAGGCATCACACTGTCCCGATAATGACACCTGATGGCCATACGATAATGGAAATGTTCAAATTCGGCTCTGATCGTAATAACATCAGGTCATTCGTGAGAGCATCTAAAGAAGGTTCATTTTTGTGTTGACTTCGTGTGTCCATTTTGCCTTCGTAAGGCCATCGTGAGGGCGTCTTGTCTAATCATGTCATCTTCGTCTTTACTCCCGTGTGATCATCGGTGCCATCGGGCATTTTTCGCCTCACGAAGACATTACGAAGGAAACAAAAGCAGCCCGATTGTCTTCGGAATGCAACACGACTTCGTAAAGCTCTCGTTATACCGGCGCGTAGCCATAGAAGTGTAGTACGATGGCATCGATACGGCGAAGTCAGCCGAATTTGAATAGTTCAAGCATTTTAGTCTTGTGTGTCATGATAACGTGGACATATATAAGGGCAGCGTCAGAGCGTCTTCCTCAGTCATTTGTGTAGCTCTTAAAGCTGAAATAACAGTAATTATGTTCTTGTCTTGTTTTTATGGCAATCCATTTTACCATTTATCCTGTTTAAGAGACCTATGATAAGATACATAAGAGATCTGATATAATAAAGTAAAAAGATAGGCAATGATCAGGAAATGATACAATCAAATCCCACATTCCGCTCTCAAAACCAGTAAGGAAAGAAGCACATACACACAGAAACTGACACATGTTTACGAAAGACACGCATAGTAAACCGAACGAGGAGCTCTTTCCCTAACAGATGGTCATTCAGCTACCCCAATAACAGCATCAAAATCTATTTTTATTTTTTTTTTTTTATTTTAATTGCAAAACAAAACAAAACAGAAGGCAGATTGGGCAGCAATACAGGTGACCAAACCGCCAGAGACCATAGACAAGCGGACACACCACAATATAATATCAAGGAACAGCAACAGAAGTACCGCCTTGGAACGGTCAGCACAAGATTACTTGGGGCTTAAACTAGTTTTACTGGACCAAACCTTGCCCTCTGCTTCTGCAGTGGTTTGAAACATTAAGTTAGCTCTTTGGTCCGCATGAAGGTTTCCTAACTCACCAATGAATCATCACCGGAAACAAACAAATCACGGATAAGGCCTGAGATGAATCAGAGATGGGGACTCAACGGAAAGAACGTATTGCGACACCAGGAGACTCCTGGGAAGTCAGACAACACCACTGAAATACGGAGCAAAAGAAAACTATGAGTTGAACCCCAATAACCAAGCAACAGACAAGGCAAACTCCGGCCCCAACCAACTAAATTAAGCAGCTTTAAGTTGGCTATATGTTCTCTGTATCTTGATTATTTGTAATCTTAGTTGTTTCCAACTATGGTTTGAGGGCTGGATTTGGATTTTGATTGTTTCAGTTCCTGGTCTTTGCATACTTTTTACTTTTATGTCGGGCCCATCATTGAGTCTGATGCCTGACCAACCGGCGTGCAATTAAAGAGGGAAGCAAACTTTTTAACCATAATTGGGTTAATCACTAAACACGCCAACTGTAGCATTACATTTATATCATATCCCATACGATAATTTTCCTAAGCTGATCAGAAAAAAAACAGACTTACCTACAATTTTTAAGTGTCTAAAATGATGTATCAGATATCTATATTAAATGAGATATCTTATATACTATATTAGATGTCTTATTTAACATATAATATAACTTAAAAGTTAAATATAAGATAACTTGAAAGTAAAATAAGATATCATATATAGCAGATATGTTTTGAGAAATAAGACATCTTATATAGTTATATACAATTTTTAAAGTATCTAAAATGATGTATCAGATATCTATATTAAATGAGATATCTTATATACTACTGTGGTGGTGCGTATTTATCAAAGAAACCGAAATATGTTTTGTCTGTCACAGGGTAGGGTCTTAGAAGATTTTTATTGACTAGCTAACTTGTAAATTTGCTCATTTATTATTAGGAGACATGTATCATAATTGCTCTCTTTAGATATTACAGTATTGTCGAAAAACTGTTGACTGTAAGAAACTAAATAATGACGAAGATTTCCTTGTAACGTTGTGTAAGGAACCTTACTATAGCATAGTACGCATAGCTAAGGAAAAAATGCTATGAAACATTTTTTATGTTTCACTTTATTGGTAATATTTCTGTCCATAATGAAACTTCGTCCCTTTAATGACTGTTTTAAGTGAAGCTAGAAAGGATTATTTAAAGGTAAAAAATTTGTGCTATTTTTGGTATTTCTGCTAAAATGAGTACTTACGATAATAGGCCTGTGCATCTGCGCAATGTTATCAGCCTCTGATATGTGCAAAATGATAAGATCAAACAGTGTCTGAACAGTTTGCGCAAGCTGATCGGAATACGTTGATAATACGCTATGTATACAATATAAGTAACATGTTTATTACGCGTGCATTAATCGATTATCGATCATAAAATCCGATATTACCTCCTATCAGTTATAATAATTGTCATCTCTTTTAAGTTTGAAATGAACTCATCATGAAACAACCAAAGATAAATGCCAAGAAATATAAAGCTGCAACATTCAATTTATGGAATTAGTTATTCACGGTTTCGGGCATGACTTACAATATATATTTTAGTTTAAACAATATAGATTGATCAATATGCAAACTTATGCACTTGCGAAACACTGGTCTGAGTCTATGATCACTTAATAATTTTTGTTTTTGTCAATTTTAGTATATGTTTGTATAACCAAACATGTTTCTGCACAAACCGAACTGATCCGAATTTCTGATCAAAATGTTTTAAACATGTGTGATAAAATCAGGCTGTGCCTCTGCGCAAACCATTTAAGATTGGCAAGCTGTTCTCATGTTGCAATTAAATTTAGTTAGAATTAAAAACAGTTAGAAATACGAAGATACAAGGCACTAGTCACCGGCCAAGGCCGGGCCACTTTTTCTGGTCATTTTTCATAATTTTCCTCATACGAGCCGCGACACGATAAACAAGCAAAGTGGAATGCGCACCCAGCGAAGACGCAGATCAGCCAAAGCAGCCACCCAGTCTTTGCTGTGCGATTAAAGGGTAGCTAATACTCTGAGCTACCTCCATGCCATGCCGATATTGAAGCCTCTGATCAGATTAGGCGGATGGCTAGGCTGATCTGAGTCTTCGCTGGGCGCACATGCAGCTGTATTTTGTGATGTCAAGGCTCATTTAATTGTTTGCTTAGGTAATCGACTGAGAAGCCTACTGAGCCGCTGTTGTCGACACGCCATCTGTCGGAAGGTGTGAAATTCGGTCACATGTCTTGTCAAAACATTTACACTCGCTAAGGGCAATGAAAGTCAGAAATTGATATTCAATCCGATATATCTATAATACTAAATAAACGAAGTAACGCATAAACTGCAAAATTGGTGGCATTTTCAAGCGTAATTTCTTTTCTGGTTCTTTCGCATATTGCTATCATTGATAATTTCGGTTAGCGTGTGTTTTAGTTTCACGTAGATTTAAAGAATTTGGGAATTAAATTCGTCTTTCATTTTAAATTCTCCCAAGTATTTTTCTAGAAACTTCGACTATTGGTCGAATCTTTTTTGTCTACAATGGGTGCGTTCGAGTGAAATTATCGTGTACTCGAATACACGTTTTAAATTAATCCGGTCGTTTCGGTTCTGCGTCGTTATATCTAATGCAAAAATCCGACCCATGAACGTACGTCATTCCCCATAAATAACGATTTATTTTTGTATTTTTGCTCATATGTCTAAACGGATGAAGAACTAAATGGTCATAGTCCCGACGGCCCTGGCTCGAAACGACCTATTTTCTTCCAGAACGATAGTCAATACGAGTAGCCAATCGAACTCGCCCATTGAAGAATAAAGCTCAACGCACATGGTCTTTCGAAAAGGTGGACGGACACACGGCGCCAAGTGTGTGCGGCTATGGTTACGTACCGCTGAGCCACTTGGGGAACGTCGTTAGGAGAATTCAAACTGAACTGAACTTTCGAAAAGACAAAAATTAAAAATGTTTAAGGTTAACACACATGCGCCAGGTAAGAAAGGGCATATTTTCCAGCGAAGCAGACAAATCAATTTCAATGAATAAGCCTTTAGTCTTCAGAGGGCTTGAATATTTTCCCCCAAAACGTTCCAGGACCCAATTTTTCCAGAAAAAAAAATACCCAGGACAGGTGACATAACCAAGATGGCAAACATTTATTATGGTAAAAAATTTCAAAAATCTTCTCCCCCAGAACCACGCCGGGCCGCGTAGCGCAATCGGTAGGGCACCTGACTCATAAGTCAGAGGTCCTGGGTTCGAAAACCGGTCTGGCCACATACTTTCGTTTCTCCTTCCGCTGATTCAAGAAGGGCAGTTGTCAGTTACTGGCGAAAGTATGTGCACTTAGTACTGTTTAACCGCTTAGGAGGTCTAAGCCTGCCCAGGAATAGTGTGGTTAGGTTGATTGACCGTCCCGACATGATCTTAGCTGTTTACCGTGGACGTTAAGCATCAAATCAACCAATTCTCCCCCAGAACCACAAATCCTATGATCTTGAAACTCAGCATGTCGCATCAAGGACTCAGAAGCTCAACAAAATTTATATAAATGATGACCCTGGGATGACCTTGATCTGTTTTACGGCAAGGTCAACTTTTGAGTCACTTAGGTTTTTCTATAGGAAGAAGTGAAAAAAGATGATTTTTTCAGAAACAATACAGTCTGCTACCTGAAAGTTTGTAGATGCAGACAACTAATTAGGTAAATGAAGCTTTAGTGAGTATTCATGGTAAAGGTCATATCTTCACCTGGGCCTAAGGCCATTTACATTGAAAAATTAAAACTCGCTTTTTTATATATAAACTTGACCATCCTGAAATATTTCCGCGCTTGCGCGGGCTCTTTTCTAGTATTAAAGATATATCCGATGTCGCGACTCATTTCTTTTTGTTTTGTTAGGCAATTTTTAAATACTAATCGTATATGTTTAAACTTATTTTTTTTAATAACGCAGCTTAGCAGAAAGCCGAAAGACGGCATGTGCATAAAACTTTTGAACAGTTTTGTCAAAACAGAAAGTCAAAAGAAAAAAGTTGTTGGGTGGTGGTTTAAGGTCCCAGAAAATAATATTTTAGTCATGTCGAGATAATGCCTCTGAATTTGCAGGACTACTAGAATAACTCGGCCTGCTATAAATGACACCCAGGTCTAGCAGCCGCTGCCGCAGAAGCATCAGACAGCCAATATATATTTCGCGAGCCCCAATGGGCGGGGCAAAAGAAAAAAAACATGTGGGTGGATGGGTGTCTGTACCAGGCTTAATCTTTCCGTAAAGCTGAGACCGTCAAAGAGGGATCGAAATATCATAATAAGCCGGGCCGCGTAGCGCAATCGGTAGGGCACCTGACTCATAAGTCAGAGGTCCTGGGTTCGAAACCCGCTCTGGCCACGTACTTTCGTTTCTCCTTCCGCTGATTCAAGAAGGGCAGTTGTCAGTTACTGGCGAAAGTATGTGCACTTAGTTCTGGTTAACCGCTTAGGAGGTCTAAGCCTGCCCAGGAATAGTGTGGTTAGGTTAACTGACCGTCCCGACATGACCATAGTTGTAAACCGTGGACGTTAAGCAACAAGCCAATCAATCAATTATTATAAGTATTATTGTTTTATGTATTTGTTCTCAGAAACTAAAACGACCAATAATAAGATCTATTTTTCTCGCCTATCCTTACGAAATTGACCTAAATATGTGGAAAAAAGACTTATTAGAACAAAAGTGAGCAAGTGAGAAAAGTAAATTGATAGATCTAAGAAAAAGAAAACCCATATTGTTAAAATCCATCCAGCTCCTTCGTATTGTTATTATGCTGATAAATATCAAACACAGTGATGACAAAAAACCGGCTTCAGATAAGTTCAACATCTGTACAGATCCGGGGATATGGTCATCGATTTGACATTCCTAATATCGATTAATACCTATCGCTTCGCGGGTCTAAGGGAAATAACTGCAGTCACATTAATACTCGCTCCAGGTAACAGGTAACCGAATACACTACTTAGCGCGCCTTGAAGACTTAAGTTTCAGTTGTATTAAATATCTTATTTAACACATAAGATAACTTATAAGTAAAATGTAAGATAACTTAAAAGTTAAATAAGATATTTAATACAGCAGGTATGTTTTGAGAAATAAGACATCTTATATCGTATTTAAGATATCTCATATGAGATATAGAGATATCTGATATACAAGATATCTCATTTTGGCATTTGAATAAAGACATCTTATCTATAAACGAAGATACCTTATATGGGTATTAAGATATCTTATTTACGAAAGAAGACACCTTATTTATGAAAGAAGATATCTTATATAATAAATTAGATGCTGTCGACCGAGTCGGTTCTATAACAAGAGCTGTCGCCTGACAGCATAGCTCGCCTGAATAGGTGCTTGCCCATCACATAGTCGCTATGGTGGTGTGGACTGTGATGTATAAAACTTCAGGCAAGCATGTCCATAATGACTAAACATTTATAAACAAAAGCTATCTCAGAAATGTCTTAAAATAAAAAAAAATCCACACGAAATTTCAAAGTCCATGAGCTTTAGGTCAAAGAACTAAGGGGTAGGGGGGAGGAGGGCAGGGCTAGGATGTATCAAAGCCTTTAACCGTTATCTAACATCAGTCCAAGTATTAGTATCAACTGAGTCCATTGTGGCACTGTGAAATTATATCTTCATTAATATAAAACTAATAAAAATCTTTAAGACAAAACTCAACCTTGACATCAAGGTCATCCAGTCGGGTAAGTATATAGTGTTTTGTAAAAACTCCAAAAAGTGTCTAACATCAGTTCAAGTGTAAACTAAATCTCTGCCAAGCATTATGAATCAGTACGCAATTAGAAAACTTTAATAAAGACCAAATTTCCTAAGTCCCTGACCTTGACATCAAGGTCACCGAGCAGGGCTGGGGTAGTACTCTGTAAAACTTTGGACTAATATCTAACTACAGTGCAAATATAAAAAGAATTCATCTATGGTTTCAGGAGATATGTGTCATTAAAAAACTTTAACCAAAACATCCAATCAATAAAAAGACAATTTTCTAAGTCCATGGCCTTGACATCAAGGTCACTGAGGGGGATGGGGGTAGTACCTTGGAAAACTTTAGACCAATATCTAACTACAGTGCAAGTATCAAAGGAATCCATCCATGGGTTAAGGAGATACTGGGCTTTAGAAAAATTTAACCAAAACATCCAGTCCCAAAAAACTCCCAATTTTCTAAGTCCATGACCTTGACATCAAGGTCAAGGAGTGGGGTGGGGGTGGTACCATGTTAAACTTTGGACCAATATCTAACTACAGTGCAAGTATCAAAAGAATCCATCCATGGGTTAGGGAGATATAGGTCTTTAAAAAACTTTAACCAAAACATCCAATCCGGACGCCGACGCTGACGCGGACGCGGACGCGGACACGGACGCGGACGCGGACGCCGTGGTGACAACAATAGCTCTTCCTGAACTTTCGTTCAGGCGAGCTAAAATGGCTTTCGACCGAGAATTCAGTCGTAAGCATTGCCATTTACGGTAAATGTCACGTTTGTTAATAGCTGAGATGATACTGTTGTTATTGCCTCGGTCCACAGTCACTTTTTCATGTATGGTAATTGAACGGCTCGGTCGACAGCACAGGTTGGGAAATTGGTATTACCACCGTGTAATATCTAGGTGAACTGTATTCTAAAATGCAGATTCCACAGGTATTTAACCTTCTCGAATCGGATTGGCATCTGGCTGCCAGTTGACAGTTGCCAATTAACAAGAATTAGCAAATTGCATCTGGCTGCCGTTTTCCGGTTTCCTATGTAGTTTTAATCGTCTCAAACCGCCTCATATCGAATAAGCATCTGGCTGCAAGTTGCGAATTTGCGAATTAGCATCTTGATGTCGTTTGCCGGTTTCCTATTGAGCTTTAATCGTCTTGAACCCTCTCAGGTAGATTTGGCATCTGGCTGACAGTTGCCAGTTGCCGTTTCAGAAGAATTTGCGAATTGGCATCTGGCTGCCGTTTGCCGGTATCCTATGTAGCTTTAATCCTCTTAAATACTCTCAACTCCAACTGGCATTTGATTGCCATTTGCCAACTGACACGAATTAGCGAAGTGCATCTTGCTGCCGTTTGCCGGTTTCCTATGTAGCGTTAATCGTCTTAAACCCCGGCGCTCAAATCGAATTGGCATCGGGCTGCAAGTTGCCACTTGCCAATTCATAAAACATTTCGAATCGGCATCTGGCTGCCGTTTGCCGGTTTCCTTTGTAGCTTTAATCGTCTTAACAGACTCAAATCAAATTGTAATCTGGCTGCCAGTTGCGAGTTGACAACTCAAAATTTTTTTCAAATTTGGCATCTGGCTGCCGTTTTCCGGTTTCCTATGTAGCTTAAATCGACTTAAACACACTCAAATCGAATTGGCATCTGGCTACCAGTTGACAGTTGCCAGTTCACAAGAATTAGCGAATTGGCATCTGGCTGACGTTTGCCGGTTTTTGACTTGGCTTTAATCGTCTTCAACCCTCTCAAATCGAATTTGCATCTGGCTGCCAGTTGCCAGTTCATAAGAATTAGCGAATTGGAATCTGGCTACTGTTTGCCGGTTTCCTATGTAGCTTTAGTCGTTTTAAACCCTCTCAAATCGAATTGGCATCTGGCTGCCAGTTGCCAATTCACAAGAATTTGCAAATTGGCATATGAAAGTCGTTTGCCGTTTTTAGCTCGCCTGAACGAAAGTTCAGGAAGAGCTGTTGTTGTCACCTTGGCGTCGGCGTCCGCGTCCGCGTCCGCGTCAGCGTCCGCGTCCGCGTCAGCGTCCGCGTCAGCGTCGGCGTCCGGATTGGATGTTTTGGTTAAAGTTTTTTAAAGACCTATATCTCCTAAACCCATGGATGGATTCTTTTGATACTTGCACTGTAGTTAGATATTGGTCTAAAGTTTTCCAAGATACTACACCCACCCCCCTCAGTGACCTTGATGTCAAGGTCATGGACTTAGAAAATTGGGAGTTTTTTGGACTGGATGTTTTGGTTAAAGTTTTTTAAAGCTCTATATCTCCTTAACCCATGGATGGATTCCTTTGATACTTGCACTGTAGTTAGATATTGGTCTAAAGTTTTCCAAGATACTACACCCACCCCCCTCAGTGACCTTGATGTCAAGGTCATGGACTTAGAAAATTGTCTTTTTATTGATTGATTGTTTTGGTTAAAGTTTTTTAAAGACCCATATCTCCTGAACCCATGAATGAATTCTTTTGATATTTGCACTGTAGTTAGATATTAGTTCAAAGTTTTACAGAGAACTACGCCAACCCCGCTCAGTGACCTTGATGTCAAGGTCAGGGACATTGGAAATTTTCGTCTTTATTAAAGTTTTCTAATTGCATACTGATTCATAATGCTTGGCAGAGAAATAGTTTACACTGGAACTGATGTTAGACACTTTTTTGAGTTTTTACAAAATACTATATACTTACCCCATCGGATGACCTTTAAGTCAAGGTCATCGACTTAGAATTTTGTCTTAAAGATTTTGGTTAAAGTTTTATATTTATGAAGACATAATTTCACAGTGCCACGATGGACTCAGTTGATACTAATACTTGGACTGATGTTAGATAATGGTTCAGTGTTTTGATACATCCTGCCTCCCCCCTCCCCCCACCCCCTACCTAAGGTTCTTTGACCTTAAGCTCATAGACTTTGAAATTTCATGTGGATTTTTTTTATTTTGATTTTATTTTAACACTTATATCTGAGATAGCTTTTGTTTATAAACGTATTGTCATTATGGACATGCTTGCCTGAAGTTTTATGCATAGCAGTCCACACCACCATAGCAACTGTGTGATGGGCAAGCACCAATTCAGGCGAGCTATGCTGTCAGGCGACAGCTCTTGTTCTAGATAGATTTAGTCGTCTCAAACCCTCTCGAATCGAAATGGCATCCGGCTGCTACTTGTCAGTTACCAATTTGTAAAAATTTTCAAATATTGGCATCTGGCTGCCGTTTGCTAGTTTCCTAAGTAGCTTTAATCGTCTTAAACCCACTCAAATAAAATTGGCATCTGGCTGCCAGTTTCCAGTTCCCAGTGCACAAGAATTAGCGAACTGGCATCTAGCTGACGTTTGCCGGTTTTTGACCTGGCTTTAATTTTCTTAAACCCCCTCGAACGGAATTGGCATCTGGCTGCCAGTTGCCAGTTCATAAGGATTTTCAAATTGGCATCTGGCTGCTGTTTGCCGATTTCCTATGTTGCTTTAATCGTCTTAAACACTCTCAAATCGAATTGGCATCTGGCTGCCAGTTGCCAGTTGCCAATTCTCAAGATTTCCGAACTGCCATCTGGCTCCCGTTTGACGTTTTTTTTACTTGGCTTAAATCGTCTTAAGCCCTGTCGAATCGAATTGGCATCTGGATGTCGTTTGCTGCCTTGCTATTAAGCTTTAATCGTCCTAAACCCGCTCAAATGGAAATGACATCTGGCTGCCAGTTGCCAGTTCATAAAACTTTTCGAACCGGCATCTTGCTGCCGTTTGCCGGTTGGCTACGTAGTTTTTCTCGTCTTAAACAGTCTCAAATCGAATTGGCATCTGGCTGCCAGTTGCCAGTTGCCAATTCATAGAAATTTCGAATTGGCATCTGGCTGCCGTTTTCCGGTTTCCTATGTTGCTTTAATCGTCTTAAACACTCTCAAATCGAATTGGCATCTGGCTGCCAGTTGCCAATTCATAAAACTTTTTAAATTGGTATCTTGATGTCATTTGACGGTTTTCTATGTAGCTTTAATCGTCTTAAACCGTCTCAAATCAAATTGGCATCTGGCTGACTTTTGCCAGTTGCCATTTCACAAAAAATTTCGAATTGGTATCTGGCTGCCGTTTGCCGGTTCACAAGAATTTTCGGATTGGCATCTGGATGTCGTTTGCCGGTTTCCTATGTAGCTTTAATCGTCTTAAACCCTCTCAACTCGAATTGGCATCTGGCTACCAGTGGCATTTTGCCACTTCGAAAGAATTAGGGAATTGGCATCTGTCTGCCGTTTGCCAGTTCCCATTTCACAAGAATTTGGGGATTTGGCATCTGGAAGTCGTTTGCCGTTTTGCTATATAGTTTTAAAAGTCTAAAGTCTAAAACCCTCTCATATCGAATTGGCATCTGGCTGCCAGTTGCCTTTGGAGAATATGATGAACTCCTGACACTGGTCGAGAAACGGAAACTAAGGTGGTTTGGCCACGTCTCAAGGTCTTCTGGTTTAGCAAAGACGATTCTTCAGGGCACAGTGAAAGAAAAAATAAGAAGAGGTAGACAGAAGAAGAGATGGTAAGACAATATCAAAGAGTGGACAGGAATGGATTTCGCCAGCTCAACCAGGGCAGCTGAAGACAGGACAAGGTGGAAAGGGATTGTTTCGAAGTCATCGGTGGTGCCCCAACGACCTAGTAATGTTATGGGATATAATATAATAGAAAGCCAGTTTCCAGTCAACAATTCATAAAAAAAAATCGAATTGGCATCTGGCTGCGCTCTACCGGTTTCCTATGTAGCTTTAATCGTCTTGAACCCTGTCAAATCAAACTGGCATCTGGTTGCCAATTGACAGTTGCCAATTCACAAGAATGATCGAATTGGCATCTGGCTGCCAGTTGCCAGTTTCCAGTTCAGAAGAATTAGCGAATTGTCATCTGGCTGCCGTTTGCCAATTTTCTATGTAGCTTTAATCGTCTTAAACCCTCCCGAATCGAATTGACATCTGGCTGCGAGTTGCCAGTTGCTAATTAATAAAACTTTTTCGAATTGGCATCTGGATGTCATTTGCCGTTTTCCTATGAATCTTTGATCGTCTTAAACCTTCCCAAATCGAATTGGCATCTGGCTGCGAGTTGCCAGTTGACAATTAATAAAAATTTTCGAATTGGCATCTGGATCTCGTTTGCCGTTTTCCTATGAAGCTTTAATCGTCTTAAACGCTCTCAAATCGCAGTGGCACCTGGATGCCAGTAGCCAGTTGCCAATTCATAAATGTTTTCGAATCGGCATCTGGCTGCCGTTTGCCGGTTTCCTATGTAGCTATAATCGTCTTAAACAGTCTCAAAGCGAATTGCCATCTGGCTGACAGTTGCCAGTTGTCAATTCATTAAAAAATTTAATTGGCATCTGGCTGCCATTTTCCGGTTTCCTATGTAAATTTAATCGTCTTAAACACTCTCAAATCGAATTGGCATCTGGCTGCCAGTTGCCAATTCAAACAAACTTTTCGTATCGGCATCTTGGTGCCGTTTACCGGTCTCCTATGTAGCCTTACTTGTCTTAAAAGTGTCAAATCGAATTGGCATCTGGCTGCCAGTTGCCAGTTGTCAATTCATAAACTTTTTCGAATTGGCATCTGGATGTCGTTTGCCGTTTTCCTATGACGCATTAATCGTCTTAAACCTTTCCAAATCGAATTGGCATCTGGCTGCGAGTTGCCAGTTGCCAATTAATAAAAAAATTTAAATTGGCATCTGGATGTCGTTTGCCGTTTTCCTATGAAGCTTTAATCGTCTTAAGCACTCTCAAATCGCAGTGGCACCTGGCTGCCAGTAGCCAGTTGCCAATTCATAAAACTTTTCGAATCGGCATCTGGCTGCCGTTTGCCGGTTTCCTATGTAGCTTAAATCGTCTTAAACAGTCTCAAAGCGAATTGGCATCTGGCTGCCAGTTGCCAGTTCCCAATTCACGTGAATTTGCGAATTGGCATCTGGATGTCGTTTGTCGGTTTCCTAATTATCTTTAATCGTCTTAAACACTCTCAAATCGAATTGGCACCTGGCTGCCAGTTGCCAATTTAAACAAATTTTTCGAATCGGCATCTTGGTGCCGTTTGCCGGTTTCCTATATGGCCTAACTCGTCTTAAAAGTGTCAAATCGAATTGGCATCTGGCTGCCAGTTGCCAGTTGTCAATTCATAAAAAAATTTGAATTGGCATCTGGCTGCCGTTTTCCGGTTTCCTATGTAGCTTAAATCGCCTTAAACACTCTCAAATCGAATCGGCATCTGCAAAACACTTTCCAGATGCCGATTCATAAAAAAAATCGAACTGGCTGCCGTTTGCCTGTTTCCTATGTAGCTTCAATTTCTTTAACCCTCTCGAATCGAATTGGCATCTGGCTTCCAGTTGCCAGTTGCCATTCGCAAGAATTAGTGAATTGGCATCTGGCTGCCGTTTGCCGGTTTCCTTCATGACTTTAATCGTCTAAAACACGCATGAATCGAATTGGCATCTGGCTGCCAGTTGCCAGTTTCTAGTATAGAAGAATTAGCGAATTGTCATCTGGCTGCCGTTTGCCGGTTTCCTATGTAGCTTTAATCGTCTAATACCCATTCGAATCGAATTGGCACTCGGCTGCCAGTTGCCACTTGCCAGTTCACAAGAATTTGCGAATTGGCATCCGGCTGCCGTTTGCAAGTTTTCTACGAGCTAAAACCGTCTGAAACCCTCTAAAATCGAATTGGCAACTGGCTGCCAGTTGCCAAATTTCACTTCATATGAATTTGCGAATTGGCATCTGGATGTCGTTTGCTAGTTTCCGGTTAAGCTTTAATCGTCTGAAACCCTTTCAAATCGAATTGGCAACTGGCTGCCAGTTGCCAATTCAAACAAATTTTTCGAATCGGCATCTTGCTGCCGTTTGCCGGTCTCCTATGTATCTTTCATCGTCTTAAACAGTCTCAAATCGAATTGGCATCTGGCTGCCAGTTGCCAGTTGTCAATTCATAAAAAAATTTGAATTGGCATATGGCTGCCGTTTTCCGGTTTCCTATGTAGCTTTTATCGCATTAAACAATCAAAAATCGAATTGGCATCTGGCTGCCAGTTGCCAGTTGTCAATTCATAAAAAAAATTTGAATTGGCATCTGGCTGCCGTTTTCCGGTTTACTATGTAGCTTTAATCGCCTTAAACACTCTCAAATCGAATTGGCATCTGGCTGCCAGTTACCAGATGCCGATTTATAAAAAAAAATCGAACTGGCATCTGGCTGCCGTTTGCCTGTTTCCTATGTAGCTTCAATTGTCTTAAACCCTCTCGAATCGAATTGGCATATGGCTTCCGGTTGCCAGTTGCCATTTCGCAAGAATTAGTGAATTGGCATCCGGCTGCCGTTTGCCGGTTTCCTTCATTACTTTAATGGTCTTCAACACTCATGAATCGAATTGGAATCTGGCTGCCAGTTGCCAGTTTCCCGTTCAGAAGAATAAGCGAATTGTCATCTGCCTGACAGCTGCCTAATTCCAATCTAGCTTTAATCGTCTTAAACCCTCTCGAATTGAATTGGCATATGGCTGCCAGTTGCCAGTTGCCAGTTCACAAGAACTTGCAAATTGGCATCTCGCTGCCGTTTGCAGGTTTCTATGTAGCTAAAATCGTCTCAAACCCTCTCAAATCGAATTGGCAACTGGCTGCCAGTTGCCAGTTTCCAATTCATTTCAATGTGCGAATTGGCATCTGGATGTCGTTTGCCGGTTTCCTATTAAGCTTTAATCGTCTTACACCCTCTCAAATCGAATTGGCTCCTGGCTGCCAGTTGCCAATTCAAACAAACTTTTCGAATCGGCATCTTGCTGCCGTTTGCCGGTCTCCTATGTAGCCTTACTCGTCTTAAACAGTCTCAAATCGAATTGGCATCTGGCTGCCAGTTGTCAATTCATAAAAATTTGAATTGGCATCTGGCCTCCGTTTTCCGGTTTCTATGTAGCTTTAATCGCCTTACACACTTTCAAATCGAATCGGCATCTGGCTGTCAGTTGCCAGATGACGATTCATAAAAAAATCAAATTGCCATCTGGCTGCCGTTTGCCTGTTTCTTTTGTAGCTTCAATTGTCTTAAACCCTCTCGAATCGAATTGGCTTCTGGCTTCCAGTTGTCAGTCGCCAATTCGAAAGAATTAGTGAATTGGCATCTGGCTGCTGTTTGTCGGTTTCCTTCATGACTTTAATGGTCTTAAACACGCATGAATCGAATTGGCATCTGGATGCCAGTTGCCAGTTTCCAGTTCAGAAGAATTAGCGAATTGTCATCTGGCTGCCGTTTGCCGGTTTCCTATGTATCTTTAATCGTCTTAAACCCTCTCGAATCAATATGGCATCTGGCTGCCAGTTGCCAGTTCACAAGAATTAGGGAATTTGCATCTGGTTGCAGATTTTCTGTGTAGCTTAAATCGTCTGAAACCCTCTAAAATCGAACTGGCAACTGGCTGCCAGTTGCCCGTTTCCAATTCACATGAATTTGCGAATTGGCACCTGGATGTCGTTTGCCGGTTTCCTATTTAGCTTAAATCGTCTGAACCCCGCTCAAATCGAATTGGAACCTGGTTGCCAGTTCCCAATTCAAAAAAACTTTTCAGATCAGCATCTTGCTCCCGTCTACCGGTTTCCTATGTAGGTTTACTCGTCTTAAACAGTCTCCAGTCGAATTGGCATCTGGCTGCCAGTTGCCAGTTGCCAATTCATAAAAAAAAATCGAATTGGCATCTGGCTGCCAATTTTCCGGTTTCCTATGTTGCTTTAATCGCCTAAAGCACTCTCAAATCGAATTGGCATCTTGCTACCAGTTGCCAGATGCCGATTCGTAAAAAAAATCAATTGGCATCTGGCTGCCGTTTGCCTGTTTCCTATGTAGCTTCAATTGTCTTAAACCCTCTCGAATCGAATTGGCATCTGGCTTCCAGTTGCCAGTTGCCAATTCGCAAGAATTAGTGAATTGGCATCTGGCTGCCGTTTGGTGGTTTTCTTCATGACTTTAATCGTCTTAAACACTCATGAATCTAATTGGCATCTGGCTGCCAGTTGCCAGTTTTCAGTTCAGAAGAAATTAGCTAATTGTCATCTGGCTGCCGTTTGCCGGTTTTCTATGTATCTTTAATCGTCTTAAACCCTCTCAAATCCAATTGGCATCTGGCTGCCAGTTGCCAGTTGCCAATTCGCAAGAATTAGCGAATTGGCATCTGGCTACCGTTTGCCGGTTTCCTATTTAGCTTTAATCGGCTTAAATCCTTTTATATCGAATTGGCACTTGGCTTGCAGTTGCCAGTTGCCAATTCACAAGAAATTGCGAATGGGCATCTGACTGCCGTTTGCCAGTTGCCTATTCACCTGGTATGCTCAAAAACCCTCTAGAGTCGAATAGGCATCGGGCTGCCAGTTGCCAATTCACTGGAATTGGCGAATTGGCATGCATGTGGCTGCCGTTTGCCATTTACCTATTCAACTTAAAAGCCTCTCAAATTGAATTGGCATCTAGCTGCCAGTTGCCTGTTGCCAATTCGCGAGAATTGGCGAATTGGCATCTAGAATGTGAAGTTAGCTGCCATTTGCCAGTTGACGATTGAATAGGCAAATGGCAACTGGCAACTGGCAGCCAACTTCACGAACATGCAAATTAGCCTATCCGAAGTCAGTAGACCGTAGCATATGGATCATCATGGCGTACGTGATTCTTGTTTACTCCTGTAAACAAGAATCACGTACGCCGTGATACGTGATACGCCATGATACGCCAGATATAAAATCCTCACAAATTTTCCAGTTGCTACAATAATAGGAACCATAAAATCTACCTCTTACAAAAATCTTAAGCTTGCAAAATTAACCTAAGTCCTAAGTCATGGGATCGTGACATATGGATCAGTGTGCCCTAATTCTTGTGTATTCCTGTTGCACTTGAAGTTTATAAATCCTCTTTTGTATAAGTTTATAAATCCTCATACAAAATTTGAACTAAAATCTAAAAGAGTCCCTTCAAGAGCAGAAAACACAGTCGAAAGAAGGATCTTGGACCATACTTCGAAGTTTCCGCTATTTTAGCCTCATCAGTGACCGAAATGATCTGGTGACAAAAGCCAGGAAAAAAAGTACTGCAATTCCTAAATTTTGATACATAGTCGATTAAAAGACTGATAAGTATCTAAAAGGGGTCCAAATGGTTAAAAAGCGATGATCTAGAAAACGGGTCTACACCAATCAAACTTTATTAAGTTGGTAAAATGATAGGAACCCTGAAATCTTCCTCTTACAAAATTCTTAACTGAATCTAACAGGATCACGGACGTACGTACAGACGGACGGATGTACAGACGGACGCACGTACAGACGGACGCACGTACAGACGGACGTACACAAGTACGCACGACAGAAACTATATGCCCCGGAGTCATATGATGCGTAGGGCATAAAAATATTGGACAATCAAATCTAAAATTACTCTAAATATCACAAATTAGTAATCAGTAATTATCAAATAAATGATTATCGTGTCAGAATGCACTGATCAAACTGCGATTGTCTTTGGACGTTTCACCAGTTCTCAATGTCAATGATTCTGATTTTCGTACTCAGTTCATCTTCGTTTAGAGTTTCAATTAGTCCCTTAAAATCGACGTCGAGGCAGGGGCGTAGCTAGGGGCAATTTCATAATACGCACAACCATGTTTTATTCTCTACTTCTTGAAGGGAAAGCTAGTATTTAAGCCATTTTGGTAATTGGTATTGAAATCTTGTCTAATTTATAAATTTTCAGCATGCAAATATGCAGGTGCGTTTTGAAATTTTGTCAATTTTGACAAAATTTCAATACGCACTTGCGTATTTGCCGTATAGGTAGCTACGCCCTTGTCGAGGTGTTTTTATTATTGGCTGGCACCTCGACAACGTAATAAGACCAACTAAAAATAAAAATAGAATATGTCTGATATAAACGAGAAAATTACGTTCGGCATTGTAGAACTAGAGTTTCAACTTGTTTGCTAACGCAAGTAATTGTTATATTAATCACTGAACAACAATCTTTTTTCCAAAACTAAAAGGAATCTCAAACATACCTGGAATCATCGAAGAGATAAGCGCTACAACGGTTAAAACAGCCTTCATCCTTGCGTCTTCAACTAAAACTTGTGTTCATCCCAGTGTGGAAGTTCAATTTCTGTGTTCAGCGATGCATTTACACAAAGGAGTGTTTCTCACTCATGGTTAAAAATACTCTACTTGTTTGTTTGTGTATTAATTTACCAGTTGCTATGCCTTGCCAAATAAAAAAAAAACTAACGCCTTCAGAAGGAATTGCGCAAGGATATTTTGTGTAGAATTACGCAATAATGCTATACATATGACATTTAGCTATTTTGTTCATATCTTTATTTTAATATCTAATTTCTCTACTTTATATCAGATATCGTATATTTGAAATATAAAACAATTATCCTATTAAAAGGATATACACATGATATACAGGTTAACAAAAGACTTATTCTGTCATGGCGGACGGAGATTCATCATTCTCTTTAATTTTCCTGTATTGCTCGATCTATTCAGCCTTCTGACCCTAATTGACTCTGAATAGCCAGTATATCAATGAGTTTCACATAAAACAGGTTTGAAATACGATTTGGGTCATTTTAGTAGGCAACTAAAATGACTTAAACCTCAATAAAAATGGTAAAAATACAACGTACAAGCGCGGGACCCCATTCAGTTTCCCGCATTTGTTTATATTCCATAGGTCTACGGGGAACCAGAAAAAAGAAACCTGTATAAGCTGTTTTTTGTCCTTTTTGCTTCCAGTTATATGACTCAAAATTCGCTCACTAACATACATTTTACGAATCATGACGGTTTATCATGGTTTGTGTTTAGACGTTATTCAGCGGGCGAACAGTCGCATATCCCTCGACAGTGTCTTCTCATATCTGCTTCTGTCTGCTTTTTATACCCCGCCACACGGTAGTGGTGGGTTGTTATGTTTTCATGTTGGCCGTCCTTGTGTCCATCCATCGGTCTGTCTGTCCGTCCGTCGTACGTACGTCCGTCTGTCCGCACTTCGTTTCCGTTTGATAACAAGTATTTATCAACGGATTTATAGACCTTATACAAATTTTAAGAACAGGTCTGAACCGTAACCGCCAAGTCCACTTTTCGTTAAGGTTGACTACCCATTTTAGCACAATTTAAGCCTTTTCTGCTACAGCTGACCGCTTACTGATATAATATCTTACCATGACAGCTTTAATATTGACATAAGCTATCTCTTGCAGTAGATTCGATTGTAAACCCAAATTAAGCTGATTTGAATTTCACTGATTTAATCAACAATCATCAATTTGATGCAAAAGTGCTGACAGAATGGGAAATACCACTGCAGTCCCTGAACAGTTTGACCTTGGTCTATAGTGTTTACTTAGACATTCCTGTCCCAATATTTAGTGAGGTGGTGCAACTTTTAAAGATTATTTAGAACATTTATGTGCTTGTATGACCAAATTCGCACCTTTGTTTGTAAAAGCTAAGTATATTCTTTCACAGGATATACAGTAAAATGAATAAAATGAAGAGGGAAAGATATCATAATCCAATTATGTCCGTGCCAAGAGGTATATCTGGATGGTTTAAAACTGCCTTGGTGAAAGCCAGTCAACAAGTTCTCATAGTTTCAAAACTGTTGCTCAAGACCTTGTATTGCCTATATGCCATTTATTCAAGGCCTTCTATAAATAGCTGTTATTAGGTCCAGTTTACAATAATTTTTAGTTTTTAGGTCCAGTCTCCACATTTTTTTTAGTTTTAGTTAAGGTGGTGATTTATGGTAAATGTAAAAATCTGCATAAAACCATAAAAAAGGAACGTATCTCCCTGAAAGTTAGCAGACTTCTTATTTTCGTTGTTCTTTACAGTTTAGAATACAAAATAGACGTACATGCTGCTTAAAAAAGTGTTTTTATAAGGAAAGATCAAAGGGTAATTTTCTGCGAATAAATCTGAAAAAATAATATCGTTATTGAAAATTTACGTAGTGCTGAAGGTGCATTATTGCATAATGAAGAGCGTCCTAGCAATTATTTATTCCAACTCTTTCTCAAATTGTAATGTAGACCAGATGAAAACGGTAGTTTTTTCTCAATGTTCAGCCATGTACAAAGTCAATGTACACTGGAGGCATTTATTAAATATAGGGTAGGCAAGCATACCTATGTTAACACCTACAATATAAATAATACATTACTGACATGATCAGTGGTGTGTAGATGAAATTGTTCAACCTTGTTAAAATAGTATCACCTGTCTCACCTGTGTGTTTTGACAAAAAAATTTGGACACAGACTGCATCTTTTTTCAACTGCTCAGCCTGATAATGTGTGAAAGAGATGGAAAAAATAATTGCTAGGACGCTCTCCATTATGCAACAAGGTACTCTAAGCACTAAGTATATTTTCAATTATGATATTATTTTTTCAGATTTATTCGCAGAGAATTACCCTTTGATCTTCTCTTATAAAAACACTTTTTAACATTAACAAATGCTGCATTTTGGGATTCTAAGTTATGAGAAACAACATAGAGAAGGCATCTGCTAAGTTTTGGAAAGATCAGTGTTATTTTAAGTATTTTATGCAGATTTTTGTCTTTGTCCCAAATCAGTGATTATCACCACCTTAAGAGACAAGTTCAAATATTTCAACAGCAGTCTTAGCATTCGAATCAGGAAATCCAAAATTTGGCCTTTTCCATGCAGGGTGTTCTAAGCATGTATTTACGCAGAACTAGCCAGGTGAAAGAGTTTGAACAGTGCATTGATTGCACATGCATAGTATGCTAAATCTTACAGGTGTGACATCCCTTATTCAGTGAATAAACCTTACACCACCACTGAACTAGAAAATGTAAACAGTTTTTAAAATTCATAGAAGACCTATAGTTCATATTTTGCGTATGCATTTGTACCAGGAATGTCTTGCTTGGGATTGTTGGTTTAAACAATATTTTATTCATAGATTTTATACATACATATGAATAATACAATGAAGCAATACAGGATCTGACAGTAAGCGTAACGCTTATATTGCTTGGGATTGTTATTGGGCTAATTTCGATAAATTCTGATTGAATTACGGCACTTGTCTATGTACAAAATATGGTTTTTGGCCAGTAGTTCCTTCACTATTTGGAATATCACGGTGATACTTCACAAAAATGATCAAAGCAACAACCGTATGTGTTACCATAGAAATTTTTACCTCAGGGGTTATCTGCCCCTATCCCGGAGCTATATACATGTATAAAATCATAAAAAAGTCTATATGAAATCAGGGTTCAAAGTATTTTTTTCTGAAATTTACAGCAAAAGCTCAGAGTAATAAAAGCCTTGCGTGATGCTCAAAATTTACCCCTTTTGGGTTATCTTTGAGCTCATGTCCCTGGGCAATACAGATGCACAAAATGATGAAAAAAAATCATGAAAAAAAACTCTAAATAAATTATGATTTAAGTAGATATTTCTGAAACTTGCAATTATTGATAGAAGTAATGAAAGCCCCTTGAGATGATAAAAATTTGGCTACAGGGATCGCAGGTTCGGTCCCCTGCCGCGTTCTCTGGTCTTTCGGATTAAACATTAAACCTAGGTTTAGTCTCCGTATCACCTATGTGTTGATGGGAAATAAAACCCGAGCTCACTCACTCGTTTATGGATATCTTAATGCTTAGACCCTTAGCTGCCTACTAAATACACAGAAAAGACTCTGATCAGACTAGGCGGATGCCCAGGTTCATCTGAGTCTTCGCTGGGTGCACATGCCACTTTGTTGGTTTTCTCGTGTCAAGGCTCAATTATACTCGTCACCTAGACACTCACAGCCAGAGGTCGAGAAGTTAATTACACGTGTGTATATAAAGATTAAGGTCATAGACTTACATCTACATCGGTAAGTATCGTCTGTAACCATTGACCATTATGATACTGTAGACGGTAGGAATAGAGATATATGGGAAAGGTAAAACTTAGTGATAGGAAAGACAGAAAAAAAAAAAACAGAAAAAAAACTTGAACCAATCCGGCTACAGTAGCCGCTACGGGGTATGGGAGCCCCACCGGCATATCTCCAGCCACCACTGGTTCTACTTGCAGCTGGTCCTTAACTCTATTAAAATGAGAAACTGGAAAGTCCCGATTGATGGATACCAAGTTGGGAGCCTCAGCCTAAGAAGCTCGAAAACAGTTCCACTGTGAAAAATAAAGTTACGTTAAAGTTTCATAAGAACTTACATTATCCAAAGCCAATGACAAACTTTGTTTTTGTTTTAAATAGCATGATCTAAAATTTTACTTGGTACCACCTCCGCTCCTCGGAACGAGGTGGTGGTCAAAGATAAAATACTACTTCCACCACTGGGGGGACATGAATTATAGGTCAAGGTCGTTCAACCTACTTGGTGCACAACGTTGAATCAATATTGATTCAACGTCATGACGTTGATTCAATATTGATTCAGCGTTGTGTGCCTGAAGGGAAGTGTGTTACATGTGATGTTCAAAGTGCCACATCGAACTAGTGAAGTCAGTTTTACGAATTGTTCAAATAGTTCTTAAGACAGAGAAAACAAAGTCAAAATTCTATTCTTTTAATTTCTCTTTCTTCAAACAAACGGACGGGCACATCTTGATCATATTCCCTGAAATTTAACATGTATACACATTTTAAAATTCTTTAAAACTCACGTTATCGAAAAAAACAAACAAATAACATTATTTACAAGCGCACTATTTTCATAACCCTGAAAAAAGTAAGGGAAAAAGGTTAATGATAATTCCTAACTCTTGATAAAAATTGAACCGTAAAAATCTAAGAACTTATGACGCCAAAAATATTATCACAACTGTCCTAAAATGAAACATTTTAGTTTTAGAGTGCAGTTTTGGATTCAAATTGTTCAGATTAGATATCAAACAGTGAAGACAGTGGGTCTGCACTGTTTGCGCAGAAGTGTCTGAACATAATTTTAGATTTTACATAATATCGTGGCCTTCATTAGATCGGACGGGCAGTTCTAATGGAGGCCCACAGCATGTTTCATTAAGCATTGAGTGAGAACCACAACGTATGCTTCAGGAGACTGAACAGAAATTAGTTTAGAATTATCATCAACCCCATCACGCCCCCATCACGCCTCCCTCAACGCACAAACGCACGCACATACCGCACACACACACACACACACACACACACACACATTATCACTGTCATTCTATCAGTTTGGTTTTACATGCTATAACTGAAGACATTGAATTACATCCCTTGGTACAGTGAGGCAATTTCTATCATTTCTACTAAGAAAGGGAAACAACTTTTGCGACTTACTGTTTGCATTCTTTTTTTGCTGTAGCCCTTACAATATAGAGGATCTTACATGAGTGCTCATGTATTATTGAATTTATTAAACAAGTTGGGGAAAAAGATCAGATGCGAGGCTATGCCGAGCATCTTATCGGTTTTCGCCCAACGAGTTTAATAAAGGACCTCTATGCTTAAGGCGTGAATTTTCCCCATGATTAAAAAGTTATACGGATCACTGACTTCTGCTTTGCATTTATGACTATGACATGTAACTTGCATGACAAATGAATTTTTAAGTGTTTGTGTCTATGTAAAATACGTTAAACATACGTTGACGTTGACGTCATTTTTTAAATAATTGGTAAATTATCCTCAAACTGATCGTTGAAAAAATGATTGATTGTACACATCTCACCCTTTTTTGACATAAATTACTTACATAACAGACAACACTGAATAGTTTTGACTATATGTATGTGACCTTGACCTCAATTCAAGGTCATGGTACACAATATTATCCTTGAAGATCACAGTGCTGCTGTTGAACATTCTTCTTCTTTGGCTTACTGAGTATCTTTCCCCCCCCCCCCCCCCCGTGACCCAGCTCCCCACTCATATATATTGCGTACTTGCATTGCATAAGTCTGCTGCATGAAGGAAATGCTGGGTCACGGGGGGGAAAGTACTTGTATTTTAGTTATAGTGAAACGTTCCATTTTGGCCGTTTTGACCGGAAGTAGAACTACTGTTTTATATGTTTAAATGCCAATCAGGCGTAACAAGAAGAAAACCATTGCTTTGTATTGTGATATGCATGTATTTAGCATGCATTTATGAGAAAAAATTTTGGAATGAATGACTAATTTCAATATTTTTATTACCTCAAAAAATGAGGTATGCGAAAACCTTGAATTTAGGGTAGGTAGAGTCAGACTGGATTATCTCCCCATGTCTTTGGGTCTGAATCACAAATGATCTGATTTCATACGGTTTACATATTTGTGGAAGCTCTGCTAAGAAAAATTTGCATACTTTATACTTTTGAAAATTCGTACCTGTCGCGCCGCCCTAATGGGGAAAATCCTCGCCTTAATCGTAGAAGTCCTTCAATAATACAGGAGCACGAATGCAAGATTCTATTTATCATATCGGACACTAAAATTGCATTTTATTAGCAAATTTTGCATTAAAATGTCACGATTTCGCCATTAGAAAACGCGACGTTTTTATGGACGCCAACGTATAACGTTACGACGTAATTTGCATATTTAATCCACTAGTGGATTATCGTTTTTAATGCATGGCTTTATTACACTCTCGGATGCGACGTCATATGATAAATGGGATCAACTCATAAGGAAAGGAGTTTGCTCCTTTGGAGCAAATTCTTTCCTTTATGAATTGACGCCCATTGGAATGGTAGGCAGAAACTAAAAATAACAGGGTTGCTTTTCTTGGCATTTCATCTTGGAACAAGTGAACACTCTGCAAAGGAAGACACTTGAATTACCTTCCTTTACAAAAATACTTTCTTTATGTTCTCCTTTGTAAAGGACTCACTACCCTTAACGCGTATGGGACTATGTTAGAAAGACATATACATGTAGGTGTAACACCTATAAGTATATGTCTTCCTGCCCTTTTTTCAAAGGTAAACAAATGGTAAGATCTTGTTTGCTTCCTGTGCAACAATACCCTTTCAAAAATGTCTTCTCTTAGAGGACAAAAGGCTCCTGCAAGAGCAAATTTTTCTTTAAGGTGTTGACTCCATACAGAAGGGAGACAAAATTAAAAAGGACAATGTTGCTCATCTTGAAAGTATGTGTACACATTCACCTAAATAATGATGTCTAAGGGAGATGAGCTAATCCAATGGGCACGCAACTTTGAATCAACGTTGATTCAACGTCATGACGTTGAATCAACGTTGATTCAATGTTGTGTGCCTGCTAGGATAAGGCATGCGTTTCGCATCATGAAATAGTTCAATTTGCTCCACTCCAGTCATTTTTCAGTAAAAATAAACACATTCTACGGTTGGGTAGCCACGTATGGCGGTGGACTAGTCATTTTGGATGGCTGGTAGTTCGACTGGTCGTATCCGTAGTGTTCTGGCACAGGAGCCCCTGTAGGCATTGCTGTAAATATAAAAGTTTGATATAAGCTAGTCAAAAAGAAAAGAGAAACCGAATTGTAATTTACATGTACTTTTGAATATTACTAGCAGGCAAACAACATAGGAACAACGTCATTTCGACGTCCGTGTAGTAGCCTCATGACGTTGCGTCTAGGCTGGGTAGGCGTTACTTGGCGCTTTCTCGAGATTAAAACGAAAACTTTATAGTTACTTTGATGAAATACAGAGTTTCTTTAAGACGATATGCCACCAAAAACTTAAAGATTGTCTCCCTCGCTTATTTCATGTTTTCAGAAACAAATATTTTGACAAATTACGTTAGACAATATGTAATAGTATCATAATTAACCATAAAAGTTTTGAGAAAATGCATGTTTTTTTTCGATAAATGTTGAATGAAAAATAATCTTCAAATTAAAATGCAAATTATCTATTTACTCACGGCCTGTAAAATTATCGATTTTGACCACGTGTGTCATGTGATCATGTATAGGTATTTTTTCTTATTCGTGCACATGATTGTGAAGTATGAATAAATTATTTTTGTCCAATAATGCGATTTCGAGCGCGGTCCGCTATCGTTTAAAAATTAAAAATGATTATTGTTAAAAACTGCAGGTCCAACCCGTAGCGGGAAAGTCGTGGTCGGGCGATGATGCTTGGTAACTTTCAGTGCCGGGGCGATAACAGTAGGGCAAGGGCCTACTGTACTTGCAGTAGGTGCGGGTAGGGTTTGTTTGGACATTTTTATCTCTTTCTCGCTGGGAGACGGCTCGATATAGGCTGAAATACTGTCTATAAGAGCCTTTAAACCCAATGACAACCAACCTACCAACCAAATCTGACCTTTAATCGTACAGTACCGGGCCTGACAACCAACTGCCAGGTGTTTTACTGTAAAATTTACGAGAAGTTTTACAGTGCAGGATTCGCCATTGACGAGTATTCATGTAAAATGTACAATATTACCAGTAGTTGCTGCATTCTGTGTCGGCCCTCCCAGGACTATAACATTCCCCATTGCCTGGCGTCGTCGGCGCCGGATACAGACGCCACAACATGCCACAAGGATCGAAAAGAATAGCACACCAGCAAATATGCCTCCGAACAACTTACTGAAAATAAATAAATAAATAAATAAAAAATGATAAAATTTATGGTTTACAGATCCATTCTAAAGCTACGTTCACATGAACAAAGTTTTTTTGTCACAGAAACTATAGAAAAGAAAGTTTGCCAAACATTTCGTGTTCACATGGAACAAATCATTTGCCACAAAAATGTGACGAAGAATCTTTGGCATAAAAATATTTAGTGCAGTGTTCACATGAACAAAGATTTCTCGTCAAAGTTAATTGGACAAATAAACTTTACCCGTGTGAACGGCCAATCACGACACGTTTTATTTGTTAAATCCTTTTTCTTCAAATTCATTTGATTTAGAGCAAAGTTTTCCGTCTTCATCTCCAATTTTCCTTGTTACATATTCTATGACAAACTTTCTGTTCACATTGACAAACCTTGCTTCTCAAACTTTAATTGTAAAATACATTTAGCAAAGAAAATGTTGCATAAATTTTCATCCACACGAACGTACTTTTCTGTACCAAATAAAATCTAAAATTGATGTCCTTTAAGAGCAATGAATGCATTCATGCGGGGTTTGGCTAGTAAAGCCTCATCAGTGACCCTGTATAAAAACTGACTCTCGAAAGACCATGGATGAAAACTACTTGAATTCAGGTACTTATTTCAAAGGGGAAGTCGTTTGGAAAACTGTTTTATATCCAACCTTGGTCAAAATTACTGAATAAAATTGGGTTTGTGAAAAGAATCTTTACCTTCCATTTTGACAAAGAGATTCGACTTTAGGTTTCACATGATATGCGTCCCTTTTCAAAATAGAACTCGTCCCAGTTTCGCTTATATTACGCAGTACTTGTATTCACCCACTGGGCACACAACGTTGGAACAACATTGGATCAACCTTGATTCAATGTCATGACGCTGACGCAATGTTGATTCAATGTTGATTCATCGTTGTGTGCACAGTGGAAGATGCTAATGGTGAGTTTTTCAGATGTTTATGAGCACATCGTAAGATTTATTGGCAACTTTTACGCATCTGAACAATGTTTCAAGGTATTTGTGAAACTCTGTGAAGGAGAGTAGCCCAAACAAAGCGAAACCAAACTGACGGGGTGCGCAGTCTGATCTAAGTTTACACTGTTTGCGGATGATTGCAAGGTATTGTTCTCAATTTTTATTAAGATAAATGAGTATACTTTCATGCGAAGCAACTCATCCTTTTCAGTTTCTGTCTCCCTTCTAAGCTGGGGTCAACTTTTAAAAGAAAGAATTTGCTCCAGGTTAGCAAAATCTTTACGTTCGGAGTACATCTCATTTTGGAAGGGTTATGTCACCCAGGGTAGTCTGGCTACAGACCCTACGTTCAATATATCCTCTGCAAAGGAACATAGAACATACAATCTGACCAGAAGACTAATGTACAACTTCAAATGTAGCCAGGCTACGCGCAGGGAAGGATACAAGAAGTCACAAAACCTGTCTCCCTTGGTAAAAATGACAGACAAACGACATGACTGTGTACCCATAAACCCCAACTAGAGCAAGTTCGTTCCTTTAAGAGTAGTCATCCTTTGAATTCCAATTTGAAATCACTGTCAGGAGAAGCTATTCTTCCATTTTATTTTTCAAAATCACTGTTTATTTCAGATTTTCGGCCTCCTGGCTAGGAGGCCGAAAATTTGAAATAAAGAGTGATTTTGATTATATTGTCATCAAGAACTTCCCCAGTGAAGAAATGCTGGGGACATTTTATTTTTGCCTCCCGACTGTTTAAGGAAAAGAATTTGATTGTAGGAGAAAATTATTTCCTTTAAGATCAGATCCCACTTTTGAAGGGCTTCTGTCATCGCCTAGGGATGCAACAAAAAGTCACAACAGTAAACCATCACCCCCGCTCCCCCCCCACCCCCCCCTTGTAAAAATGGCGTAATGATATCGAGGTGTATTCTTCAGAACTCCAGATAATCTAGGGTGTTTCTAATAATTTTGAGATATTTTTTCTCATTTCTCAACGGAAATATATATTGTGACCCCTCTTTAGATTCGTCTCCGCGAGAGGATTCTAATAAGGGGGTCACAATATATGTTTTTTATGGAGTATATAGAATATTCCTGTTATACCTTCTTATCTGGAGCACTCATCCATACAACTTTAATAATTGAGCCGCGACACGAGAAAAACAACAAAGTGGTTGTGTTCCCAGCGCAGACTCAGATCAGCCTGGGCATCCGTCTAGTCTGAGCAGAGTATTCACTAAGTGCTTAAAGAGTAGCTTAGGGTTGAAGCTGCCTTCATGCGGACAGCGAAGACTCTGATCAGACTGGGCGGATGCCCAGGCTGATCTGAGTCTGCGCTGGGCGCACAACCACTTTGTTGGTTTCCTCGCGTCGCAGCTCATATGATGAAAGGAAGAAGGCTTACGCATCAAAAGGACAGCAGTCGTGTTCGCAGCAGCCGCTAGAGCAGGTCTGTGTTGTCTGGATTCCAAACCCATCTTCATATGTACACTCCCACCAGCCCAGACAAGCTGTGAAAGAAAAAAATAATCAAATAGACTGAAATCAGTTAAGACCTGAGAGGTGTTGCTAACTAATACTGTTGATTTAACAGTGGCAATTCGAGCAACCCGATTTCGAACTGTTGAAGAAACATGAATTCCGCGAAATGCTATGTCGCACCTGCATTGCGCTTTCACAGTAGTATAGACTTTAGTTAAAAGAACTTGTATGAGAAATGGACAAAATGCTAGGGTCAACACAATTTTGGATGTAAAAGTTTACTAAGTCAGAAGAGCATGAAATATAGGCCAAGGGTAGGAACAACTGCAACATCCCTCTTGAATATTCTAAGAATAAACTTTATGCCGGGTGTGATGACTACAGGTATCATACTTTCAGACAAAAGGTTTAAAACGCTAGGGCCGATTAATTTTGGGTGTAAAATTTTGGGAAGTCAGTAGAACATTAAATATATGTCAAGGGTTAATTAATTTCAACAGCGCTCAAGAACGTTCTAAGAAAAAAACTTGATGCCAAGTTTGATGATTCTAGGTATCATAGTTTGTGAGAAATGGACTTAAACACTAGGGTCGACCCAATTTTAAATATAAAATTTTACGAAGTCAGCAGAGCATGTAATATAGGTCAATGTAAAAATAAGAGCAGCAGCCCTCGAGAACATTGTTAGAAGAAGCTTGATGCCAGATTTGATGATTCTAGGTATCATAGTTTGCGACTTAAATGGACTTAAACGCTAGGGTCGACGTAATTGTTGAGGGACCGTTTTACGAAGTCAGCAGAGCATGAGATATAGGTCAAGGGTAAAAATTAACGCAACAGTCCTCAAGAACATTCTTACAAGAAGCTTGGTGCCGGGTTTGAAAATTGTCGGTATCATAGTTTGCGAGAAATGGACTTAAATGCTAGGGTCAACGCTAGGGTCGACGTAATTGTTGATGGACTGTTTTGGACTGTTTTATAAAGTCAGCCGTGCATAAAATATAGGGCGGGGGTAAAATTAAGAGCAAAAACCCTCGAGAACATTCTAAGAAGAAGCTTTATGCCAGGTTTGATGATTGTAGGTATCATAGTTTGCTAGAAATGGACTTAAACACTAGGGTTGCTAGGGTTGACGTAATTGTTGACAGACGGACGTACGGACGAACGGAATGACTGACGGACGGACGGGCGGACGGAAAAGTGATCTCCTATATCGCACCTTGCTAAAGCAGGTGCGACAATAAACCATGAGGGTCCTATACACCGTACATGCATACTCAAGATGGCAGGATGGCTTGAAGTTTTACGTCCTTTCAACAGTATTTTAGTCATACCAGAGCAATTGGAGGTTGGTGACGCTGTGTGCAATGGAACTCGGTTAACGGTTAAAATCATTTCGCCGCCAGCGAATGATCGAAGCGGGGACCGCCAGATCAGTACATGAGCTACAGTATGAAACGCTAAAATTTCTGATATCAAAGACCAATTTTTGGATTTACATTTATCTATTTCGAATGGATGTTTCATCAAAAGAAATCAAGGAAAAAGTTATAGATTTAATTGTGTGGACTTTCGAAAGGGAAGCTAGGGTTGACGTAATTGTTGACGTACGGACGAACGGAATGACTGACGGACGGACTGGCGGGCGGAAAAGTGATCTCCTAAATCGCACCTTGCTAAAGCAGGTGCGACAATAAACCATGAGGGTCCTATACACCGTACATGCATACTCAAGATGGCTGGATGGCTTGCAGTTTTACGTCCTTTCAACAGTATTTTAGTCATACCAGAGCAATTGGAGGTTGGTGACGCTGTGTGCAATGGAACTCGGTTTACGGTTAAAATCATTTCGCCGCCAGCGAATGATCGAAGCGGGGACCGCCAGATCAGTACATGAACTACAGTATGAAACGCTAAAATTTCTGATATCAAAGACCAATTTTTGGATTTACATTTATCTATTTCGAATGGATGTTTCATCAAAAGAAATCAAGGAAAAAGTTATAGATTTAATTGTGTGGACTTTCGAAAGGGAAGCTAGGGTTGACGTAATTGTTGACGTACGGACGAACGGACGAACGGAATGACTGACGGACGGACTGGCGGGCGGAAAAGTGATCTCCTAAATCGCACCTTGCTAAAGCAGGTGCGACAATAAACCATGAGGGTCCTATACACCGTACATGCATACTCAAGATGGCTGGATGGCTTGCAGTTTTACGTCCTTTCAACAGTATTTTAGTCATACCAGAGCAATTGGAGGTTGGTGACGCTGTGTGCAATGGAACTCGGTTTACGGTTAAAATCATTTCGCCGCCAGCGAATGATCGAAGCGGGGACCGCCAGATCAGTACATGAACTACAGTATGAAACGCTAAAATTTCTGATATCAAAGACCAATTTTTGGATTTACATTTATCTATTTCGAATGGATGTTTCATCAAAAGAAATCAAGGAAAAAGTTATAGATTTAATTGTGTGGACTTTCGAAAGGGAAGGTTCGCCTATAATGAAAGACACGCTTTTTTTCACTTCTTAAGGCGTAAGTGACGTCTTAACACATCTTGTAGATAATACATGTACATGTATTTATCAACATTCTAAAAAGCTAATACTTCTGATATCGAACCCACATTTTTGGATTTACAGTCATCTATTTCAAACGGATTTGTTTCAGTTAAAATTTATGACAAGCGCGATGACTTTAAGTTTGATACAAAGGACCTGGTATGATAAGGGCCATTTTTGGCCCCCACTCAAATTCTCTTAAAATTGCATGGTTTCTATTGCTTATCATTTGAGCGTATGGGAACAAACAGAAATAATATGTTTCACTTTTGTTAATTCTCAGGATAACATGATTTCTGACATGCCTATGTTGGTTCAATAATATGAAGAAAAATTGCAAGAAAAATTGAGTTTAATCATTTTTCCTTTAAAGAAATAAGTCATTTATAATTGCCTTTGAAAGCTCTTGATAATAGGCCTTTGATGAAATGCGTATACGTCGGATACCATGGCTAATTACCTGTGCACTGCACAAGGGCTGTCAAGGTACCCCACCCACTCATGTTTGCAAGTCAAGAGACGCTAACCAAAAAATTCCAACAGATCAAAATGAAATGTGTACCAAATTAGTCCTTGTGTTCTAACTAAGAAAATGAATACCCACAACGTATGTTTATTTTGTCTATGAGCAGAGATATGGGCGTTTTTGTGTTGAGAAAACAGGGAAAATGTTCCGAACGCTGCCTGTTTGGTAATAAAAATGTAAAAATAAACATTGAGCCCGGTCTCCAGCACATTTAATATTTTCATGGCATGTAAATATATCAAAATTATGTCCGCATATAAAATATAAAATGTGCTGGAGGCCGGGCTCATATATTTTGAAAGCCGCGAAGGCTACCAAATTCGTCTTTTTCGTCAGAATCCGCTGGGGGTATGGGTATGTTCAAGATTAAAAACACAAATATTTTATGCAAGAACTGGTTGATTTTGTATTTGTTGTTACATTCAAGGTTAGAACTTTCTTATGAAGGCATTTTAGTTATCGAAATAGAACTTTTGAAAATGAGTTTTCTGGGGGCCAAATATGGGCCTTATCATACCAGGTCCTTTCGAAATACTTTTTTTCGAAATTCTATCGCCGACGTTATGCACTGGCTTCTAAATTAATTGTCGGATTAATGGCGTTTTCGAGGGCGGGATATGGGGCTCGAATGTATTTGTTCATGATTATTGCCTATTTGTTCACTTAACATTATCCAGTGTGCTATCAACGACAAACAATCCCTTCGGAAGCAGGCTTATCATAGTAAGGCGATATATTTGTAGTCAAACAGGCATCTGATTTTTACTAGGAGTGGATGATAATATAACAAAACTTACATTGAAAAAGCACACATATCCACGTAAAAATAAAAACAGTCTTCATTTTGTCAGCAGTCTTTTAATTATGTGACATGACGTGACATTGTCAACAACTTTGCGTTTGTTTACATATGATTGTGAAATTTCAGAGAATTTGTTCAGCGAAGCATTACAAAAGGATTTCCTATTTTACTTTAACATATTTTACCTGCGTCCTGGCCCGTCAAATTGGTCCGAATTTGCACATTACGAATTTGATATTAAGTACGAATCTGATAAAGCGAACTGAGCACACCCTACCGAAGCACTTGTAGATGAAACATACAGACTATTACTTGTAGGCGTGGGCAGATCATGCACACCCGTATACTTATGCACCAAGACAAGTTTTTTTTTTTTTTTTTTTTTTTTTTTTTTTTTCACCAAGACAAGTTTTTCTGAGGAGCGACTAGAAGTAAATATAGCCGGAAGGTAGAAGTGGTTGAATTTGGGATTAACATACTACATGCCTGGAGTAAACTTCCGTAATGGAAATACTAGGGTTATTTTTTTTCAACGAATCTCCTTTCAGCTTGTATACAATATTGATATGTATTAGATTTATTAAGCAATATCCGACTATTCGCTACAGAGTTATGTCTTCTTGACTTACATTGACAGTTTATCTGTATAGAACTCAATGCTCTTTTCAATGCATGTTACCAGAAGACGCCAAAAACATTATTTCTTGGTACGAACATTTGATACTTTACCCCGTTTTTAATCTGAGAGTGCGACATATCCTTACAAACCTTTCACCCCCTTTTTAATACAGTGCTTAAAAATGCATCAAAATCAATCTCTATTGTCCAAAGTCTATGTTTAAAGGGGAGATACACCAGCGACAATGTTGACTCAGACCCCTGGTTGGTTTAAAACCATGTCATTTCCTTATCCCTTGACCAATTGTACTGAAAATTGTCGCAAATTATGCGGAAATAATTGTATCTATCAACAGTGCCAAGGTATGATGCAGATATGTTGAAATCTATAGAAAAAATGAGACTGCGTTATCTGTATACTCTCTTTTGCCTCTGAGTATAAATACAAGGGAGGTTACGAAACGAAAAAAAAGTCACAGTTACGCAACGACCTGTCGTCAGCTCTTTTTCGTTTCGTAACAGCCCTTGTATATACATAGTTAAACAGGGGTGATTTTGGGACTGTAGTACAGTCGCTAGGCGAGCTGGTGGCAGTGATAGCATTCATGACAGACCAGCTGCAACTTCACCAGGAAAGCTGATGCTATTTTAAAGACTCCTGTTGAGAACAGTAAAAGAGTTAGCTAATGTGTCGGCCTTGATATTGTTGGCTGTCTTAATTAAAACCTTAACCTCAGGACGGTACACTGTAAACAAAATCCGTAGGTTTTACGGTAGAATAACTGGAAACCAGCTGCCAGTCCATTTCCCGTTATTTTTACGGGCGCCCGTAAAATCGCAGGAACCATCGCGCACAGTAGGATAGATTCGAGCAGGTGTAGCCCTTCAACACTATAAATCTAATCTATAAAGTTATTTTCGAGTGCGGCCACTTACACACAACACTACCATATCGTGAATTCCGAAAATGTCTTACAGGCAAACGCCCCTTAAAATAATGGGAAATGGACTGGCAGTTGCTTGCCAGTTATTTTACCGTAAAATATACGGATTTTTTACAGTGTACTCGTGCATTGGAAACCCTATCAGGTTAACCGCAGAGCAAAAGCAGGAGTTTGTTTAAACAGCTCCGTAATTTCTAACCATTTTCAAGGGCAAGGACCCAAATGTTTCAGAGAAGTTCTTAAAGGTGAAAAAACGTTCTTGCAGGCACACAACGTTGAATCGATATTGAATCAAAATTGATTCAACGTCATGTCGTTGAATCAAGATTGATTTAGTGTTGATTCAACGCTGTGCGCCCGATGAACTGGGTGCATTTCAAGTTATGAACCGGAGAGCAAAGAGAATAAGAAGGTAATGATCAACGGCAACAGGCTGCTCGCAAAAATGAACAAGCAAATTCGGTGAATTTATATCCCCCGCCGAAGTGGCCCTGATTTGTTTATTATTATGGTTTATTTAAAGTTCTATATAATTTCGTTCACTGGGCTGAGTGGACTATTACTCTGGCATAAGTGAGGCATAAGCTGAAGCTGTTCTTAAACACTTGTCTAAGCCTCACTGCACTATGATGATCATTTTTTGATTCAGTTTCAAGAAATTTTGTTCAGTCCAGTATCTAACACGGGTGGTAAAGTTTCAAATTGACCTCCGCGGAGGTCTGTTGTAAAACAATTTGACTATTTTCCGGTAGGCAATTTGAATATATCCTGTCATGAATTTTCGCGGTTTACTGACAGGGTAAATTTGAACACGATGAGAACAATTTGACTAATAGAGGTTAACATGGAAAAATTTAATCAGCTAAAAGAAGAAAATGCTTAATTTTCTTTTCAGAAGCTTGGTAGCAACGGATTGAATGCATGTTTGCGTACTTCTAAAGAATATCAGATAATATTTCTCATGTAACATTGTCTTTTTTTATCGTGAAATAGTAGCACAATAGTGCTTTATATTTTTTCTTTTGTTGTAAAACCAGACCTGTGACACTGATTTGTTTGTAAACATAGCACAAACCGATTTGTTTTCATCACATCCTTCACAGGTCATTCTAAAGCGGCCGTAGTGATGTTGTTATTGTTTCATGTTGATTACCCGTGTTTCTATGTAACGGCCACTTCAGGAGTGTAATCACCTCGCAGCGGGGGGAGCATGCGGGTATGTTTGCTTGATATCTTCTTATGGGTTCACTCTAAATTGTTTGAATATCGGTTCTCTTCTCTGCAAATATTAGTCAGGATGGGTTCGTTTTATGTTACAAACAAGTGAGAGCCACAGGTCTGCTTTTACAACAAAGAAATGATAAAACACTATTGTACTACCATTGCACGATACAAACAGAGAATGTTGCGTGAGCAATATTATCTGGTGTACTTAAGACGTATAAAACCATGCATTCAAATCATATGATATCTGGCTCCTGAAAATTCAGCACTCATTTTCTTCTTTTTAGCTGATTAAATTTTTCCATGTTAATCTACATTAGTCAAATTGTTCTCATGGTGTTCAAATTGACCGCCGAGAAAAATTAGGTAAGCATGTAGTAACAAAAGCATGCATATTCTTGAAAGTATGTTTAGAACGAAGCTATACAAGCTACGTGCATCGGTAAGAGTTCACAGAAAGCCTGCAAATGCATTCAAAAAGCCGATTTAACTGTGCAGGACTCCTTCCTAGTTTCGTTTTCGGTACTGAACCTGAAGGACAAAAGTGATTTAAATAACACCGCTTCAAACTGCTCCATGCCATTTGGTCTCAATATACAACTGTAAAATATATATAGCATGGCATTCTCCGATTTTTGGAATACCTTTTCTAGCGAGAAAAATCTTGTCTGAACCCTGTCAGTGAACCGCGAAAATTCATGACAGGATATATTCAAATTGCCTACCGGAAAATAGTCAAATTGTTTTTCAACAGACCTCCGCGGAGGTCAATTTCAATTTGAAACTTTACCACCCGTGTCTAAGATATGACTAATTTGTGGATTTTCTGTCAATTCAAGGTCATTAAATCATGCACTACTGATGCGATTATGATCGAACTTAATGTGCACTGCTATGTCAAGACAGTACATAAATGTTTTAAGTTTCATGAAATTCCAGTCATTGGTTACTTAGTTATGACTCAATATGTTGATTTCAAACCAAGTCAAGGGCAATTACTCATTGATAACTGAATCAATTTCGACAAAACGTAAGATTCACCAACGTGTTATGGTGATGCATATTTAGTAAAAGTTTCATAGAATTATATTCATTGATTACTTAGTTATGGCTAATTTTGTCAATTTTAAATTGATTCAAGGGCAATAACTCATGCATTTCTGATGCCATTCCGATGAAACTTCATGTGCATAACCGCCTTATGGTGATACATATCAAGTTTAAGTTTCATGAAATTTCGGTAAGTGGTCACTTAGTTATGGCTCATTGTCAATTCAAGGGCAATAACTCATGTACTCCTGAAGCTAGTCAGGTGAAACGTGACATGCATCAGCGAGTTATAATGATATATATTTAATTCAAGTTTCATGAAATTCCGTCCAGTGGTTACTTAGTTATGACTCATTTTTTTGATTTTATGACAATTCAAGGGCAATAACTCATGCATTACTGAAGCCAGTCTAATGAAACTTGACGTGCATCAGCGTGTTATAGTAATATATATTTATTTTGAATTTCATGAAATTCTGTCCAGTGGTTACTTAGTTATGACTCATTGTACAGATTTTAAAACAAGTCAAGGGCAATAACTCATGCACTACTGACGCCAGTCTGATGAAACTTGACGTGCATCAGCGGGCTATAGTAATATATATTTATTTCAAGTTTCATGAAATTCCGTTCAGTGGTTACTTAGTAATGGCTCCGGACAGAAAGACGGACGGACGGAAGGAAGGAAGGACTGACGGAAAGACAGGCGGATGGACGGACATGGAGAAAACTATATCCCTCCGCCTTCGGCGGGGAATAACAAGCGGGCACACAACGTCGAAATGACGTCGTATTGACTTGTCAATACGACGTCATTTGACGTGATGTGCCTGCCAGGTAGATTGTGCGGCTCGTTATGTATACCCTTATTTTTGACAAATGGGAATCGTGGCCAGCTGCCTGTGCCGGAACACACTAGTGTTACTGATATATAATACATGGAACAAATTCTCCCCTGAATATTTCAGCGCTACGTTGTGAAGCGTTCATGAACAGGGAGGGGTGCGTGGTAGTCATTTGGTGCACGATGAATTTTCAAATGTGCTGCGTGATGAGGCATTGAACAAGTATAATATTAGCACTATCGGACAGTTTACCCCAAGTGTTATCATGGTTATGTCCTGTTGTTTCCTTTGCGAAAAGCTCGGTGGCACATTAGCATACTTTTCCAATGGTTCAGTTTTTCTTGATATTTACGTAAAGTATTGATCTACGCCCCATACTCTCTCTCTCTCTCTCTCTCTGTCTGTCTGTCTCTCTCTCTCTCTCTCTCTCTCTCTCTCTCTGTCTGTCTCTCTCTCTCTCTCTTATTCTGTCTGTCTGTCTGTCTGTCTGTCTCTCTGTCTGTCTGTCTCTCTCTCTTATTTAGAAAATGATACTGGAGCTGCAGGTAACTACCCACTATATCATTGTCATTACTTCATTGTTATTAACCATAAGTGGAAAAAAATTACGTTCTGTTCAGTTCAGTTAGACCTAATACAAGCTTCAAAATGGGTGAGATCGGACAATGCATTACTGAGTTGTGGCCTCTTAAAATCTCTATTGCTTACAATTGGAAAAAGTTTGTTAGTCAAGGTAGTTTGTTGGAACTTTGTAATGTCACAATATAGCATGTTGGGCTTGCAAAAAATAACGTCTTCTTAGTAAATTTAAAGAGTAACTACACTTCAGGAACTGACTGAATCAGATCCCAAACCCTATCCCCAACATCAAAGGGAAAGATTGACAAAGACATCCCAACAAACAATAAATTACAAGTGATAAGCCGAGTCAGCAGCTCTTTCCCAAATAGATGGCAACTCAGCTATCTTGATTGAACTAAATAATTTAGACCAACAGACGGGTTACAACGGACTAAGCAAATAATATGAAAAACATTTAACAATTATTTTTACCTATTTTCTATTTTTATGATAGAAGGATTAAACTGAGAACACAATAAATTAAACAGCACCGAACATAAAACAAATGCAACCGCAACAAAAGTACCGCCTTGGGACGGTCAGTAATAACTACTGGGGGGTTTAAACCGGTTTTACTGGGCCCAAACCTTCACCCTCACCCTCCGCTGCGGTGCACACAATTAGTTGGTAGTTCGGTTCGTATTTTTGACGAGCTGAACTGTAATGAGACGGCATTTTCGAATTTGAGCACAAATTGATTATTATTATGGTTGCAGAGTTACGGGCCCTCGAAATTAGTAGAAATCGTGACCTCGTGTCCAAAACCTTGGTTTTTGGCCTGCTGTTTCATTACTATATGGAGTATCTGATGAAACTTAAAATAATCAGTATTTTGTGCATAGGGACATCTTACTCGGCACTACCTATGAGTTCGATTTTTAGCAACAGCTACCTTATAACATCATAATTTGATGTATTGAGCCACGACACGAGAAAACCAACAGAGTGGCATGTGCGCCCAGCGAGCAGTCAGATCAGCCTGGGCATCCGATTATAGGGTCTCTAATGGTCTAAGCTACTTCTATGCGAGCAGCGAAAACTCTGATCAGACTGGGCGGCTGTCCACGTTAATCTGAGTCTTTACTGGGCGCACATGCCGCTTTGTTGGTTTTATCGTGTTGCGGCTCAAATACAATTCAAATACTCGAACAGCCTGTAATTCACTTGACAATATTTACACTTGCCACTGACTCCCCATAGATAAACAATTTAGAGCAACTAGCTCCATACACCGATGAACAACTTTTTATCATGTAACGTTTTCGTCAAGCGACGTCTAAGGTCAACAAACGTTTTGATTGGTCCATGTGACGTTCGCTTGACGCAACGTCCTGGCGACGGGTTTTAACGTAATGGCCGAACACGTCGTAACTAACTTTTCTTCGACCGATATTCTGCATATTCTTTACTAAATTACTGGAAAACGGCACAGAAAGGGTCTAAAATAAAGTGTAAATATAAGAATAAAAAATTGGGTTTTCAGCGTTCATCGTGTGATGAAGCCAGTGCTAAAATTCTAAAACAAGCGCGTCATGGAATACCGGTATTAGCTCCGCCCACTGGCTTCATCACACGATGAACGCTAAAAAGTCAAATTTTAATTCTTAAAAGATGGCCACATAACACACAAGAACTGTTACAGTATGTAGCAAATGCCCCTGAGGGCCACATAAACTAACCTTTGATCAGCAGTGATTGTGACATTGACTATGGGCATGGAACCTGTCCTTTGGAAGTTTGGGAGTATTCATGGGATATAACTTGACCCCAGACCTAACTGTGTTGTGTAATCGACATTGGGTGTGAGAAATTTAACGTTTCACCTGACATATCTCATTATATGTGGAGTTTGATCATATTAGCTTTGATCAGTGTTCAGCATATTCATGGAAATGGGATTTGAACTATGACCCCTTACTGTCACACTGATCTTGGGTTTTGGACTGTTATCTTGTGCACAACATGCTTCCAATTATGTTTTATGTTTCTGTGAAGTTAAATCAAATTTGCTTCAGTTGTTTTCACATGAAAAATTGACGTTTGATCCCTGATTGTGACCTTGACATTGGCATGAGAGATCCTAAATCTTACAAGTGAGACACCTTTTTATCATGCTTTACATTTCTCTGAAATCTGATGAAATTCAGTACAGCAGTTTGGAGTCAGTTTAGAAACATGATCTGACCTCTGGTTCTTGATTGCGATCCTGACCTTGGGTATGAGATCCATTTTTTTTGTTTGTGACATACCGTCTCATTATGTTTCACCTTTTCAAGAAGTTTAATCAAATTTGCTAAAGTAGTCTGTTAGTAACTGGGGAGTAACAACTTGACCTTCGACCTCTCACTGTGGCCTTGTGCATGGTATACTTTCTTATCAAGCTTCATCTCTCTGTTAAGTTTAATCAAATTTGCTTTGATATTTTTCTGAGCAAAAGCAGGCACAATATTTGGCATTTGATCCCAAACTGTGACCTTTACCTTGCCTTTCGGAACATAAATAGTATACATGACACACCTCCTTATTGTGCTTTACTTTTCTGTGAAGTTTGATGAAATTCTTTAAGTAGTTTAAAAGTTATTGCTGGGACAAGATCTGACATCTATGTCACGGACTCTTAAAAAATCTCACGCCCGGGCCGAGGATCGAACCCGGGACCTTTCGATCTAAAGTCTCGCACTCTACCACGTCGCTATAAAAGCCGGCTTGTACCGCAAGGCAGTACAAGTGTTTATATACCTATTACCTACACCCTGTGACATTCTCCCCCACCAAATTGGACTTCGTCCCCGAAGTTCCAGGCTAAAGAGCTGCATATAGAAATAGGCTCGAGGAATTACTGCACAGGGGTCAGGCTGGATTTACGTTGGGCGCCATTTGTCACGGACTCTTAAAAAATCTCACGCCCGGGCCGAGGATCGAACCCGGGACCTTTCGATCTAAAGTCTCGCACTCTACCACGTCGCTATAAAAGCCGGCTTTTGTCTCCCTTTCTCATCGAAGCGTATTTACTAGAACCTGCAAGAGGCATGCTAGGTCTAGCATCATCAGCATACAGATATCCTTCATTACAAAGTATCGTAAGACGTTTATCCAGAGCATCGATCTCCTTTTCTATATCAAAAAACTGTTCTCCTCTTTGTTTGTCAGTCTTTTGGTCTTTTCCTAAGGTAGAAACGCCTCCATGTGTTGCATCTTGGGTAAATTTTGAATTAGTGTCTATGTACTGCTCTTGTTTTCTTTTAGTTAAGCTACTTTGTATGCTTTCTTCGCGTGGACATTGTTCTGTCTCACTTTCAGCTGAATTTTCAGCCAATTCATCAACTGTCTCAAACTCTTCTTCTTCTTGTTTCTCAGCAGCAGCAGAAAGTCTCTGCGACCTATTTTCTATTTCTATTGACTGTTCTTGAGTACTTTGCAGTTCAACCCTATAACCACGATTATCTTCCATTAAGTATTGTAATCGAAGCCTTTCCTCGTCATTTCTTCTTTGGTAAGCCTCAACTTCCCTTCTCATTCTTTCTATCCTTTGTCTCTCTTGATCCCTGAGATATTCCTCCTCGAGAAAATCTGGAGGCCTTTGTATCGCGTCAGCAACATATTGTTCTGTTCTGAAAGCTTCTCCTCGAGCCCTTGGCATTTCAGTATACTCTTCTGTCTTTTCTTTTGCATCTTTTTCTCTTATAGAAGCTGTTTCCTCCTTTTTCTTAGTTGAATCTTTTGGATTCAAAGCTATAGAATCATCAATATTCTCACCAATTCTATTCAACTGCAACTGTTGTCGCAGAATCTGTGCTTCTCTATTTCTTCTTTGCTCCTGTATAAACTGATCTCTTTGATACTGTATCCTTCTAAGCCCTTCTGCTCTATCTCGTGCTATTTCATCTTCTTCTCTAATCATATCTCTTCGCATTCTTCTTAGATCTCGTGCCTCCCTACCGCCACCGGAAGCCATTTTAATTACAGCACAGTCTTACTCTTTAGGATCAGATATTAGAAAATTAATTCCACACTAACACAAAACAAAAATTCTTCCTTTCCCACTATAGCAACCACTAAAGTATGCGTTTTCACTATTCCATACACAAAGTATGCACTTAACTATTTCCACTGTCCTGGTGTATTCCTAGGAAGGCATCTACCGCCAAACGAGGATGTCGCCCGAACATCAGATAAAATGGCGCAAACCCTGTACTATCATGAGCAGCAGCATTGTAAGCATGTGTTAGGGTTGAAAGATGTGATTTCCAGTCTGCCTTCTGACTTTCTTTCATTGTCCCGATCATGTTCAGTAAGGTCTTGTTAAATCTTTCTGGCATGCCATTTCCCATGGGATGATATGGGGTGGTCCTTGTCTTCTTCATGCCAGTTAGGCTACACAGGCTCTTGATGAGTTTTGATTCAAAGTTGGCCCCCTGATCACTATGAATCTTGGCAGGGAACCCGTAATGAACGAAGTAATTCTCATAAAGAACACGTGCAGTCGTCTGCGCCGTCTGATTTCTGGTGGGTATTGCTTGCGCATATCTCGTGAAGTGGTCCGTTATAACGAGGATATTTTCGTATCCACCCTTAGAACGGTCTACTGTCAGGTAATCTATACAGACCACTTCCATTGGTGCCGTTGTTACTATATTCACCAGTTCTGCTGCTTTAGGAGGAGAAACCTTTCTTCGTATACAGCGTCCGCAATTTCGAACTTTTTCTTGTATGAAGGAGTCCATTCCTGGCCAGTACAATCTCCTTTTGATAAGGGAGAGAGTTCTATCCCGCCCTTGGTGTCCAAGGTCATCGTGGTAGGCTCTGAATATATCATCTCTGTATCGGAATGGCAATACCATCTGTTTACTGTCTTGACCTTCTTGCTTCGATCTTCTAAAGAGTAAACCATCTTCAACTGTCAATTTACTCCACTCTTTCATGTACCGCTTATCTATTTTGTTTGCCTCAACTTGCTGAGCATCCAGTCGTTGGCTGTTATTGATAAGACGGATAATATGGGAAATGCTGTTATCTTTCTGTTGGGCATTTTTCCAATCTTGTGTTGTTAATGCTGTTGACGTTAGAAACTCTTCAGGTATTTCCTCTTCAACTGACAGAGAATTTTCCTCATGTGGTAAGACTAAATTCTCAGCATAAGGGCTTTCTTCTACAGTTGCATTCACTGCGAACGAAATTGCTTTGAGAACATCTGGGAAACTGACATTATCTGAATCATCTGTCAAAGCTCTTCTAGACAAACCATCTGCATCTGCGTTTTTAGTTCCACTTCTATATGTAAGGCTGAAGTTATAAGCGGAAAGCGCAGCAACCCATCGTTGTCCTGTTGCATCCAATTTTGCAGTTGTAAGGACATATGTCAATGGGTTGTTGTCAGTCACCGCCTCAAAACTTGAGCCGTACAGATAGTCGTGAAACTTCTCTGTAATTGCCCATTTTAATGCTAGAAATTCTAGCTTATGAGCCGGGTAGTTTTTTTCTGATGGTTTGAGACTTCGACTGGCGTAAGCTACTACTTTGTCTACACCATTCTGTGTTTGGTATAATACAGCTCCTATGCCAGTGAAGGAAGCGTCAGTATGTAACTTAAAGGGACTCTTATAGTCTGCATAAGCCAATACTGGAGGTTGGGTGAGATTATCTATCATGGTTTCGAATGCATGCTGTTGTCTGTCTCCCCATTCGAACTTTGTGGCTTTAATTTGAGATTTCCGACTTTTCTTTCCTTTTTCATGGGTACTATGCCCAATTAAGAGGTCGTTCAAAGGACGAGCTATTGAAGCATACCCTTTTATAAAACGACGATAATATCCCGTAAAACCGAGAAACTGTCGCACTTCTTTTGTTGATTTTGGTACTGGCCAAGTTCTTATAGCTTCTGTTTTACTTGGGTCTGTTTTTATGCCCTCTTCGGAAACTACATGCCCGAGATATGTGACTTCCTTTCTGAAAAATTCGCATTTGGATGCCTTCAACTTAAGGTTGTTCTCTTTGAGCCTTTGGAATACAGATTCTAGCCTTTCCAGATGCTCTTCAAAGTCTGATGAAAAGATGATTATGTCATCGAGATAAATGAGGCAGTCTCGGAGATTCATATCTCCCATACATCTTTCCATCAGTCTTTGAAAAGTCGCTGGCGCATTGCAAAGGCCAAAGGGCATCCTGTTGAACTCGTAGAATCCTAAAGTTCCTACTTGAAAGGCTGTCTTGCTTTTGTCTTCTTCGGCAACCTCAACTTGCCAGTACCCACTTCTTAGATCGAGCTTCGAGAAGTATTTGGAACCAGCTAACAGATGTAATGAATCCTCGACCCTTGGTATTGCGTATGCATCCTTTACTGTGCGGTTATTCAGCTTTCTGAAATCCACGCAAAAGCGTATGGTTCCATCTTTCTTTCTCACTATTACTACATTGGATGAGAATGGACTCTCGCTTTCTCGTATTGCTCCAGCTTTCAACATTTCTTGTAGATGCTCTCGTACTTCTTCAATTAATCCAGGTGGTATCCTTCTGTGCGGTTCTTTGAATGGTTCTTCATTTGACAGTCTTATATGATGTTCTACTAGCTTTGTTCTTCCTATGTCTGTAACGCCTTTCGAAAAGATGTTTGTCCATTTACTAAACATCTGTGAAGCCTGCTTCTTTTCTTGCTCTGTTAACTTTGTGTCTTCTAAACTGACACCATCTGGTAGTTTAACTTCTGACTCGGTCTGACCTATGGTCTGACTTGCAATTTGAGCTGCTACTTCGTCATCTGCGTCCGGCTTTAAGTCAACATTTCTCAGCAATTTAACTTCTTGAAGTTCACATAAGGTTGTCTGGGGCTTTATATTGATGGTCTTTGCCGATATATTATATACCCTCACACAGACGCGTTGATTTCTTCCAACTGAATTTAATGCCACCACTCTAGGACATACTCCTATTCTGCTAGAAGCCTTTTCTGATTGTTCTGTCACTGCAGTTTCTATATTCTTACTTTTTCTAATGAATCCAGACACAGTAATGGTTTCCATGGGCTTTATTTCAAGATCTTTCTTGTTGGTTGATTTTACTAAACCAGCAAACCCATTTTGTAGAGCCAGAAACGCATCTTTCCATTCAGTCGGAGCTTGTGTCTCATTACAAAGACCTTTAGCAATTCTCAATACATTGGTGCCAACAATAACAGGAACCTTCAAATTGTATTGAGTGTCAGGGACTACTAGCACAGGAACATGAATTGGGACTGAACTGAAAGATACTTCAATAGTAGCCTCGATATATCCCAGATAAGGTAATGTTGTACCATTGGGTCCTTGTAAGTTTAACTCCTCTAAACTTTTCAGTTCAGGTGATGGAATAATTGAATTGAAAAGTTCTTCTGATACTGTAGTAACCATTGACCCACTGTCAACCAAGGCGTGCGTTGCTAGACCACAAAATGTTATTGCAGATTCGTTTGCATGCCCAATAAGCCTCGAAAACAAGTTGTTATTGTTTGGGCTTCTGCTTTTGTTGTCTTCAGTCAGCCCTGCATTGAAGACATTACTTAAAAATCCTTCTTGGTAGCTTCTGTACGTTGGGGATCAGCAGTGTCTGTTTTTGGTTTCTCTCTTTCTTGTTGCTTTTCATCTGTTCTTGAGTAATTGTCTCTTGGTCTATACTGATACCTGTATCTACCTCTGTTTGCATACTTCATCTGTTTTTCCAACGATTCTAACCGAGCAAGAATCTTATCGGTTTTTGAATCTTCAGTGTTTTCTTTCTCTTGCGATGTGTCAACCTTCATTTGCTGTTGCCTAACACCTGTGTTAATCTTCATTTCGTGTTCTTCTGCTCTAACTGCTCTTCTCAAAAGTTCAAAGTTGGATATTGATTCATAATGTACTCGTGTTGCATTTTTCAATCTATCGCTTCGTAATGATCTCCAAAATTTTTCTCTAAGCATGTCGTTTTTCTCCTCTTGTTTAATATGCCCTTTGTCCATTGCTTTCTGTAGTAACTCCTCTAGCCGTAAGCCCCAGGCTGCCACTGTTTCATCTTGACTTTGACAGGCAGTGTAAAATTCTCTGAGTACACTTTCTCCTGTGGCGACGTTGCCGAATACACCCTCCAACTTTCCCATTATATCAGGAAGTTTTGCTGAGGTTCCTAGAGATAAAAAAACACTTTCTTTGCTTGTCCTCTCAACGATTTTCTAATAGCTTGTGCTATGACACTTTCACTATGATCACCTTCCTTTCTTAAACAATTAACCTCATACTTCCATTCTTCATAGGATGCTTCATTCTTTTGTTTCGGCTCCTCTCCTGAAAACTGAGTAATCTTTGGATAGAGGTAGGTATTTTCGTAGGTTGTTTTCTTTTCTGTTGACTCTGCTTTCCCTACATTCTCACTGTCTGTCATTGTGGTTTGACTCACTTTTTGTTTCTCGATAATTTGCCGATCAGTTTCTGTCGCTGTTGATTGAGTCGGGCGCTCTTCAGCAGACTTTGTTACGATCTCAAACTCTGTCATTGTCGCTCGGTCTTCAGTTTTCTTCTTGGCTAAATCATGTTCTGTTTCTATAGATTTGGACCCCTGTAAAGAGAATTCTCTGTTTCTCAACTGGCTTTCTCTAGCTTTTAATTTATTCATTCTATGTTGTAGGTCACTAGCACGTTGCGCGAGTGCATAATCAATAGAGTTTGGTTTTTCTTCTGAATTTCTCAGCTTCTCCTGTTCCTTGATCTTTGCTTCCATTCTGTTTAATTCTTGTTCCTTCCTTATCAATTCTACTTCTTGAGCTTTTAAAAGATTCTCTTTTCTTCTTCGTTCTTCTGTCAGGAAGGCTTTAGCAGCTCCATTCTCTATCTTAATAGGATCTTGAACTCTTTCCTGTACAACAACTCTTGCTGCATCTCTCTTAAACTCATATCTTGGCATTGGTAATGGTTCTGTAGGTATACACAGCTCACTATCTCTATGAGGATACACATTTTGAAACTTAGGATCATAACCGCTGTATATATCATAAGCGTCAGGTGGAAAATATCCTTTCGGTATAGCATTATATCCCTGATAATAAGGGTATTGCTCCTGGTCCCGTTCTTCTGCATCTCTGATATCTTCAAACTTCAACTGTCTTCTAGCTAGTGTTGTACGGGGTACACTGCTTCCACCATAATCATCATATAATGAGCGGAATTCCGTGTTGTCAACCCCTCTCAATATGTTTTCAGACGTCGGAACATATGTTTCTTTCTGTCTTGTTCCATCAAATGTGTGTTGTGTATTCTCTCTGTGATATCCGGTATATGGGGTATGCTTTATTTGTCGTTTAGACATTTTTGCTTCTAATTGTTTATCTGCTCCCTTTTTCATCGAAACTTTAAGTTACATACTGACGCTTCCTTCACTGGCATAGGAGCTGTATTATACCAAACACAGAATGGTGTAGACAAAGTAGTAGCTTACGCCAGTCGAAGTCTCAAACCATCAGAAAAAAACTACCCGGCTCATAAGCTAGAATTTCTAGCATTAAAATGGGCAATTACAGAGAAGTTTCACGACTATCTGTACGGCTCAAGTTTTGAGGCGGTGACTGACAACAACCCATTGACATATGTCCTTACAACTGCAAAATTGGATGCAACAGGACAACGATGGGTTGCTGCGCTTTCCGCTTATAACTTCAGCCTTACATATAGAAGTGGAACTAAAAACGCAGATGCAGATGGTTTGTCTAGAAGAGCTTTGACAGATGATTCAGATAATGTCAGTTTCCCAGATGTTCTCAAAGCAATTTCGTTCGCAGTGAATGCAACTGTAGAAGAAAGCCCTTATGCTGAGAATTTAGTCTTACCACATGAGGAAAATTCTCTGTCAGTTGAAGAGGAAATACCTGAAGAGTTTCTAACGTCAACAGCATTAACAACACAAGATTGGAAAAATGCCCAACAGAAAGATAACAGCATTTCCCATATTATCCGTCTTATCAATAACAGCCAACGACTGGATGCTCAGCAAGTTGAGGCAAACAAAATAGATAAGCGGTACATGAAAGAGTGGAGTAAATTGACAGTTGAAGATGGTTTACTCTTTAGAAGATCGAAGCAAGAAGGTCAAGACAGTAAACAGATGGTATTGCCATTCCGATACAGAGATGATATATTCAGAGCCTACCACGATGACCTTGGACACCAAGGGCGGGATAGAACTCTCTCCCTTATCAAAAGGAGATTGTACTGGCCAGGAATGGACTCCTTCATACAAGAAAAAGTTCGAAATTGCGGACGCTGTATACGAAGAAAGGTTTCTCCTCCTAAAGCAGCAGAACTGGTGAATATAGTAACAACGGCACCAATGGAAGTGGTCTGTATAGATTACCTGACAGTAGACCGTTCTAAGGGTGGATACGAAAATATCCTCGTTATAACGAACCACTTCACGAGATATGCGCAAGCAATACCCACCAGAAATCAGACGGCGCAGACGACTGCACGTGTTCTTTATGAGAATTACTTCGTTCATTACGGGTTCCCTGCCAAGATTCATAGTGATCAGGGGGCCAACTTTGAATCAAAACTCATCAAGAGCCTGTGTAGCCTAACTGGCATGAAGAAGACAAGGACCACCCCATATCATCCCATGGGAAATGGCATGCCAGAAAGATTTAACAAGACCTTACTGAACATGATCGGGACAATGAAAGAAAGTCAGAAGGCAGACTGGAAATCACATCTTTCAACCCTAACACATGCTTACAATGCTGCTGCTCATGATAGTACAGGGTTTGCGCCATTTTATCTGATGTTCGGGCGACATCCTCGTTTGGCGGTAGATGCCTTCCTAGGAATACACCAGGACAGTGGAAAGGTCAAGAGTCATCAGGATTTTGTTGATAGGCTGAAAAAGCGTTTGACATATGCATATGAAGCAGCATCTGAAGAAAGCAAGAGGAAAGCAGACAGACATAAACAATACTACGACAACAAGGTGCGTAGTGCCAAACTTGAGGTAGGAGATCGAGTTTTGGTTCGAAATGTTGGGCTGAAAGGGAGACAAAAGCTGGCTGATCAATGGGAAAACAGTACATACCTTGTCAAGAGCCAACCAATGAGTGAGATACCAGTGTATGAGGTGATAAAGGAAAACATGGAGAAAGAGGGAAAGCCAAGGATTCTTCACAGAAATATGTTGTTACCCTTCATGGGCTTACCATGCATAGAAGAACAACTTACAGGTAAGATGAAGACAGTAAAGATAACAGAAGATAACAGATATCCAACAGATGCTGATTTAGAGCAGAATGTAACTAGTTCCAGCACTGACACAGATTCAGATGGGGATGAGAGTTCTGATGGAAAACAAACACAAGAAAGAGAGAATCCTTTGAGACGAGACCCAGATCAGCAAAGTAGACATGCTATACCAAATTCCAACTCGGTTTCAGCGTCACCAAAACAGCCATCAGTTTTAAAGAGAGGTCAGAGAAACAGAAGGCAACCCGATCGACTGCAATATCAACATACCTTTGTGGTACCAGCAGACCAGGTTGTCTACATTTGACAGTATGAGAAATAAGAAAGGTAAACATAGTGTATATAGATTTCAGAGGCTACTGCACTGCACACGCAGTTTTTGCATTTTCAAAGAAAATGTACTGAAATGTAACTCCACAGTTGCTTTTAGATTGTATATAAAAAAATGTAAAATGGCTTTTAATTGCTCTTGAGAAGTTTCTTCACAAGAGTAGAGAACGAAATGAAACGTATTGAATCATAGGAAGAATAGGTAAGTTGTTCAAAGCATTCTGACGGAAACAAATCTTGTTCAAGAAACAAGTATGATAGTGAGGTACACACTGTAGGAAAAGATGAGAGACGGGTAAGTAATGAAAAGTTGAAGGACCTCAAATCAGGTAAATCGTCCAGTAAAGTACGAGAGTCAAGCATGGAATGAAGAATGAGACAGGTAGGTATTGAAAAGTTGAAGGATCTCAAATCAGGTAAGTCGTCCAGTAAAGTACGAGAGTCAAGCATGGAATGATGAATGAGACAGGTAGGTATTGAAAAGTTGAAGGACCTCAAATCAGGTAAGTTGTCCAGTAAAGTAAGAGAGTCAAGAAAAGAGTCAAAGTAATGATGACTGAAACAGGTAGGTAAAGGATATTTGGAGGAACCACTGTATTAATTGAGAAGATTGTTGCGTAGAATATGTGAAATGTAGCGCCTATTATTTATCACAAGCACTTAAAGTTACAGATAGTTTATTCTTACAGTATCATCCTGTCAGACTGCAATCAGTGTTTGAGAGGCTCCTAATGTTAAGATGGGCTGTATATTGGCAACTTCAGAGACCTAAACGATAATGATAAGGCTGAAAGAGTAAATGTTAAGAGAAAAGAAATGAGATAGATAAATGTGATTTATCCTCCAACGAAGAGAATGTATTGTTTCAGTATAACACACATATGTGAACGGGGAATAAAAGAAAGTTGTTAGAGATAAAAGTCCGTAAGAAATGGAGGAGGCCAAGCCCTTTATAGTTCCTATATCCATACGTTCATCTTTGCATCCATTATCATCATGTTTTAGTTTTTGCTTCACAAGTAAGTAAGTGTAGGTGGAAGTGTGAGATACTGATTTTTTTTCTGAATCACCCGTGCAAAATGCATGGTGGTTCTCATCATTTTGGATTTATTTTGGTCTACCTAAGATAATTTGTATTAAATGTCGGGACGACATTTCGTAGACAGGGGAAGTGTGTGACAGGGGTTTTGGTTCCAGCATCGCGTGTTGCCGATGGGGATGTGCGGGTTGCCGTTTCGCATTGCGGGTAGCCGTTTGTGCTATGCGGGTTGCCGTTATCGCGTTATGGTTTGCCGTGTTCGCTCCGCTGTTTCCTATTTGAGGTTGCATTGTTGACACCGTGCTGCGGACGTCGTGTGAGTCTGTGTCTATCAGCAGGCGTATAATGTTTCCCGGACCAAGATGACATTGTAATCCCTGGCTATTGTTTGACAAGGTACGGTTTGGGCTCACGTGACTTTTCACTCAAGTCCCGCCTGATTGCATAAGCCGTTTACCTATGTTTGTGTAAAGTTTTATACTTTATATGTCCTGTCATTTAAAGATGTTTAAAACATATTTATATATGTTTTGCAGGTATGTTGTAAATCTTAAATGTTTATTTTAGTTACCAGATATCAATTACTGTATTCGTTTAGTATTAGGATAGTTCCATTACTGTTATTTATAAGGGAAACTGCAAGATGGTTCATGCCTTTGAGTGAATGAATCTGTGTTATATATTGTGTATTTGTGTATTGCATATTTTGAATATTATAAAAAGATTAAGTCCCGCCTGATGGTATAAGCCGTTTACCTATGTTTGTGTAAAGTTTTATACTTTATATGTCCTGTCATTTAAAGATGTTTAAAACATATTTATATATGTTTTGCAGATATGCAGAATTGTGAATAAACGTCATTGATACGCTGTTGTCGTCTGTCAGTGTTCACCTAAGGTCCAGCATACGAATCCACAGCTATCTCGGCTGTTACAAATTGGTCTTCGACGGTGAGTCTCGAACCTCCACAAGATAGCGCTATAAGCTTGTAGGTCTGTAGCCTTAACCACTCGACCACGAGATCTTGTTTCACAGACGTGTTTGTTGGAGGTATATATCTATAAACCTGCTAATGCGCAGCGAAGGGGACACCACCGCGTTGTTTCCAATGCAACCCCGTGCGAAATGACTAAGTTATATACATGTATTATTTTATCAAAATTGTACCGACAACGATAGATTTCAGTTGTTACTCTATTATAACGGGGCGCTTAATCAGGCCGAACATATGGGTTTACATTTTAAGCAAAACAAAAGGCAAAACGCTCGAGCAGTGAATGGGTGTGTGGACAAGCGACTGACCGGAATAAATAGCTACACTATCTTATCTTGTATAGAAAAACAAACGTTTCAAGAGCACACCTTCGGTGACAGTCTGCACGCTAACGGTCGCGACGTACAATACTATTATCTCCGGAGATGTATTGAGACTGTCAACGCAGTTATGCACAGAACGTTTCCATGTCACTTATCTATAACACACGTATAAACTTAGGTTATCTAGATCTATCAAAACAAGAGTATAACAACTAGCACAAATAAGGAAAACACTTATGAAACTGCAAGATAGTAATAAAAATGACTTACCGAATCTAATATTCTATCCATTCATCCTTCTGAATAAACTACACACACATATTTATATATACACAATGAATACACACTCACACAACTGGTGTTGTTTATGTGTTCATATTAAATGTTCACACGATGTCACTGCTATCCGTTAAGGAATACCGGTACTGAATAGGATGCTTTCCGTCCGAATCACTGAAGATTGCGCGATCGCATGACAAAAACATCTAAAGGGCCCATAGTCATTGTACACGTGTATGCGTAATCACAATATTTACTAATAATCCAGATATAGAAACACCCGGGTAAATACTGCAACCATTGGATAGTAACAAGTGACGTCACAAGATAATTAGAATAGAATACACATCAGCTGAGGAAGACATCTGTAGCTCTGTTTTGTTGATATCATTAACAAGTAAGGTCCATTTTGACTGGCCACCATTTGTAACAGCCGAGATAGCTGTGGATTCGTATGCTGGACCTTAGGTGAACACTGACAGACGACAACAGCGTATCAATGACGTTTATTCACAATTCTGCATATCTGCAAAACATATATAAATATGTTTTAAACATCTTTAAATGACAGGACATATAAAGTATAAAACTTTACACAAACATAGGTAAACGGCTTATACCATCAGGCGGGACTTAATCTTTTTATAATATTCAAAATATGCAATACACAAATACACAATATATAACACAGATTCATTCACTCAAAGGCATGAACCATCTTGCAGTTTCCCTTATAAATAACAGTAATGGAACTATCCTAATACTAAACGAATACAGTAATTGATATCTGGTAACTAAAATAAACATTTAAGATTTACAACATACCTGCAAAACATATATAAATATGTTTTAAACATCTTTAAATGACAGGACATATAAAGTATAAAACTTTACACAAACATAGGTAAACGGCTTATGCAATCAGGCGGGACTTGAGTGAAAAGTCACGTGAGCCCAAACCGTACCTTGTCAAACAATAGCCAGGGATTACAATGTCATCTTGGTCCGGGAAACATTATACGCCTGCTGATAGACACAGACTCACACGACGTCTGCAGCACGGTGTCAACAATGCAACCTCAAATAGGAAACAGCGGAGCGAACACGGCAAACCATAACGCGATAACGGCAACCCGCATAGCACAAACGGCTACCCGCAATGCGAAACGGCAACCCGCACATCCCCATCGGCAACACGCGATGCTGGAACCAAAACCCCTGTCACATCTAAACCATGACTGTGGCTTTGACCATTGGCGTGGAAACCTAAACCATGTATGCAACACATCTTCTCATTATGCTTTGTCTTTCGGTGAAGCTTCAATAATTTATATTATAGCTGAGATACGATTTAGACATGATTTGACCTCTACCCAATTTTGGCCTTGGCCTTTGGCGTGGGAACCTAAATCTTGTGCGCGACGCACCTTCTCAGTATTCTTTATCTTTCTGTGAAGTTTCATCATTTGCTTCAGAAGTTATTAAGTTATTTCCTGAGGAACAATTAGTTATGGACGGAGGGACAGACGGAGCGATTTTGATATGTCACCCGAAGTTCCGTTGGGGGCCTAAAAAGTAAAACGATCCAATATCCCGCTCAAAACGAAAAGGGAAAGATGTATATACAGACATGTAAAGTGCCATAAATAAACCGATAACTTTGCAGTTTGACACATCCCAGCAGGCCTATGATGTTGAAAAGACGTCGTACTGACGTCGATGCGACGCAATGACGTCGCATCGATGTCAGTGTGACGTCATTTTGATGTCATGTGCCTGCTGGGATATTTCGATATTTAGGGGCAGAAGGTTTCGAGTTTGACAGTGCCAATAATCTTTAAAAGTAATAAGGCACAGAAATTTTGTAATAGAATTTATTGCTTACTATCTACAACTGACTTGTTCATCTTTGAATTAGACAAGGTAACATGTTTTTAGCAAACATTACCAATGAAATGACAATAATCAGGGCTCCAGATAAGAAGGGGTAGCTAGGATAATTTAGGGATAATTTTCAATATTTCTCCATAAAAGCATATGTGAACCCTCATAAGAACCGTCCCGGTGAGACAGTTTTAATGAGGGGTCATATCATATGTTTTCTTTGAGAAATAAGGAAAATCACCGCAGAATTATACCTGTCACCCCTTCTTGTCTGGAGCCCTGACGTGACAAACACGCAAAGTTTCACTGTTCAAATCTCACTATTTACAGTATGGAGTTCTTGTAGCTAGCTTTTCTTAAAGTGTCAATAGTCCCCGAGTGGTAAAATTGTCTGTAAGGAAATCATTATGAAAAGCATGTCAATAGTCGCCATTGGCGACAAAATATAGGTTGATGTGCATATTATATGCATGCAGTTTGCAGAAAATAGGGGGAACATGGTTTTGACAGAATGACAAATCTCTATGGAAAACACCATTTTTCTAATCTCATTCCCCGTCGAGTACCAGCAGGCACATGGCGTTGAAATGACGTCGTATTGACGTCGAGGCGACGTCATTACGTCGCATCGACGTCAGTACAACGTCATTTCGATGTTGTGTGCCTGCTGGGGATATGAAATATAATATCAACAAAAGCGTGACTGTTTCAGATTTGAACCTCACTATTACGAGTGGTTAGGGAGCACACTCCATTATATAGAGCGTCATCCTGCAACCGTATTGCCCGAGGAAAATCTACTATAGAGGGGGGAAATGGCTTTACAAAAACACGTATAGCAGGTTTTCCCGTAGACTATTGGCTATATAGTCATAATTCCATCCAGTGGGAAATTATATTATGAAAAATTCATAGCCCTTTTCCTGGGGCGTGAAGAGTGTGTGTGTGTGTGTGGGAGGTTGGGGGGTGGGGGTAGGTCTACTAGCGAGGAATACCTACTCTAGTATACACAGAACCCTTTCTCGAGATGTAAAACTATCCTCTTAAACCAGGCAGACATTTGAAATGTCATGGCCTTTTTCTTGCAACAAGCAACTCGAATGAGTAAATGATAAAATGAAAGGGTTAAGTTGTATGCCATAAAACACCATGACATAAAAATTAATCTAAATGCACAGAATAGCGTTTGTGACTCCCAATCAATGACTCCCGATCCCGATCAACTGCAAGTGTCTTCAGCCAATCAGAACTTCAAGTCAGATCACGTGATAGTTCCTATGTCTCATATGGATCAGATAACCCGGCGTCCTTCATTATGGCCAACGTAGAACCAACCAAATTATATTTGAATAAAAATGATCTCAGCCCGGAATAGAAACTACTGAAGTTATGTTTTACACCTGATATGTATTGACACTTATCCAACTTAGGTTGAATGGATACACTTTCAAGGGAAGCAATTCTGTTTTTTTTTTCATTTTTGTCCCTTCTTTACGGGGATCAACTCTTAAAGGAAAGAGTTTGCTCTTCTAGGAGGTAATTCTCTCCTATAAAAGTAGATACCCTTTTACAAACACTTTGGCCTCCATGCAAACAAATAGGAAATCACGAAAGTTGTCGTCCTTGGTAAAAATGGCGCAAAATGGCGCAAAAATCGTGTAGCTGTACCCATACACCTAAAAACATTGTGCATATAAGCCACATCGTCTGATTTCCAACAATGTGGCAATTTTGTCATGTGATACTCAGATCATCCTTCTCAATCACACAAGGTAACCAGAGACCTCACTGTTGGCTGTATGGCTTATACCATTTCCATAGATGGATAATGTGACAAGCGAAGGCTCAGATTAGACTGCACTTATGTGCAGTCTGATCAAAGCATTTGCTTGTCACCAATGCCACATTGTTGAAAATCACATGATGTGGCTCAATTATGAGTGTAGCTCCGTTCACCAATAACTATTTCTGACACTTTTACAGGTTGTCAGAAAAAAGGCATCTACGAAATAACTACACCAATTAATTAATATCTACTGCGAATGCAGAGCCATAGAAAAGGGGGCCACAGGCTAAAAAGACAACGCCAAGATAAGCAGGATTTTTCAATTCAATACAACTTTTATTGTGGCATTCGGTTAAGCCTCCTATGTGAGCTGTGTCACCCTGCAAAATGTTATAAAAACGCAAAATGTTATAACAATTATAGCAACATAATATGAGCCGCGACACGAGAAAACCAACAATGTGGTTGTGCGCCCAGCGCAGACTCAGATCAGCCTGGGCATCCGCCCAGTCTGATCAGAGTCTTCGCTGTCCGCATTGAGGTAGCTTAGACCCTTAGCTACCCTTTGGGCACCTAACGAAGAGTTTGATCAAACTAGGTGGATGCCCAGGCCGATCCGAGTCTGCGCTGGGCGCACAGCCACTTTCTTGGTTTTGTCGTGTCGCGGCTCATATATTAAAGGCTCCATAGTCCTACCAGTGGGTAAATTCGTCAAAATACAAATCATTATGAAACCTGTACAACTTTCAGAATTAATGAAAATATGTCGGTTGATGTGCATTTTTGCATCAGATAACTGGCAAAAAAGAAGAAACAAGGTATTTTGGAAAAATGATGAGCCTCTGCATAAAAATACGCCTTTCGTCACTGGTTCCCCGTTAAGCAATGAAATAATGCAACCGCGGCACAATCAATGGGATCCTTGATTAACATTTTTGTACATTGTATTTTTATCATTTGTTAAAACGCCTGTACCTTGTATTTTTATCTCTTGTACCTTGTGTTTTTACCATAAAATAAAGCTTTTGAAATCGAAAATAGGTCATATTGGTTGGCAACTAAAATGACCTAGTTATTTTTTCAAATCTATTTTAAGGTAAACTCAAGGACGTTTTGATTTTTCAAAGCTGGCCAATCACGATAAACATCAGCGGCGAAACTGTAATGAGAAGTTTGCAGCAACACCTCACGATAAAATATTTCATGCTGATAGAGCAATGGGGCCTTTAAAACATTATAACATTCTGCGCCGAACATCAAACCTCATATCAACGCAAAATGTTATAATTTTCTTCACCCCCGCAAAATGTTAGAACAACGTAAAATGTTATATTAATAACAATTATAAGAACGCAAGATGTTACAACGCAAAATATTAACAACGCAAAATATTACAAAGTTATAACATTTAGAGATGCTATTATTGTTATAACATCTTGCATTTTTATAACAATTTGCGGGGTGACATGAGTTGTTTTTATGAGAAATTACAACATGATGATTAAACTATGTGGTGCCTTCATTAGAACTGCCTCAATAATGCGATGCAAATGGAGGCTTCTACATGTCCTTTTTGGGAAATGAGAAAAATTCTTCCAGAACAAGGTGATGCAAATGGAGGCTTCTACATGTCCTTTTTGGGAAATGAGAAAAATTCTTCCAGAACAAGGTGATGCAAATGGAGGCTTCTACATGTCCTTTTGGGGAAATGAGAAAAATTCTTCCAGAACAAGGTGATACAAATGGAGGCTTCTACATGTCCTTTTGGGGAAATGAGAAAAATTCTTCCAGAACAAGGTGATACAAATGGAGGCTTCTACATGTCCTTTTGGGGAAATGAGAAAAATTCTTCCAGAACAAGGTGATACAAATGGAGGCTTCTACATGTCCTTTTGGGGAAATGAGAAGAATTCTCTAGAAAAAGGTGATACAAATGGAGGCTTCTACATGTCCTTTTGGGGAAATGAGAAGAATTCTCTAGAAAAAGGTGATGCAGAAGAAGGCTTCTACATGTACTTCGAGGGAAATGAGAAGAATTCGCCAGAAAAAGGTGATGCAGATGAAGGCTTCTACATGTACTTCGAGGGAAATGAGAAGAATTCGCCAGAAAAAGGTGATGCAGAAGAAGGCTTCTACATGTACTTCGAGGGAAATGAGAAGAATTCGCCAGAAAAAGGTGATGCAGAAGAAGGCTTCTACATGTACTTCGAGGGAAATGAGAAGAATTCGCCAGAAAAAGGTGATGCAGATGAAGGCTTCTACATGTACTTTGGGGGAAATGAGAAGAATTCTTCCAGAAGAAGGTGATACAAATGGAGGCTTCTACATGTACTTTGGGGGAAAGGAGAAGAATTCTTCCAGAATAAGTTGATGCAATTGGAGGCTTCTTCATATACTTTTGGGAAATGAGAAGAATTCTTCCAGAAAAAGGTGATGCAGATGAAGGCTTCTACATGTACTTTGGGGGAAATGAGAAGAATTCTTCCAGAAGAAGGTGATGCATATGGAGGCTTCTACATGTACTTTGGGGGAAATGAGAAGAATTCTTCCAGAAGAAGGTGATGCATATGGAGGCTTCTACATGTACTTTGGGGGAAATGAGAAGAATTCTTCCAGAAGAAGGTGATGCATATGGAGGCTTCTTCATGTACTTTGGGGGAAATGAGAAGAATTCTTCCAGAATAAGTTGATGCAATTGGAGGCCTCTTCATATACTTTTGGGAAATGAGAAGAATTCTTCCAGAATAAGGTGATGATGCAATTGGAGGCTTCTACATGTACTTTGGGGGAAATGAGAAGAATTATTTCAGAATTCTCATTTACTCGTTCATTCTTTCCCATCCAAGTCCACACTCTAGAGCTCTGTACAAGTAATAGTTATACCATGATTTGTCTGACTGTACAAGTAGATAATCCACGAGCTTCAATTCATGGATTTTCTCACCCATTGGACAAGACTATCCCTTTCTAAGGTGTCTGAGATTATTCTAACTCGGCCTGCTATCTGAGCCTAGGCTTTGAAAGCTGTCTCAAAATGCCAATCATTGCTAAATAGTACAACCCAATTAATTACACACTTAAATTCAACAAATCCACTTGCAGGTAAATTGCATGCAAAATGAAACTGACAGCCAGTGATGTGCATGAGGTGTCACTGTAATTTTCTGATTCGCTGCCAGTCATGAAATGTGCATGCACAAGGTGAAATTAACACACATGTCAGAACTATTAATAGAAAAATTAGTTTGAAGTTTATAGAATGGCTTTAACAACAAGTTAAGGTATTCAATGGATACTCTGTTCTATAAAATAAAATGGGTGAGAAAACTAATCAATGATGGGGCTGAAGACTCGACAAGGAAATCTCAGGCTCATTTTCAGATTATTTAAGTATTATGCTCGGCAAGCCTCGCATAAGACTAAATAATCTGAAAACTAGCCTGAGATTTCCTTGTCTCGGCCTCAACCCCATCATAGATTCTGTTAATCTCCAGTATAGGCGGCCTAACCATGGTATAACTATTTCATAGTGTAAACCTCATATACATGTACTACAAAACATTTCGTGCTAAAGTTTGCGTTTCAGTCTGGCAAGGCTGGTACAGGCTTATGAGCCCATGTATTACAATTGCATAGAATGAAATGCAGTTGTCATTTAAATCATCTGCTTTTAAAGCCAAAAACGTTATAGAGTATCCTTCGTAGAAATCCTTGCTCGTTCACATATGGGTTAATCTGGTATATCTCTCGCTGTTTACTGTCATGTGGAAGCCATGTGGGCTCGGGCTGCAGAAGATGAGTGATTCTCTGAAAATACATAGACAATATTGTTGGTCATGAATAAATAGTTATTGCCTAGCGACACACAACACTGAATCAACTTTGAATCAATGTTGATTCAACGTCATAACGTTGAATCAACAATAATTCAATGTTGGTTCAACGCCGTGTGCCCAGTGAGCATCTTCGTTCTCGCACTTTTCCGCACCGAGCTGTCGCATTTTCGTGGGGGAAGCTGGGAAATGTTCATTCGGGTTACTTCGACAGCTACTCTTACAAGCTTTGTCCTCCATTTTTATTCAAAACTGGATAGTACCCATAAGTCATTGCGCCAAACACGAGACGTCATAATGAGCTATTGTTACCTCTCACGAGAATACATCAAAACACGTCTTAATGGAAGTCGCCTATGACAGTTCGGAACGCAAAAAAAAAAGAGACCACTCTGCGAACCTGCGCAGCCTGATCAACGGCTTGCCTTTCATTGCTTGTGCAAGGTCACACGCTTATCTGAGTCCGCACTGCTCTTAAGTATTGTGAGGCATCTTCCCGCGTGTGCACCTATTATGCTTATAATCAAAAAGTTTGAATTTGCAACTGTCAGACAGTAGTTCTCCACCCCTGGAAAATTTACTATAGAAAAGTCATATTCCCATCCCATACAGATGCCTTCATAGTCCTTTCCCCTCACCCTACCAATACAACAGTCATTCAACTATTTTGAATGATCAATGGGATAAAGGTCAGACAAATATCAAAGATCAGGAAAGATAACTAAACAAAGGCATGTTATTCATTCTTCATCGCGACACTCCATGATGACCTTTCCTACAACCCTACAAGAATCATTGAAACATTTTAAACGGTTACTGAGAAAAAAGGCCGATAACTAACAAAAATATACATCTGTGGTGTTAACTGGAAATTAAAGACAGCCAGAGTTTTCATTCTGTATAGCAACATTTTTCGTTAACACACCTATGCTTCTATTTTTGTAGTGTTATAAAATATTTCAAACGGTTTCTGAGTTATGGTCAAGACAAAAAGTTGACGCCCAACCACTCGCCCATCTTCCCGGCCGCACACCTCATCAAAATAATTAGAGCATTCCCTTGGAAAACCTGGTTAAGATGCGCCCCCGTTAGTGTACATTTATACACATTACCAATAATACAGTTTCGTATTATTCAACACAGAATCATTCCTAGTAGTAATACTGATGGATTGGAGAAAGATTAAAGCATTACCTGAAATATATTTCCTCTTGTTTTCGCAATTTCCCACACTCCTACCCCGATGAGAACTGCGAGGGGAGCCGTTGCGAACACATTACCGATGGCTATAGCAAACGTGGGGAACACATAACCTCCCTTACCATAGCTGGGGGCAGCGTACTGGGACATGGCCATAAATGTAAGTGTCTGAAATTAAGAAAAAATACACTTTTTCACGCCAGTTTACAAAAGGAAACAATTTTTGTAACTTCCAGTTTGTTTACTTTATGTCACGATAATTATAAGTTTTCTGTCCCAGCGAACACATGACTTTGAAATGACATCGTACTGAAATCGATGCGACGTCATAATATCGCATCGATATCAGTACGATGTCATTGCGACGTCATGTGTCTGCTGGGTTATGTCAATTAAATCTCACACAAAAATATGGTGTTACCAAAGCTGAAATGTTTCAAAATAGTGTCCAACAGTAAAGTTCTAATTATTTCATCAGTCGGTATAAACTCACGTGGTATGGTCTAAACAAAAGTTATCCAAATAATAGACTAAAAACTAGAAAATTGTGTCTGTAAGACACTAATGATGCCCCCGTGCAGCGCCTGTCACAGGACATGTGTACATCCCTAAAGCACCTTTAAAGCACAAATGCTATTTACAAAGAATCCACTGAAAACATTTCACAAACTTTATACCCTATAGTGCAAAATGCAGCCCAAAATGACTAAGTTTAAAAGGCCATAATTCCTTCAAAATTATTTTTTTCCTATCATAACCAACATGCACATCTTCACTGTGTCCACAACAAGTCTCCAATGTCTGAAAAACAGCCAATGAAAATTGTGGGAGGAGTTGATTACAAAAAGTACTTACCCTACAAAGCAAACATATGCCTAAAAGGACTAAGTTCAAAAGGCTATAATTCTGTCAAAATCAATTCTAGCTCCAACAAAAACCCACATGCACATCTCCAATATGTCCATAACATGTATGCAAAGTTTGGAAAAGATCGATTGAAAACTGAGGGAGGAGTTGATTACACAAACTTCTCACCCTACAAATGTAAAAATTTGCCTAAAATGACTAAGTACAAAAAGCGGTAATTCTGTCAAAATCAATTCTAGTTCCAACAAAAACCCACATGCACATCTTCAATATGTCCACAACATGTATGCAACGTTTGAAAAAGATCGATTGAAAACTGTGGGAGGAGTTGATTACACAAACTACATACCCTACATGTACAATGCAAAAATTTGCCTAAATGACTAAGTTCAAAAGGCTGTAATTCTGTCAAAATTAATTTTAGCTTCAAGAAAAACCCACATGCACATCTTCAATATGTCCACAACATGTATGCAAAGTTTGAGAAAGATCCATTGAAAACTGTGGGAGGAGTTGATTACACAAACTGCATACCCTACATGTACAATGCAAAAATTTGCCTAAAATGACTAAGTTCAAAAGGCTGTAATTCTGTCAAAATTAATTCTAGCTTCAAGAAAAACCCACATGCACATCTTCAATATGTTCACAACATGTATGCAAGGTTTGAAAAAGATCCATTGAAAACTGTGGGAGGAGTTGATTACACAATTTACATACCCTACATGTACAATGCAAAAATTTGCCTAAAATGACTAAGTTCAAAAGGCTGTAATTCTGTCAAAATTAATTCTAGCTTCAAGAAAAACCCACATGCACATCTTCAATATGTCCACAACATGTATGCAAGGTTTGAAAAAGATCGATTGAAAACTGTGGGAGGACTTGATTACACAAACTGCATACCCTACAATGCAAAAAATTGCCTAAAATGACTAAGTTCAAAAGGTCGTAATTCTGTCAAAATTAATTCTAGCTCCAACAAAAACCCACATGCACATCTTCATTATGTCCACAACATGTATGTGAAGTTTGAAAAAGATCCACTGAAAACTATGGGAGGAGTTGATTACACAAACTCTATACCGTAAAGTGTGACGAACGGACGGACGGACGGACAGACTGACGGACGGATGGACGGACGGACAGACAGGAGCAAATCTTAATGCCCCCTGACTATCGTCACGGGGGCATAAAAACTAGAAAATTGTGTCTGTAAGACACTAATGATGCCCCCGTGCAGCGCCTGTCACATGACATGTATATCCATAAAGCACCTACAAAGAATCCATTGAAAACATACCCTACCATGTAAAAATTGCCCAAAATGACAAAGTTAAAAAGGCTGTGATTCAGTCAAAATTAATTCTAGTTCTATTAAAATGCCTCATGCATAGCTTCAAATATGTCCACAATAAGTAGACAAGGTTTGAAAAAGATCCACTGAAAACTGTGGAGCAAGCTGATAACAGAAACCCAATACTCTACAATGCAAAAATTTCCCAGGAATGACTAAGTTAAAAATGCCGATATTCTGTCAAAATTAATTCTAGGTCCAACAAAAACCCACATGCACATCTTCAATACATTCACAGCATGTATGTAAGGTTTAAAAAAGATCCATTGAAAACTGTGAGGAGTTGATTACACAAACTCTATACCATGGAATGCAAAAATTTGCCTAAAATGACTAAGTTCTAAAGGCCGTAATTCTGTCAAAATTAATTCTAGGTCCAACAAAAACCCACATGCACATCTTCAATACATTCACAGCATGTATGCAAGGTTTGAAAAATATCCATTAAAAACTGTGAGAGGAGTTGATTACACAAACGTTATACCATAGAATGCAAAAATTTGCATAAAATGACTAAGTTCATTAGGCCGTAATTTTGTCAAAATTTATTCTTGGTCCAACAAAAACCCATATGCACATCTTCAATATGTCCACAACATGTACGCAAAGTTTGAAAAAGAGCCATTGAAAACTGTGGGAGAAGTTGATTACACAAATTCTATACCCTACTATACAAAAATTTGCCTAAAGGTTTAAGTTCAAAAGGCCGTAAATCTGTCAAAATTAATTTTAGCCCCATTTAAAATCCACATGCACATTTTCAATATGTCCACAACATGTATGCAAAGTTTGAAAAGTTCCATTGAAAACTGTGCGAGGAGTTGATTACACAAACTCTATACTATAAAGCGTGACGAACAGACAGACGGACGGACAGACAGACAGGGACAAATCTTAATGCCCCCTGACTATCGTCACGGCGGCATAAATTTATTCTAGGTCCAACAAAAACCCACATGCACATCTTCAATATGTCCACAACATGTACGCAAAGTTTGAAAAAGAGCCATTGAAAACTGTGGGAGAAGTTGATTACACAAACTCTATACCCTACTATACAAAAATTTGCCTAAAATGACTAAGTTCAAAAGGTCGTGAATCTGTCAAAATTAATTTTAGCCCCATCAAAAATCCACATGCACATCTTCAATATGTCCACAACATGTATGCAAAGTTTGAAAAGTTCCATTGAAAACTGTGCGAGGAGTTGATTACACAAACTCTATACTATAAAGCGTGACGAACAGACAGATGGGCGGACAGACAGACGGACAGACAGACAGGGGCAAATCTTAATGCCCCCTGACTATCGTCACGGGGGCATAAAAAGATTGAAAAATGTGAAAAATGATACGTACCACCATAAATGTAGGGATCACTATTACCCATGACAATCGTACAAGAATAGATGTTTCCGAACCAGTCATCATTTGAATGTCCTTGCTAAATCTTGCAGCACCTGCAAATAAATAAAAGTTTCAGTTTAAGTTTCTCTTACTAGTATATTTTCATACAAGATACAAGATACAAGCTCTTTATTACGAATTTTCGGCCCTCATAGGAGCACATATAGTGGTATAGAATGAGCAACCAAACAAATCAAGGAAAGAATTCCAAATGACAGAATATGAGCAAAATAAAAGATACAAATTAATAAAGCATATCTCTTAACATACATGTTTCAAAGAGGCTGAGACTGTCCGCACGACGCTTATGCTTATTGGCACGACCTTCTTGCGATATTGGTAAGACCAGAGCCCTAGATAAGAGGGAGTATTTGGTGATAATTAGGGATGATCTTTCCTTATAAAAACACTTTTTAGGCTGCATGTACCTCTATTTTGTATTCTAAACTGTAGGGAACAACAAAAATAAGAAGTCTGCTAACTTTCAGGGAGATACGTTATTTTTATGGTTTTATGCAGATTTTTGCAGTAACCACAAATCACCACCTTAACGATCAGGAAGTCACGAAAATGCATCCCTTCGAAACATGACAGTCTAGTCAAGTCAAAGTCAAGTCAAATCATTTATTCACTCAGTCCATTTACAATGGCAACATGAGGTAATACTAACAGTGCATATTTGTACGAGGCTTCAGAACAAACGCGATATATTATAAACCGTGGTACATGTACTCTACATATCATTCGGATGTACCCAAGCTGATGAGGGGCTACAGTCTGGAATACTAGGAGTCCAGACTAGAGCCCAACATCAGCACTTTCATGTAATCTAGCCAAGTTTCCCTATGCCGATTGGGGCTATAGCCTAGAATACAACGAGTCCAGACTACAGCCCACTATCGACATAGTTATATATGTATATAAGGAGTTTACTATATAAGAGTTTTACGACCTGTCGACAATATTTCAGTCATATGTATGATAAACATAGTGCATAGTGTTAAATACCAATTCAACCAACATGACACATATAAGTATGATCCATACTAACAAAGACGGCTTTTACCAGCACATTCAATTTTAACCAAGTGTAACCCATGTACTCTACATATCATGCCAATATACCCAAAGCTGATGAGGGGCTACAGTCTGGAATACTAGGAGTCAAGACTAGAGCCCAACATCAGCACTGTCATGTAATCGAGCCAAGTTTCCCAATGCCGATGGGGCTATAGCCTAGAATACAGCAAGTCCAGACTATAGCCCACCATCGGCATAGTTATATATGTATATAAGCGTTTTACTTTACAAGGGTTTTACGGCCTATCGACAATATTTCAGTCATATATATGATAAACATAGTGCAATATGAAATACCAATTCAACCAACATAATACATATAAGTTTGATCCATACTAACAAAGACCGTTTTTACCAGCACGAGGCATTATTTACATTCAATATAACCTAGTGTACCCCATGCTGATGTAAGCTATAGCCTCCAACCCATAGCCCACATCAGCATAGTCATATAATTACTCTTCGCATAATGCAACTGGCAAAAGCTGGCCTTACCAACACGAAACGAAATTTGGTTTCTGTCTAACTAAGTGTACCCCACGCTGATATCGGGCTACAGCCAAGAATACAGCGAGTTCAGGCGATAGCCCGGCATCAGCATGATCATATAAAAAGTAATCTTCATACTGAGCAGAACAGAAACCACTAAGACAAACAGACTGTATGAATATAAATCAATTAACCCACTATGCACACAACAGTGAACCAACGCTGATTCGACGCCGCGACGTCGAATTAACGTCCATTCAATATCGCTGCAATGCCGCGCGCCCACAAACAAAAGTTTGGATCTAATCAGATATCCTATGCTGATGGGAGCCATAGCCTAGGATACACGATGCTAGATCATGGCGCAACATCAGCATAGAGAAATATGTATGATAGGCATACAGTCCCATTTCCCATATCTTATCGAAACGAAATAAAAAGTATGGGCTAAAGGACTATAAGCGCAACGACTGAGACTTTAAATTTTATACCGAACAAACATTATTATGACAGAACTAATTAACTTTATACGTTGTACATGTACCATATTTAATCTTTTGTGTTTGAATAAATAAATAAATGAATAATCACTGATGTTTCAATATTTCGACTATAGGATTATTTTAATAAATGTACATAATTTCCGCAATACCTTATTCTTATTTGTATTAAACAGTTCACAGAATTTTAAGGTATTAGGTCTACTACAATAATATCTGGGTAGAAACATTTTTCTGATATTGTTCAATTTACCACATACTAAAATATAATGATATTCATCGCCAATTTCGTTACCACATAAAGTACATAATCTTTCTTCCCTAGCTATATTTCCCCATCGCCCACATTCAATTGGCAATCTGTGATTCCTAGTTCTCATTTGCATAAATGATTTTCGAAGTTTAAAAGGGAGAGAAACCAAATAATCCTCAAAGCAAAATCTTAATTTAAATATTCTAAATATAATACCACTACTGCTATGTTCAAGCTCGCTATACCATTTATTTATGAAAATATCTTTCAATTTTTGCCTTACCGCACATACTAACCATTTTGTATTAGGAAAAGTTTGACTGTCCCAAATTGCGTTGAAACCACAGTCGTAAAGGATGTCTTTTACATTTTCAATCCATTTAAAACGTTGATTTACATCAGAATATTGATAAAGACTAAAACAGACGTTATAAAGACTGGTGGACAACTTCAACATATCCGACGTTACAAGTTTAGCCCAAAATGAAATAACTCGACATTGGATATCAATATACAGCGGAAAAACCCCAGTTTCGCCATAGACCATAAAATTTGGTGTACTTGATTTCATACTCAATATATGCTTCAAAAACTTCAAAAGCGATCGCTCTAGAATGCCAAGTCTATCCATAGAGCATAACTGTTACATGTAAATAATTAAGTCCTTATTACACGATCTTCTTTGATGAATTTCACTGACGATCAAGTACCTTTTTAACTGTCAATGCCAAAATTTTAAAGCCAAATTTGCCAAAACTTTTATTACCAAAATTGCTAAAACTTTTATCACTTCTTGAAGAAATAATACGTTCAAATAAATAAAACCTATTATTTGAAGGGAGATAAGTTTCACAATGAGAACGTATTTCATCATTTGATAGTTTTATCTTCGTCACAGCTTACACAATTTTCTATAATACAGCAAAAATTATAAAAGAAGTACAGTCAAGTCTCGATATCTCAAAATCAAAGTTCATCCCAAACATCCGATATCTCAAAGTAAATTTTCTAGTTCCAGAAAATTTACTTTGACATAGCAGTAGTTTAAGATAACAGGAGTTGAAATGTAAATGAAAACTGGAAATTAATCTAATATGTATTCCTTGATATAAAATAATACTTTGAGATATCAGTGTTGTTCGAGATGTCGAGAGTTCACTGTACAGACAAACGCTTCATACCATAAATCCAAGCTACAATGACGACCTCTAGTAGTGCAGTGATGACAATGTTGAAAGTTGCAATGTACCAGTCCGCCAACAGAAAGATATAGTACCCTCCCTAAAAAGAAATAAAGTAGCATTCGAAATAATCACCAACACAACTTTAACCAATCTTTCTTAACCTCATGATCTGTGGTACTCAAAATCTCTAATACAACATCAGATGCTTTTAGCGAAAAATACATTGAGTTTGATTATATACTTAGCAAAAATAAAAACTTGACAGTGGCTATTTTTCATCCTACGGTAGTCGGGAAAAGGTGAGACATGAAAATTCTTTTAATTCAAGAAAATGTAATCTTTCTGTAATATCATAGTCACAAAAATTTCAAGATTCCTTAGATACAGCGAAATTGAGGCTATTGTAAACGTCACCAGGGTACTTTTCTGTTTTCTATGCTCAAAACCAAATAATTACAAATTTAAAATTGTCGAAGTCTGCTTAAGTAGTAAAAAATCTGTTGGCAATGCTTTTCCATTATTAAATCCAATCTGTATGGACTCATAAGTTAAAATTATGCCGATGCACGGTCGACTAGGAGGCCGTAAGAACCAGACGAAAAACCTCAGTCTACGCCATTATGAAGTCAGAAATTCAGTTTCAATGGAATTCCCATTAAACATTTAAGTCTTTGTGGCAGTTTAAGAAATGGCTTTCAAATAAATTTAGTAATAAAGACATTGAGTTTGCAAGACAAGTAAAGTAATCTCGAAGAAAATAACGAAAAAGACGCATAGGTATAGAAGATACGGCATCTCATAAATCTCTATATGTTTAATTCAAAGGGAGATAATCTGAAAGTTTTGGAACTTTAAACGTTATTTTCAGGGTGTGATTACAATTTACATAAGCGTTTAAAGTGTTTTCTATGCGTACTGGAACCACTGTTTATTGCGTACATGAGAACTTTCTTCTGCGCATGCGCAAATTAAAGTTCTGTTCTGATTTATTAAAATAGGAATAAGTTAAATAACTCCGGACAGGACAAACATTTTCCAATAATTTTACATGATTTAAGTAATCAGACGTCTGTCCAACTCGCAAACATCCATATATACATTACAAACTTGCTAGGTTGGCCGGAATTGAGAAATAAAAACCGTCAAGTTTTTATTTTGGTTCAGTATACAAAACGAAAAATGACACATTCTCAATGTCTGACTGAACAATAATAACATTGATTTAGAAGACTAACGGGCGATTCTGATTTTATCAGTCAATGATAGACTCAAAAGCACTGGGACAGCCTAATATTTATATAGATTACTTTAGATCCCGATGGTTTGTTGTTTTGTGACGTTGCGACCAATCATGGTACATGTAACAGAGACTGCGAAAACGTGAGAGCCACGTACAACCCCACCGAAAGTAGTATATGCTTTCTTTCGTGGCTCCCGAGCGGTGGAGCGACGTACACTGAAGTGGGGTGGGGGGGGGGGGGGGCATAAATTGCTTCACGAAAAGATACATGGGTTGGTTGGTTGATTTGATGCTTAACGTCCACGGTAAACAACTAAGGTCATGTCGGGACGGTCAGTTAACCTAACCACACTATTCCTGGGCAGGCTTAGACCTCCTAAGCGGTTAACCAGTACTAAGTGCACATACTTTCGCCAGTAACTGACAACTGCCCTTCTTGAATCAGCGGAAGGAGAAACGAAAGTATGTGGCCAGACCGGGATTCGAACCCAGGACCTCTGACTTACGAGTCAGGTGCCCTACCGATTGCGCTACCCGGCCCGGCTAAAAGATACATGGGTGTTTGATAATTATTATGCGATACTGTTTCTTATTTAAGAAATAGATCAGCTCTAGCAGTGAATTGTTGAGTAATAATTCACTGTTTGGAGGCCAGTTGTAAAGTAGATCATATCACGAGCGCGTAGCGCGAGTGATATTTCTACTTACAACTGACCGACAAACAGTGAATTATTACTATACAATTCAATGCTAGAGCTGAACTATTTCGATTCTAACACTCAAAAACGCCGAAAAACTATTCTTTCATTCAAACTCTCCCAGCCTCCCTGCCAGCGCGTTCATGCTCCCGCCAATATTCTTAACTGTATCTAAGACAAATGTACGTTTTTATGGCGATTTTAGAAAGAAAAAGAGACGTTACACCGTCTAACGTCTCAAAACGTCACAAAATTACGTCAGTAGTTGCAGTGACGTCAGTAATTAGACTCACGCGCTCCGAAACAGTGAATTGTTGCAGAATAAAACACGGTAACTTTCCATTGCTTCTATAGGCGCGCTGTGTTAGAATTCTCCATGAAAACGTATCTATTGTAGTCTCTCGTTAGAACCATCTTTTTGAGAAGGTTCCTATGCCGAGTGACAATGAATTAAGGAGTATGGGTACACCGTCATGTTTTTCTGCCTTTCATTCCACAGGGACAATTTCTATGACATTTTATTTGCTTCCTTGGATGGTCAGTTCCTTCCAAAATGGGGATAACTCAAACAAAAGAGTTTGCTCCTACAAGAGCGAATTTTTTAGGTAAAGTGTTGCCTCCAATGAGAAGGGAGGCAAAATACAAATAGCACGTACAGTAGCTGCCCCTGAAAGTGTGTACGTCCACCCTAATGGCAGTTATATCTAAATTGTCATAAACAAAGTATTTTGCTAAGAATTTTATACTTACTGACATAGTTAAGGGTATCCCACACAGGGTTAACAAGACCGCCACTAGTAAAGCCAACATTGTTCGACGACTGTACAGTTTCTCCGGGTATTTGTCAATCAAAGCGTTAGTTATTGTCTCAAAACCACCAAACTAGAAAAATATACATGGAAGTTATTTCACACAAAGAATTTGACCAAACTTAAACGTCTCTAAATTTATGGATACATGCTTAGTGTAACATCTCATTCAATTTTGGCTTTTTTTTAAAAAGATTAAAAGGTCTCAGTCACATTTAATTCTTCCAGTTTACGTTTAGAGGAGAAATGTACCATAAACTGCACCAAGTTGTGCTTGTTTCTTGTATAAAGAATACAATGAAACGTTTTCAGCCAAATCAGATGGGTTTTAATTAGATTTCCAACTGTCCATAGAAGAAGTCTTATTTAATTTAATCGAATCTCATTGAAAACTTCACCAAAACTGAGTCTTCAGTCAAGGTGCTTACCTGCAACGTGACTACATGACACTGTTTTGCAAGATTAACGCTGAATATTCAGTATTATTCCTTTTCATGCGGTGAAGTTAATTTGTATAATTAACAATTAACAAAGCCTCTAAACTAAACGAGAACCCCTAAAATATCTTACCTGGGTATCAATCCCTATAAATACTAGTGTGACAAAGAAGAGAACGGACCAGAGTTGAGGTAGGGGAAGTCGACTGAGGGCTTCTGGGTAAGCTATGAACGCCAGACCAGGTCCTGACAATACGAGAGAGAATTATCAAAATATTTTTATACATGTACTAATAATAACTAATGATAACAATAATGATACCACATCACTATGATACCGATTATCACGTCCAATAAAAACTTCGAAAAGACACAACCATACGAAATATCTTAGGGGCCCAACTCATACCCCTCCCCTCAACGAGAATAAAACATAGATGTTTGAATTTAAGAACAATTCTCACTATGCACGTGACAAGAATAATTTAACAAAAGATGCAGCTTCTCAAATATATATATATATATATATATATATAATACAGATGTACAGTAAAGCATAATCAACAAAACGTAAAGGTTCCTTGGTTTTTTGAAACAATCTTAGACTAGTGTTTGAAACATAGATCTGATAAATGTATAATACTTTTCCAAGTTCAAAACGGCCATACCAGAGGTAGCAAATTCTTCTATAGGTTTATTTGTCTCTTTAGCCAGAAAGCCTAGAACTGAAAACACGACTAGGCCACCATAGAACGCCGTGAAAGCATCAGCAACACATACTATAACAGTATCTCTGAAAATTGATAAAAGTTATAATAATAAATCTCGTGTTAGAATCATTTTTTACTATCGTGAACTAGCGTATTTAGGATGAATATGAACATTTTCAGAGAAAACTATTCTGCCATTTTCAATTTTGTCCAAACCCCTTTCTAAATGGAGTCTTGTCTTAAAGGAAAAAAAATTGCTCCAGGCAGAGTTAACCCTTTGTTCTCAGGGTAAATCCTTCTGAATGTTTTGTTGTCCAAAGAAACAAACAGCAACTCACAGTTTGCAAAAAAATGCCGAAAAAACATGGAGGTTTACCCATTCACATTAACACATGACCTTCTTAAGCGGAAGCCAATTTTCCTGTTACTCCGACGTCGCCTTTCAGCTCCCAGCAAGCAAACATCATTTTCATCATTGCTGACGGTACAAATCCTCTCGCACCTGACTGTTCATTCTACTGGCTTTATTGCGGGGTGGAAAATAATTTGCTACTGTAGATTTATATGCATATACTGACACAAGATATCATATATCTTCAAGTCCCTGACCTTAACCTTTTTAATGGTGATATTCCTAATGTGTGGCAAAACTGCATATATCCGTTGACGCGTTTGTCAGAAATCGACATTTTTTCATTCGGCAACAATAAACTTTAGCTCTAACTAGCAAATTTCAAACTGCAATGACGATATTAAAGTTTCAACGCTGGGCGGCAGAAATGTATTTTGGTCATTTTATCAAATTTTCATCTGATTTGGTGCGTTAGTTTGATTTTGATTTGTGATTGCCTTTGAAAATCATGTTTGTGTAATTAACGTTATTCTAACATGCGGCGCGTTGGCGTCGATGGCATGCTTTGAACGTCTAAGGTTCTATAGTGCTCAGTAGCTGTACCACAGCAGATGCTTTTAGAGAATAATACCCTAATACCCAAGCCTTAATTGAGTTTTTTGTAGTAGCTGGACATATGAATGAAGTCTATGAAGCCTTAATACAGCCTTAAATGAGTTTTGTCCAGTAGATGGTGTATTCTTCACAAAGTGACGTCGCCGTTTAAATCAATGCATTTCCATAATTTTTAAAAAGAATACTGTCGCAAAGTTTTTAAAGACAATGCAAAGAAACTTACAGGGATAAAAAGCAAACTGAAAACAGCAATATAAAATGAAATATTAAGATTATTCTATGTTTAGTGTAGGAGTTTCACGTGATTGAAATGAATGTAATGAAGTTTCAAAATCTTGATCCCCACTGACGTCAATCTTAACGTCATCGAAAAATGGAAGTTTTTGTCTTCTATTCATTTAAAACTGTTGGTACAAGAAAATAGCAAAAGAATCGAATTTCTTGTTATGCTTGTTTATTGTGTAAATCATTTTGAAGATACATGGTGAAAAAAGTGTGGTGATTGCTGTTATAGTTTTGCGATAATAATTTTTACAAAATTTGTGTAAATACATTGGTTTAAACGGCAACGTCACTTTGTGACGAATACTTCAGTCCACCTACTGTATATAATTGGAACGGAAAAAGATTCCAACTTTATATTTAGTCTGTTGATCAGAACTGAATTACAGTGTAGCGTAATATAAATTTTATAAAAATGCTACGATGAATAAGCGCAATGGACACAGTGACATTACGTCTGGATCAACCCTTGTAGATGCACTATTCTCACCTTAAAGCTTTATGGTGGAACTTGTTGAAGCTCGCCATAGTAATAACTCCGCCCCATGCAGGTCCCAGGGAATAAAACACCTGTATAGCAGCTTCCATCCAAACCTGCAATAATGTAAAAATGACGAATAAGATGGTGAGAGAAAGAGCTTGAGTGACAAAGCAATAATCTATCCAACTAATAAATCGTTTCTCTGTGTATTGTTGGCATGCGTGCTTAATCGCAGTTTGTCATTTTGGCCAATATGATATGCAAATATACAAATTCGGTACGTAGCGTCTGGCTAATTTGACAAAATTTCAATTTGCATACGTCACAACGTCGCAAGAACGGCACCGCAAGGCTGAACCAATATATACCAGTACCAATGTACGTGTGAAACATATTTCACATACGTGCAACTAAAATTGGTAATTGCCATTTTTTGTTTTGGCCGCAGCAACGTGTTTTTGATGAAAGCAAAGGCAGTGACGTAATGTCATTTAACTCAAATATGCAGTTACCTGTCCACTGGCCGGGCCGGGTAGCGCAATCGGTAGGGCACCTGACTCGTAAGTCAGAGGTCCTGGGTTCGAATCCCGGTCTGGCCACATACTTTCGTTTCTCCTTCCGCTGATTCAAGAAGGGCAGTTGTCAGTTACTGGCGGAAGTATGTGCACTTAGTACTGGTTAACCGCTTAGGAGGTCTAAGCCTGCCCAGGAATAGTGTGGTTAGGTTAACTGACCGTCCCGACATGACCTTAGTTGTTTACCGTGGACGTTAAGCATCAAATCAACCAACCAACCAACCTGTCCACTGGCTAGTAATTCAAACTTAGGTGTCACGTAGAGCCTTAGTCCATCCAGGGCTCCATCTAGTGTCACTCCACGAATCAACAGAATTGTGAGGAGCAGGTAGGGGGCAGTCGCCGTCACGTACACAACCTGGTTACAAAAAGATGAATAATACGACAATACTGGCTAAAACAAATTTTATAAATTGTTAACATTATGCATTATTCCTTCTGACGTTCAATCGCCAAAAGCAAGAATCATTAAAAAATAAATAAATAAATAAATAAATAAATAAATACAGTCCCGTCAACTCATACGAGTACAATATCGATATCGTTCATCTTGAAATTGGAGTTTCATATCATTGCTGCTTCATTCTACTCCATAATCACCGACTACAATAAAACGTGGCAATATATTTTAGAATTAACATCAGCAATATGTCTCTCAGTGCTAAAAGTTAAAGGTATACTCCCTCGTATTTCATTACGAAATAATCACAAAATTATGAAGCTGGTTAGTTGTATGCAACATAATTAAGATGTGTTAAAAAGATCTTCAGCTAAAACATCTTTGTTACGGAGGCAGAGACGATATATCAATGCGTACCGTTCTTGAATATTCACGAATATTTTGTCGTCATAAATTGATTGACTCCCACAGGCGTTTCTGCAAGCATGTTCTGAATTTTATGATTGCTGGAGTAAATAACTTAACAATAGCATTAACCTCTAATTTGTGCACGTGAGTTGTTTTCAGCCAATAACTGTCTTAAGTTGAGTAAAGAAAGGGCTTAAAATTATTCATGATATAACTTTAACCTCATTAACTATGATTGCTGGGCGTATCAAGTCTTCAGTTTTGGCGGTAATGGTGACCCGCTGTTGCCGCTCTTTTTGTGTATTTCCTTAAATTCTCCTATTTTCAGTGACCATCACAAATCATAAATTTGGCAGATCAATGTACTTTTAATAGCAATCATTATCATGCCCAGAATATAATGTTTTGTGAGAAATTTAAAATTTAATAGAAATATTGTGGGTGTAAATCTTTAAGAACTTTTCTCAATGCTTCATAGACTTCAAATAGTTATGCAACTTCAGGCAAGTCCATAAGTACAAATAGATTTCAAGTTCTCCAGTCCACACAGGAAATAAAAACCGAAAAACAAATAGCGACAGCCCATCACCCTGTCGTAGGCAAATAAAATATAGTTTAAGTTATCCAGAGAAAGCCTCGATCACCAAGCACATCCCACCCAAGACAGAACAACCCATTTGCTATTAGAGACACACTTGGTCCACCAGAGAGGTACAGCAACATATTAACCGCCCCGGGACAGTCAGTATAAAGAATATTAGAGTTTAAATCAACCTGATGCATGTAGCCTCCCTCTATTTCTGATGCAGTCCCAGAGAAACAACAAATGATCAGTTTGCATCGGGCCCTCTCAACTCAGCAGAGAGACATCACAATAAAACACATAACAAGCAGACCTTCATAAAGGTGAAGGCATCATATATATTCTTACAGCAATTTGCATATCTACTCGGACAGGACTATGACCCACACTATGAACGCAGTCGCTGACATGCAGCATTTTTACTACCATGAGGAGGTACACCATCAATGGAAATAGAAAGCACAGGTCCTTTGGAAGCAAGGAACATACCGAAATCAAATCAGTAGACTTGGTTGACTTAATCTATAAATGGCCAGCTATGAAATGTGCAAATTTGTCACGCATGTCCTGTAGCGAAGGTTTTAGCAGAACCCTTGTTTCAAGATATCTCAGATTTAGCTTATTGTCTCCAAAGGATCCGAAACACTAACGCCTGAGTCATGTTCAGCGCTTGGCGAGTGCCCACATTGTAGAACATGCCTCTATATGATATAGCTAAGAGTGCAGTTTGCATTAATGGAAAGTGACTATTTCAGACACACTAGAACGATAGTGGTCAGTAGGCAGAGATCAAGACTAATCACAAACATCACGCCCCTGATAACAACTTAAATGGATGAAATCTGCAGACTAAAGGCTTCACAGAGAGCATCTTACTTTCTAGAAGAAGCGTTTTCAAGCTGGAGTTGTCATTGTTATTGTGTTATTTATCGTTGCTTGCAAGACCTGGCATGTGGCTGTCGAACTGACGAAATGAAATAGGATGCTCCAGAAAGATCCAGACCGTCAAATCACTAAAGAAAATGCGCAACCAGGTGCGTATACCAGCCCCGGTAAGCACGCGAGCGATTCCATTCCATATAATGGAGCCGCGACACGAGAAAACCAACAAAGTGGTTATGCGCCCAATTATGCGGCTCAATTATGAATTTGGGAATGTGGTCGTGAAGATAATCACGTATAAATTTTACCCAATTTGCATAAATTTGCTCGAATAACTTTAATTGCTCAGTTTCAAAAGATTGGTAAAAGCGTTCATAACTAACTGACTAACTGATGTTCAAAAACAAAGTACTTTTGGAAGCATGTAGTCTTTAGCTACATCAGAATGCCATAACTATGGCAGCAATAGCTTGAAAAATCGCACGTAAAGTTTCAATCATAAACTTACTTCAACACCGTTCCGTTCTGAACAAAACGATGTCAGCATCATCCTTGCTTCTTTCTTAATTCATACGTAGTCTAGCCTAAACGCCCGTTTAGATCCTTAGCAGCATCCATGTGGCTGAGTGGTTTAAAGCGCTCCAAACTATAAATCCCGAAGTCATGGGCTCGAGTCCCGTTGGAGGCGAGCTTCTGTCCGAACATAAACGGCGTTTCATTGCACAGAGCCCTTCATAACTAACCTCCCATCGTGCTGACATGACTGATATACTCCTGAAAGGACGAAAACCCGCCAAGTCGTTCATCCGTCCATCCCTGAGTCATGCATCAACTAAAGATGTTTCTCTCGTTTTCAATGACGAAAGCGGTTTCATCTCGAGACCAGTTGAAATACTGTTTCATTTGTGGCCACGGCACTGTTTAAGTAACCATTTTGCTATTCAGTGGCATTTAAAGTGAATATACAAGTACAATTACTTCGGCCAATTAAGGTTAATGGATACACGGCCCTAGTTTGGCCGAAGTGTAATTCACTGACGTTTGTTCAGTTTTTGCAGTCGCACTCGAGATTTCTCTCTCTGGACTTCATCCATTATTCTAATAGGCAAGTAGGATATATTTTTTATAAAATTATAAAGCCAGACAAAGTGAGCTAGGCTCACGCCTAAAGACATCAAAATAAGGCAAAACTGTGGTACGTATGCCAACAGACTGCCGGACTGACAGACAGAAAGACATATAGCAAACATACTACATAGTCACATATCAAAGTTTTCTATAAAGGAATTAAAACAAATACAACACAGAACTTAAAGTTTAAATGTTATAGCCATTCCAAACTCGGTGACCTTGACCCTAGTTCAACCGCTACTCACATATCAGAAGGTTTCATGCAAGGAAAGTGGAAATATTCACAAGGATAAGCAAACGTTAGACATATTTTTAAGTCTGTGAACGTAACAATGTGTCAGGTTCACTAGCCTGTGTTAGGATCTATTGAACCCTGTTTTGACTTGTAAGCAGTGGTATTCAAGCTTATTGCAAAACTATGACTCCATTGTTATCAAAACCTAAATTATGACCTTGACCTCAGCAGCAACATCCAGATGATACCAATTAATAGGTGCAATATCATAGAAGTAAATCTAGTCACACATCAAGAGCATCTAGCAAAGGACATAAGAAATATAAGCCTAACTCCAATAAAAGTAAATTAGTATATTTCAGGGCAAGTAACTCTGCCATTATCATCTTTGTCCCAGTTTTTTCAATTATGGTAAAGTTTTAAAAGGAAAGAACTTGCTTCTCAATGAGTAAATTCTTTCTTTTTAGAATAGACCCCATTTTGGAAGGACAACTTCATCCAGAAGCAAACAGAAAGTCACAAAAAGAGGTCCCTTTCGTAAAAATGGCAGAAAATATGGAAGTGCACCAATTCACTTTAAATTATTGTGCAAATGTTAACGGATAACGGATGGATGAACACACGGATGGTGAAATAGAAAGGACAGACGGATGAATTGACGGAAAGACGAAAACCATACAAGTATATCTCTGGACATACTTATATGCCAAGAGTATAAGACAGTTACTCTACCTTTCCCACTGACTTAACCCCCTTTATGAGACACAGGAAAACGAGAAGCCAGCCCACTATTAAACTAATAAGGAGGTGCCACTGCACGGTCCCAGGATGATCTATGCCTGACGACTGGCGGAGAACGTTGAACCTGCGTAGAGAAACATGATGATGGTGATGATGTTAAATGTGACAAGAACAGAACTTATCACGATGATAATGATAATAAAAGGATCCAGTGGTGAGAAGTTTTTGGCGATTATGTTTCGAGCTTGAATAGAAGACAATTTTAAGGTGTATGGGAACACTTTCAGGGGAAGCAAATCTGACAGTTTCATTTTTGCCTCCCTTCTCAATCCGATAACACTCTTTAAAGAAAAACGTGCTTCTATAGGTAGTTTTTTTCCTTTTATTAAAACAGCAGAATAGCATACAAGTGTACCCATACACCTTCAATTATTTTACTTAGCGAAAATAAAATAAGAAAGAAAATCTTTTCCAAAGGGAGGCATTTAAATTGCTTTCCTTAAGAAAACTTTACTTGCTTTCTAGGGCAGATATTTTACTTGCTTTATAGGGCTAAATATTTATTTTCTTTATAAAGCAAAATAAGGCAAACAATTTACTTGCTTCACAGGGCAAATTATTTACTTGCATTATAGGGCAACAGAGTAACTTGCTTCATATGACAAAATATTTACTTGCTTTACAGGGCAAATGTTTATTTGCTTTGCAGGGCAAAATATTAATTTGCTTTATAGGACAACATATTTACTTGGTTTATAGAGCAAATATTTACTGTTTTTTTATAAAGCAAAATATTTAACTGTTTTAAAGGGCAAAAATTGACTAATTTTATAAAGCAAAATATTATCTTGCTCTACAGGGCAAAATATATAACTGCTATAAAGGGCAAATTTTTTACTTGCTGTATAGGGCAAAATATTTCTTCGATTGATTACGTCCTTTACAGGGCTTTACTTGCGCACAGTATAGAGCAAAGTATTCACTGTATTTGATTTATATGGCAAAACATTAACATTATTCATATTTAGCAGATTTTACTTGTTTTACAGGGCGAAATATATACCTGCTTTCAAAGTTACTGGAGAAAGTATTTATATGTTTTATGGGACAAAATTTTAACTTGCTGTAAAGGGCAAAATATTTACTTGATTTATAGGGCAAATATTTATTTTCTTTAAAAAGCAAAATAGTTACTTGATTTACACGGCAAAACATATTCAGCCTGCTTTATAGGGAAAAATATTTAGGGCAAAATTTTACTCAGGGCTGTTTAAGGCAAAATATTGCTTTGCATGCTGATTTATAGGCTAAACTATTTACTTGCTCTATAGGGCAAAGTATAAAAATGCTGTATAGGGCAAAATATTTTTTTGATTTATAGGGCGAAACTATTTACTTCCTTTATAGCCCTTTAACTGAGCACTGTACGAGGCAAACTATTGACGGTACTTGATTTATATGGCACCATATTTACATTATTTAGCAAGCAAAATTCTTACTAGCTTTACAGGGCAAACTATATACAATGTACCTGCTTTCAAAGTTATAGGTGAAAATTGTTTACTTGTTTAATAGAGCAAAATTTTAACTTGCTGTAAAGGGCAAAATATTTACTTGACTTAAAGGGCATATATTGATTTTGTTTATAAAGCAAAATATGTACTTGCTTTTCAGGGCAAGATATATACGGCCTGCTTTATAGAGTAAATATCTACCTGCTTTATAGGGCAAAATGTTTACTCTGTGCTCTATAAGGCAAATCATTGCTTTGCATGCTATTTTATAGGCCTAAATATTTGCATTCTCTATAGGGCAAAATATTTACCTGCCTTACAGGGCAAAATGTACTTTATGGGGCAAAATATGTACTTGGTTCATATGGCAAAATATTATCATAATTAAAAGGCCAAAATCTTAACTTGCTTTAAAGGGCAAAACATATACTTGCCTTACAGGGCAAAATACTTACTGCTTTTCCTAAGGGCAAATATTAACTTGCTTTATAAGGCAAAGTATTAACTCGCTTTATAGGACAAAATATTTTCTTTTACTTATAGGGCAAGTGTTAATTGGATTTATAGGGCAAAATAAGTACCTTATTTATAGAGCATTCTTTTCTTGTTTGCTTTATAGGGCAAAATATTTACTTGATTTAAAGGAAAAATATTTACTTGCTTTTTATGGCAAAATATTTACTTGCTTTATAGTGCAAACTATTCTCTTGCTTTAAAGGGCAAAATATGCATTTGCTTTATAGGACAAAATATTTGCTTGCTTTATAGGGCAAAATATTCATTTGCTTCATAAGAAATTTGCTTGATTTATTGGGCAAACTAATTACTTGCTTTATAGAAAAAATTACTTGATTTATTGGGTAATTGAGTCCCTTAGCATAATCTAGAATTTATTCACTAGGTACATTGTCAATCCTTATAAAACAAGAATAACCTGTTGTACAGGATAAAATTCTTCACCTTACAAACTTTTTCTCTATATTTAGACAAAGTTGTCTTCCTCCGCAAAATAACTACATGATATATCGATAAACTACCTTCCTCTGTGAAATACTGTCTTAATTTACAAGGCCGAAAAACTATCCATATGCACTCGTCCGCTTCTGCCAAGTATTTACTGAAGTTATGTACATGTAAACGGACTCCGTTTTCCAAGTACTTACTTGATTTATAGCTAAACTGACACTCTAGGCAAAGATTTTACTCCCTCTGATATTATAGGTAATCTGATACCGAACATATAGCATTTACTTGATATATAGCAAAATGACTCCCTCTACAGGTAACCTGACACCGTCTGCATAATATTCCTTTGATTAACAGCTAAACTGAATCACTTTGTAAGTATTTACTTGATTTATAGGGAAACTGAATCCGTTTTCAAAGCAGTAACTTGATATATATATATCAGTCTACTCATCTATGGTTAAACTGACTCCCTCTGCATAGTATATATTTGCTTTATAGATACACCGACATTCTCTCATTAGGACTTGCTAAGCTGACTCCCTACGCAAAGCCTTCACTTGATTTTATAGGTAACCTCACACCCTCTGCATAGCATGTACTTGATTTATAAGTAAACTGATTCCCTCTTTAGGTAAATGGAATCCCTCTACAAAGTATTTACTTGACTTATAGGAAAACGGACACCCTTTGCAAAGCAAAACTTAATTTATAAATAACGGTTTAAGTATAGGTAAACTGACTCCACTGCATAGTATTAAGATGATTTACAGGTAAACTGATTTCCTCTATAGGTACATGGAATCCCTCCACAAAGTATCAAATTGACCTATAGGAAAACGGAAATCCTTTGCAAAGCAATAACTGATTTATAAGGGAAGTTATAACTATAGGTTATTGACCCCACTGTATCGTATTCAGTTGAAGTGTAGGTAAACTGACTCCCTCTGTCAAGCCTTTGCTTGATTTATAAGTAAACTGACTCTTTGCGAAGTTTCTACTTGTTTTAACTTCATTTATAGCTCAAATGGCTTAATCTGCAAATTATTTACACTATTTATAGGCAAGCATTGATCCCATCTGCGAAGAATACTTTATAGGTAAACTGACTCCATCTAAAGGTAAACTGAATCCCTTTACAAAGTATTGGTACCGATGCCTTGATTATAGGGAAACTGACTCCCTTTGCAAAGCATTAACTTGATCCATAAGTAAGCTGACACCCTCTGCAAAGCATTAGTTAATTTACAGCTAAATGGACCCAAGTATAAGCAAGCTGACGCCCTTTCCATAGTATTTACCTGATTTATAGGTAAACTTTCTCCATCTGCAAAGTATTTACTTGCTTTATAGATAAACCAACTCCCTCTATCAAGCAATTACTTGTATAATGAGGTAAAGTGATAACACTGATAACACCCTCTGCAAAGCATGTTCTTGATTCAAAAGTAAACTGACTCCGTCTATAGATACGCTGAATCCTTTACCAAGCATTAACTTAATTTACACAGGTAAACGGACTCGTTTTGCAAAGATTTTTTATTACTTTGAGGTAGAATAACACCCTATTCAAAGCACGCCTTGATTTATAGGAAAACTCACTCCCTGTATAGGTTATCTGACGCGCTATGCATGGTATTTATTTGATGTGTATACAAAATCGACCCCTACCGTAAAGCATTTACTTGATTTATAGTGATTTCATGTGCAAAGCCTTCATTTGATTTAAAGTAAAAACGACTCCTTCCGCTATGCACGTACATTATTTAAGGTAAACATTGGCTTTTTCTGTTCAGCAAGTACTTAATTAGTAGGTAAACTGACTTCTTGTAGGTAATTTGAATTCCTCTACAACGTATTTAGGTAAATTACAGGTCAATGGACTGCCTTGGCAAAGAATTTACTTAGTTTGTATGTACACTGACACCCTTTGCAAAGCATACCTTGATACAAGAACTCCCTGTGTAGGTTAACTGACCCTTTGACACCTGCATAGTGCTTATTTGATTTAAAGGTACACTAACTTTATTTGCGAAGTATTTATAAATGATTTCAACTGTCATGCATTTATTTCATTTATGGGTATACTGACTCCTCTGCAAAGCATTATTTCAGTTCATTTATTACAGTATTTACTTGAATTATAGGTAGAATGACGTGCTCTGAAAAGTATTTACTATATAAATAGTTAAGATGTCACCTCTGCAAGGCATGCATTGGATTTAAAGATAACCAGACTCCTCTTCAGGTACATGGAATCCGTCTGCAAAGTATATACTGATTAATATGTAAACCGACACCCTCTGCAAAGCATAATTTCATTCAAAGGTAACTTACTCCCAGTAAAGGTAAAATTACTCCCTAGGCATAGAATTTACTTAATTCATAGACAAATGGTCTCCATCTGCGAAGTATTTATTTGATTTAAAGATAAACCGACTCCCTCTGACAAACATTGACTTGATTTATAGGTAAACTGACCCTCTCTGCAAAGCATTCACTTGCTTGATAGTTAAAATGACTCTCTCTCTCTCTCTATCTGCAAAGATTTACATTATTTTTATTAAAACATTGCCTGCCTCTGCAAATCATTTACGTGATTTAAACGTTAGCTTGACTCCCTCTATAGGTAAATTGACTCCCTTTATTAAGAGTTCATGTGATTTTTAGGTAAACTTGCACCTTTCGCATCAAATTAACTTGATATATAGGTAAACTGACACACTCTCCAAAGCAAACCCTGATTTATAGGAAAGCTGACCCATTTTGATAAGGAGTGACTTGACGTATAGATAAACTGATGCATAGGTTAACTGCCTCCGACTGTATAGTATTTACTTGATTTATAGGTACAATGACTCCCTCTCTAAGCAATATGTAAACTGACTGGTTACGCGAAGTATTAACCTGATCATAGGTAGTCTGGTGCCCTAGTCAAAGCGTTTACCTGATTTATAGGTAGAATCACTCCCTCTTCATGGCATAACTTTATATACAGGCAAACCTTCTTCACTTAAGTAAACTGGCTCTCTCTGCATAGTATATATTTGAAATAATGGGAAATATAACTCACTCTTCAAAGTACAGGATGTTAAGAAAGTTCGAAGACATTACAATATTGCTTATAACTGAAGAAGTTACGTTCATTAAATCTTAAATCTTTACAGGTTTTAAGAAGTATTCAATATTAAAGGATCCAAATTTTAACAACTTTTACAACCGCCTTTTACCGTAATCAAATAAGCAGTTCATACCCAAGGTGTGAAAGTGGCCTGCTATTTATTATGGTTTAAATGCATATATTGCCCTCGTGAAGTGACCTGGCAGGGCGGAGCTAGCGTTATGGATCAGTGCATTATGAAACAGGTAATTCCTATTTTCGCCAACAATCGGAAAAATATTCGTACGGCTTCGTTAATCCTCGCCTTTCTTGTTATAAATAATAACAGTTTTTTTTTTCACGCGATCGTGTACAAAAGCGTCGTGGTGTAGTGTATCTGTAGTCGGATTGCAAAAACACTCAGTGCTACGGTCTGGGGTTCAAATCTAGGCTGAGAATAAACATTATTTTCTCTACTTTTTTTGTTTTCAAGCTTTGTTTTCTTTATATATTTACTTGTTTTAGGAGAAAAAACATTTCCAGTAATTTCTTTCGCTCCAGATCATTTAAAGGATTAGAGTTCGACATGTCTGCTTTGGTAGACTCTCTGAAAACGAGAGTGAATACCAATCAGAAAAAAATTATTCACTCATCGTTTGCAGGTGCATGTATATCACTTTTCTCGAGCATAAAATACCATAATCTGCTAAATACCCTTGTGCATATTTCTGGGCATAATCATGCAGACAAACAAAACCTCTGAAGATTTTTCCTTTTTATAATGAGCATAAAGTATATGAAGTAATCAAAACAAACGGAAATTTTTGTCAGGCAAAATAATCATTTGTTACATGAAAACGTAAAAAGAAAGAATAAAAAGAATAAAATAAATTATATATTTTTATGTATATACGAACCTGGGACCCTTCTATGATACAAAAAAAATTAGCACGTCTAGCAGAGGTCCACTACACCAATGAATCTTCACGCATTCTTGAGATATAGTTAACAGCTATAATTCATGCATGATACGCGATGATTAACGAATACTTACGAATATCTTTCCGATTGGTTACAAATATGTTGCTTTACCTTTTTCATAATGCATTGAACCAAATCGATAGCCCCGCCCTGCCAGGTCAGTTCACGTGGACAATAGGTGTGGTATATGAAACTGTTATTTATTCTTATCCCTTAGTGAATCATCATTTTAAAACTAACTTACGTTAAATGCTAGAGACTAAGCCAAAGAGTATTTATTAGTTACGGCCTGTAAGGAACCATAGACGATATGAAATATAAAAACTAAATGAAAAATCCCGAAAATATTTCCTGCAATACCTGTACTTTTACATCTTAAATATTTCTATTAGTTTTGGAAAACCAAGCTCTAAAGATGCTGATCTCTAATGCAAATCAAAATTTTGCCTTCACCATAAGTCAGCCCTGTAGAGGGTGTGTCCATGGCGATTCAGATTTTCTAATCATCTTAAATCGACAAAGAATTTATATGTTGCATATCTTTGGTAGTGCTTTCTTTATCACACTATCAAAGTTTTGCCAAAATTATACCATTATTAAGCTTTCTGTGTAAGTTTAAATAATGTCTACGAACTTTCTTAACACCCTGTACTTACTTGATTTATGGGTAAAATGACTCGATCTGCAATGATTAACTTGATTTATATAAATCAAAACCCTGTACAAAGTAATTTCTTGATTTAAAGGTATATTGACTCCCTTTGCAAAGTATTTAGTTAATCTAAAGCTAAACTGATATCCTCTGCAATGCATTTAGCTGATGTATTGGTAAACTTACTCCCTGTATCGGTAAATTGGCCTCATCTGCCATTAGGTTTTATCTATAGGTAACCGACTCTGTCTTTGCAAAGTATACACTTATTTTATAGGTAAATTGCTCAATCTGAAAAGAATGTTTTATGTATTGGTACATGGTCTGTCTCTGCAGAGTATATACTCGATTTATATGTAAAGTGACTCCTTTTACAAACCAATCACTTGATGATTAGGTTAACTACTCCCTGTCCAAAGTATTTACTGGATTTTGGATAAACTGAATCCCTGTGCTAATGCAAGTCCCTCTGCCAAGTTTTTACTTGATTAATGCGTACATTGATTCCCTTTGCAAAGTCTTGGTTTATTTATTTGTGATCTGATGCACTCTACATAGCATCCACTTAATTAGTTCGTAAACAGTCGCCATCTGTGAAGTAATAAATTTATTTAAAGACAAACCGACTCCCTCTGTCAAGAATTTGCTTGAGTTATGTATAAACTGACACCCATCTCCCTGCAAAGCATTTACTTTATGTATAGGTAAACACTAACTTCCTCTGCTAAGCATTTACTTGATTAATAGCTAAACTGACACCTCCACAGGTAAACTGGTACATTCTGCATATTATCTGATTGATTTATAGGTAAACTGACTTCCTTTGTAAGTATGTTGCTGATTTACAGGTTAAACATACTTCCTCACCGAGGCATAAACTTGTTATATTTGTAAACCTACTCCCCCTATAGACGAAAGTGGTCAAAGTACCCAAATCATAAGTCCGAACTCGTAAGTTATTTAAAAATATACAATTCCGTTATATTTTAGATGCACAGACATGGACCTCAAAATAGAGGCGTGATCAGGTGCCCGCGGGTAGAAAGCATCACCTGCCTATTATATTACACCCGCAGGTAATCTGACTATCACTGCATAGTATATAGTAATATGACTCCCTCTTGAAAGTATTTATTTGATATATAGGTACAATGAGTCCCTCGTCAAAGAATTTACTTGACTTATAGGTAAACTGATTCGCTCTGAAAAGTATTTACTTGTTCTATAGGTAAGATCACACCTTCTTCAAAGCATTTACTTGATTTATAGTAGCTTGATGTATATGTAAACTAACACTTTTTCCAATGCATAACTTGATTTATAGGAAAACTGACTCTATGAAAAGTAACACTGACCACTTCGGCATAGGTAAAATGGCACCATCTGCAATGTATTTCCTTGAGGTATAGATAATCCGACTCGCTATGTCAAGTTAAAATAGTTTTATAGGTAAAGGACTCAATCTGCAATTTTTTATTGAATTTATAGGTTAAATGACTTCCTCTGCAAATATACTGTATATATTCATTGTTATAGAGGTGAACCTGACTCCTTACATGATTTATAGGCACATCGATTTCTCTTCATAATATTTACTTGATTTATCCGTAAACTCACTCCATCTGCCAAGCACTCATAGATCGAAGTTTATTATGTGGCGTTATCGAGTATGGGCCTAGTCCATTTTTACTATGATTTAGGTGTTTCAGGTATAATAATGCAAAACTGATAATTATTTAAGCTTTAGCATGCATACAATATACTGTAATCGTTCCACTGGCGCAGTGGATATAGCACTGGATTGTTGATAATTTTGACTCATGTGGACATAGGTTCGAGTCCCATTCTATCTTTTTTTTTTGGTTACTCAACTTTGTATGAAAATTTTTATATATATACATATTTTTATTTATTTTTAACGAGTTATCTTTTATAATTTTTCTTTTAATTATTTTATGTTTTTGTCTTTTTGTTACATAGAAAAAGATACGTTCATGTGCATCTGGCAAATGCAAAAATTAGCCTGTGCAGCTGCATTATACTGATCAAATGCTTCATTTTTTACTGCGTAGCTATTTTGCGAACAAGAAAAAAATCAGAATAGGCTGGTCAGTGCGCAGGCTGATCAGAGTTCACTGTTCGTATATGTCATAATGTACCGTCTTCGCGACGCCACTCAATTACACGAAGAATATATATCATAGAAACCTTCAGAACATTTTGTACGACTGATAATTTTGTGTCACTCGTCTTTCTAACAGCAAGTAAAAGTTCGAAATGTTTATTTGGAAACTTTCTTATACAATACTCATTTAATACTCACTAAAATTTGCACGAAGAAATCAAGACATTTGTGAATAACCATTCTCATATAAGATGAAAAAAAAAAAAAAATGGTGCGACTCGAACCCATCACGATACTGTTGATACCAATTAACTGCTGTGCTGTATCCTTTCCGCCACTGCTTGTATAGTGACAATTATGTTTTTGATATATAAGTAGACAAACTTGACTAACTTTTACCTTTGGACGATCCCATATACCTGTTTCACCTTTGTGTGTTTATGTTATTGTTTGTTGAGCGTCCAAAATACCGTCGGCGATCTATACTTGATTTATAAACTGACTCCCTCAGCACAGCATTTACTTGATTTACAGGTAACGTTACTCCCTCGGTAAGCATTAAATAGAGTTTTAGGTAAACTAACTCCCTTGCAGAGTATTTACTTGATTGATTTAAAAGTAAACCGACTTCCTCCGCAAAGTATGTATTTGACTGAATTGAACACAGACTCCCTCTGGAAGGCATTTACTTGGTTTATAGGTAAACTGTGTCCCTCTGCAAAGCATGTTCTTGATTAACTTATATTAAATGCGGACCCCCTCTGTATAGGTAAACTACCCCCTCTGTATAGGTAAACTGCCACCCTCTGCAAAGTCTTCACGTGATATTTAGGTAAACTAACTCTCTCTTCAAAATATTACTTACTTAAAAGCCTCACTGACTCCACTGTCTACTGACTTCTTCCGCATAAAATCTACTTTTAAGTAAACTGACTCCCTCTGCCTAGTATTTACTTGTTGTATAAGTAAACCGACTTCCTCTGCAAGGTATTTACTTAATTAAAAGGTAAACTGACTCCCTCATCAAGTATTTACTTGATTTATAGGTAAAATGACTGTCTCTGTAAAATATTAACTTGATTTATAGGTTAACTGATTCCCTCTGCAAAATATTGTATATACTAATAGGTAAACTGACCCTCCGAACAGTATTTACTTAGTTTATCACATAAACTGACTTCCTCTGCCAAGCACTAAAAAAGTTATTTATAAGTAAACTTACTCCCTCTGCAAAGCATTAACGTGATTAATAAGTAAACTGACTCTCTCTGCAAAACATTTACTGGATTTATAGATAAACTGACTCCCTCTGCACAGTATTAACTGATTAAAGGGTAAAAAGGACTCCCTCTGGTCAGCAAAGTATTTACTTGATTTATATGTACACAGACTCCCTCGGCAAAGTATTAGATTGATTTATAGGTAAACTGATCTCCTCTGCAAAGTATTTACTTGATTTACGGGTTAACTGACTCCCTGTACAAAGTATTTACTTTATTTAAAGGCAAGGTTTGCAAAACGGCAGGTAATACTCATATTACCCAGCACGGTGAGAAATGATGGTAATTACCGGGAAGTAATGGTAACATCCGGCAAATACTGAAAAATTGTTTCCTTGCCAGCTATAAAATTTTAAATTTGTTATTATATATGCAAAACATAAAATAATTAAACATCCCTTTGTTTAACAATTAAACAAAGATGCATATGCAGTCAAATTGCTTTCTCATATGAACTGTTCAAAGAAGAGTCTGCATGCCTCTGTCTATCAATAAGTTGTTATAACACAATAAGATAAAAAGTACCTACATTTTTTGTCACCTGTCTGTTGAATCTAGACAATTAGATATTTTTTCACACCTTCAGTGGTGTTCGGTCATTACTTACAATAGGAAGTATTGTAAATCAATCAATTGTTAATCTCCTGAGAGCTTTTTGGGAAAATCCAATACAGGACTTCTTTAGGTAACCATTAGACCACAATGTCCTCATATCATTGCTTTAAATAATCAGGTGACAAACTCATGGTACAAACTCTTTTTGTGAAAAAACTGTGAATCTATGTCCAGTTTTGAAGACCTTTACAGGGTTCTGTCATATTTGGTATGATCAAATTTATGAATAAACTGGTCTGCAGAAAGCTATGGTATTTAGCAGTAATAAACCTGGTAAAACGATGTTAGAAAAACTGCAGCTCTGTTTAGGATATACCTTTGTATTAGTTTAAACATATTTTATTGCCTCTTAATATGTCAAGCAATTGGGTCGGACCACAAGTTCTTTCAACATTAGTTACGGTCCTCCCCATATACCTTTGTATTAGAACTAAATGGTAAAAGATCTTATGTTTAGAAGTACCAGTATTCAGACACTGTTCAATGATAAAGGACTTGACATATGTTATTTAGATCAATTATAATTTAGAAGGCAGTTTACTTTGAAATAATTACAGCCTTTGTAACAACTAAGAATCATCTCTCCTGTGTCCTCTGGCATCAACCAGTGCTGGTATTTATAGCCTTATTTGCATCATGTGTATATAAATGATAAGAAACATGTGCTATCAACTTAGATTTATAGAAACATGGCACATTATTATAGCTATTTGAAAACAGCTCAAAAAATTAATATTTCCCAGTATTTCTCACTTTGGCAGAATTATGAGTATTTCCCAGGGCGGTAATTACCGGTAGTTACCGCTGGGAATTCCCGCCAACGGTATTTTCCGGCCAACCTTATTTGGAAGGTAAATTGCGTATCTTTGTAAAATAAGTACTTGATATACGGTGTCTGTCTCTGTGAAGAGCCCCTGTAGCTAAGTGGGTTTAGAGATGGCCCGCTAAACTTGTTCGGGTTCGAATTCCACTGGATTCTTTGCAGGCACTATGGAAATTAGATATTTTGCAAAGAGAAGCAATCTAGTAAATATCTGGCATTCTTCCCCCTTTGAAAGACAATACTTCCCGTACCTTAACAAACTACTATTCCTAATCAACTGATGGTAATGTGCACATGCGGTGAATGTAGAATAATCAGTTTCTGGTGCCAGAAGGAATGTATGGAAATCTTGTAAAATGATGCATATTTTTATCAAACTACACCATGTGGTTAAGCGGTATGAGCAATTTCACTCACTGACTACAGCGGAAGGACAAACAGACTGATGGACTTGCACAGCGATTAAAGTGCACACCTGTGGGTCGTGCAATACTGTTTAGACTTTCGTCACCGTTTTGCATGCCGGTGGCTGGACAATGTTAAAATACATAAGTATACAAAATTTGAACCATATATAACCACGGGGTTCAAGAGTTATGAGCATTTTCACTACTTGACCATAAATTTTCAACTTGTGCTCAGCAAAGCCTCGGCCATCAAAAAAGACGGTTATGCATGCGAGTCGTTAGATAATGTGGACATGTATAAGTATGCAGAATTTTATCAAAATATAGAATGCGGTTCAAGAGTTATAAGCGTTTTCGCTAACTGATAACGACGGACGGACGGACGGACGGACGGACTCACACAGTGATTATAGTGCAAACCTGCGGGTTGTGCAATAATGGTAAGGAAGCTAATTTAACGCTGTGCTTAAATGGGGATAGAAATTATTTTGTTTCTTTTTTTTTCACAAAGCAAGTCTTGTGTTCCAGTCGATACATTTATTTATGATAGACAGGCCCGACCAGTACGCGGACACTTTTAAGGGTATTTTACCTAAGGTTTAAGACTCCAACGTGTTCCAGACTACCAGATGGCCATGCATTTTAGGAAAATCCTTGTGCTAAATATAGACAAAAGGAACACGTAAAAAAAATATCTGCGCATGCGCAAAGTGACGCTATTGAGGTCATGCTATTTGCTGTATCAAACTGGCTTATCATACCAGTACGCGGACACCTTAAAATCCGAGTAAACTGAGATGACATTTATACGCTGCAATACTAAATTAAATTATTGATACATGTAGTTACCAAAAACTTATTAACATCGTAAAAGGTTGTTCTTATTTCATATTGACACATGGCTGCTTACTTTGCTTGTTTGTGCGTTTGGCGCAGTCAAACTGAAGCATCGATCGTGATACCGGTCTGCATCAGCCCTGCAAATTCGTAAATGTGGTGTGTAAGTGTAAACGTGAATGACAAAATGATAAAGAAATGGTGCCTTGAAAAAATATCACAAAGTCAGTTGAATCTAAAAAGTATCTTAGAGTTTATTTGACGCAAAACACAAAAGTGTCCGCGTACTGGTAGTGTCCGCGTACTGGTCGGGTCTGTCTACATTTCACATTACTTTGAGATAATAAACAAATAAGTATCAAGTTAAGATATTTACGCTTAACAATTTCACACAAATATGGACAAAGGTAAAATATGCTATTAAATGAAACATAAAAAAGAAACAACATTTTATGAAGCAAATACATGAAATGTTGAAATCGTATATTTATTCATAAATACCTGAATAACTCTATGTATTAGGACACCTTGACCATTCACCTACTAAATTCTGAAGTGGAATTCTACAGCTTACATTCTAGATAAGGCTGCATTATAAGGAATGCTATAAAGGTGTTGGCTGATTACAGAATCTAGCCAGCTGGGTATACACTCTTTTCTTACGGCTATTTCTTATTCACAGGGTATAATCGATTCCGCCAATTTTCGCTTCCTGCAGAGACTGTCCGTCATATTTGGCTTCCGCCGAGACTGTCCGCGAACTCTTGCTTCCTGCAGAGACTACTGTCCTCGAATAATGGCTTCCTGCCGAGACTGTCCGCGTGACTCTGCTTCCTGCCGAGAGCCTCGGCAGAAAGCAGAATCACGCGGACAGTCTCTGCAGGAAGCCATTTATCATGTACAGTAGTCTCGGCAGGAAGCAAGAGTTCGCGGACAGTCTCGGCGGAAGCCAAATATGATGTACAGCCTCTGCAGGAAGCGAAAATTAGCGGAATCGATTATACCCTGTGTTATTGCTCATGCAATATTTAGGGGTTTCAAGGTATGCGGAACAAAACGTTGTAGAGTTTCTCTAGGACTGTGTCTTATCATTAACTTATTTAAGTAACCGAAACGGACAAAACACTTTCTGACGTGGTATCTACACCTTCTCCTTATAATGGCTTTATGCTTTTTATTTTATATCAAAGTTTATAAATCTCGAGATAGGCCTCTGCGAACTTGGTTTCGTCTTCTTAGCTATATACATATCTCACTCATACAAACCTCAAGTAAGTTTAAGATTGTGAATCGAAGCAATCATTAAATATTTAGGTCTTCTGTGAACTTAAAATTCAAAATTTCCAACAATTTTTTTACAGAACATCCAGGTCAAGAAACACTTGGTAATCTGCCATTCAAGATTGCCGCCATCATTACATATGGATGGACTTGATCGATATAATGTAGTTCTGAATACGTACTTCACTATCGCTAAATGAACAGTTTGTTTTTCATATACGATATCTTCAATGTGGATGCAGTGTAACATCGAGTCTTAATTTATAATAAAAACCGAGTATCTGATATCTATTAAAAATCTTAAAAGTTCCTTCAAGAGCAGAGAATAAATTCAGAAGAAGGAACATGGGCCAGACTACGTAGTTTCGGCTAATAAAGCTTCGTCAGTGACCCTGACAATAACTGGTGAAGAAACCAGAAAAAAGCATAATGTAATTTCTTGATTTTAATTGAGCAGTCGATTCAAAGACTGATTAATTTCAAAAGGATCCAAATAATATAAAAGACGATGATCTAGAATAGTCTAAATCGATCTCAAATTTTAGATTTCTCAGAATCTATCCTCTGATCTCAAAGGATGTAAATAAAATATAATCTGCACTATGGATGATGTACGGGGAGACGTTTTACGGCCGCCACACGGCACAACACCAGCTGCAGTGAGGTAAAAAAAAATCTTAAAAAGTTCCTTCAAGAGCAGAGAATATATACAGAAGTAGGAACATGGGCCAGACTACTGCTGCTTACATGTTTGACATATATTTTGATCAAAGCACCTTCCTGATTACGAATGGTGCATTCGAGACTCAAAAACAGCCTTCAAGTTCATATAAAATCAATTAAATTCAAAATCAGACGAGCTTTCATGCCCACTTGGATGACATTATGCACTTAGTTGCGTGTGTGCAGTCTGTTGTTCAAATTGTTAGAGGCATTTTTAAAGTATCTGTGCTGCAATGAGAAGAAAACAATAAATTTCTCTGTACATTCACCCTTTATTTATGACGTTTCGGCATACAGCCTTTATAAAGGCAGTATGCCGAAACGTCATAAATAAAGAGTATGCCGAAACGTCATAAATAAAGAGTGACGTCATAAATAAAGAGTGACTGTTCAGAGTATATAATGTTTCTTATCCCTACACGGATTCTCTTCATGATAATAAATTTCTCATCAAAAACAGTGTAAAAGTAGACATTTATGATGACTTACATCCAAAACTCCATCCCTGCAGTCCGGTATGTGACATTTGCCGTGGCAGTAAGATTGGCTGTTGAATTATAAACACTGTAATTCCCATCGATGCTGGTATTAAAAGAAACCGAAATATTGGTGCTTTTAACGTGTAAACTATCTGAAAGATAGCATTGTCATTAGAACCGCAAATTGAGAAAATCAGTTTTAGAGGTAGGTAGTTGAGCTGAGTTGGATTAGATTTGGATTTTAATTTCTTTAAAATGGAATTTCAGAATGGTAAACTATTTGTAATGGGACAATGAAAGAACGTTTCAGACTTTTGCACTTATAATCTCATTATTTTATTATTTTTAATTTCGATTCTAAAATGTGAGAATAGGTAGAAATCGCACGATAAGTCTTTATTTTTAATAACAGAAATTTGTTTGTGCCATTAACAAACGGTCACAATTTCTCTTGGCTAACCATCACTTCCAAAAATCCAGCTTTGTTTTCGAAAAGGGCTTGAACATGACCGTTTAAGGTATATGTTTAAATCAAGCCGAAGTTGTGACATTCATTGTTGCTCAGTTACCCACCTTTTAGGCTAATGAGTACACCCGCATGTGGTTCAACCATTTTATCAAAAGGAGACAACTTGTGTGACTTCTAGTTTGCTTCTATGGACAACGTAGCCCCTCGTACATGGACCAACTTTTACAGGAAAGAATTTGCTCTTAGGGAAGCAAATTCTCACCTTTAAGAGTTAATCCAGTTTAGAAGGAGGGTAAAAAATGAGAATGTCAAAGTTGCTTCCCCTGAAAGTGTACCCATTTACCTTAATGCATATAATAATTGCACATTCCCAGATAAGCCGGCGCGTACAAGAGCAGCAAATACTAGAGTGTCAGTATAGACTACTCTCGAGCGCAAACTGATCCAGACAATGTCATGTACATTAATTAAATTTGAGCCACGACACAACAAAACAAAGTGGCATGTGCGCCCAGCGAAGACACAGATCCGCCTGGGCATCCGCTAGCTCTGATCAGAGTCTTTGCTGTCGGCATAATGGTAGGGTAGACCCTTATCTACCGTTTAAGTGCACAACGAAGACTCCGATCAGACTAAGTGGATGTCCAGGCTGACCTGAGGTTTCGCGTGGCGCACATACCTCTATCTTTGTTTCGTCACGACTCGGCTAATTTGATTGATGTAGCGTGAAAAGGGACCCTATGCCGTTGCGAACTGTGTGTACTAAAATCAGTCGACGGGTCTTCTCAGTCTGATCAGAGTTTTCATTTTTTACATTCCTCAGGATTCTTATATTGTATTGGCGAAAGAAGTAGACTCTGACAAGACTGCGTGTACACGCAGGCAGATCTGAGTCCTCTCTGTTGCACTTACTGCAAAGTACATTTTCACGTGATGCCAATCAGACTACTGCACAGGTTTTGATAACCCTCCTCATGTGCACAATTAGGCCTGTCATGCGCACTCCGAATAATGTCTACAGGAACTTTTGTGAGATTTCTGTTTTCGCGTACGTTCGCTTCGGGCCTTGCTTGTTAGTCCAAAAGTTTCCATATCGCTAGTGTCACACGACATACAACGATGCTATGGAATATCAAACGGGTCAAAACTGATGGCATTTGATAGTGCAGATATGCGAAACATGGACAGATGTATTTTTTTGTATTTGCACACGAAAGCGCGCTCCGCCGGATATACGTTGCATGTTGTTTGACACTCGTAGTATCATTTAAGAGTTGACCCTTAGGGGAGAGTCGGGTAACTTCGGACAGGCGGGTAAAATCCATATGAGACGGCTCATAATGAGCCGTCTCATCAGGATTTTCACTGTTTGGCCAGTTAGTGTTTTGTTTTAGTTCCAAACAACTGATATATAAAGGAAAAAAACGTCACTGTCCGAATTTACCCGCTGTCCGAAGTTACCTGACTCTCCCCTACTGAGAAAGTAGGCAAACATGAAAATGACAGAGTTGTTGATCCAAAAAGTGTACTCAGTCGTTTTTGGCATCATGAACAGGAAGCGATGTCATTAATACATTATGCTTCATTTCCTGGCGTATAATATTTAAGACTGGCTTCTGAATATTCTCAAGCTAAAAAAATAAAAGGATTAAACAATAATTCACTCAATTTACTCAGTAGCCTGCTTCTCTGAATAAAGTTTAGATAGCCTACACTCTAGATCTATGTTCAGTAACATCGGACGGTACATGATAGGCTTACAAGGGAGGACACTGATGTAATAAAGTATACATTAAAATCGCTTCCAGTTTCCTATTTAAATGCAGTGCCAGCAGGCTTAGAGTAGTAAAGAGGGTCACTCTGGCCACGACACGGCCGTGGCATGGCCAGAGTCATAACAATAGCCAGAGTGGCGCCCTATACTACTGTTTCGTAACGCTCCAAGACAGAACTATTAGGGGACCATAGCAATCGGAATTAGGTCTCTTTTATTTTGACAACCATCAATACGAAATTGATTCTCTCTCTCTCCGTCTCTCTCTCTCTCTCTCTCTCTCTCTCCCTCTCTCTCTCTCTACTTTTTTCACTACGGCTTCGTTAACCCTTAAAGCGCTAAAACAGACGACAAAATTTACGTCTGCAAATTTCAAAAAATGTTTCATCCAAGCTAGGCAAACAGTGTAGATTCAGATGAGGCGGCTCAGCCTCAGCTGGGTCTACGCTGTTTGCAAATTCAACTATTTTCGTGTTAGCGCTTTTTAAGAGTGTTGACTCGACGTTATTATTATTATTATTATTATTATTATTATTTTTCAGAATTATGTGCTCATATGTACTTACCGATGCAGAGTTCGGTGTTCCAGTCGTTCTGACAAGAGGCCCAGCCCAGTGTGGGGTAGAATGACTGGACCAGGAAGTACAATACCCAAGCAAATACCACACCAAAGTACCAGAGATATAGGAATGATACAATTACCATCAACATACCAACTCCTGAAACAACCTCAGTTTCAAGCAAAACATGTTTGTGTGAGGTGTGAACACCTCAAACAAGCATTTTTACCTGATAAATATTTGAGTTTTTTATTGATATATGTGTTTATATACTTTTTTACTGACATAAATGCCAGTTGATGATCCCAATAAGCCTTGGGCTTTTGATCAAATCACGATCCATTTTTTCTGTTATTTGTAATTTAATATGACGAATAAGATCAAATGCTTATTGTTAGTGGTATCTGGCTGGAAATTAATGACAAGAACATTGGAGAACTATCGTTCTTGTATGCCATCTGCATCAACCTAGCTTGTCACTTCAGGTGGCGAAATTTAGCTGATTATATCTTGTTTCAGGCTGGATAATCGCGTAATTCCATTCCCACTTAGAAATTAAAAACTCAAGATTCTTCGAATTATTAGCCAGTATATACATGTAACAAATGCTATTCTACTCAAATATATGTAAAGTTATTATTACAAAGATTTCACCTTTGTAAAAGAAAAACTGGTAGAGTTCTCACAAAACTCCTGAAAGTGGCCAAACCGATATTTCGGTTTGGCCATTTACAGGAGTTTTGTGTTAACTCTACTAGTTATACTATATAAAAGCAAACAGTATACACATATATGATATACAAACATACGAGTCGAATACAGTCAGGCTAATTCTTTACTGAAGCTCTAGATTTTCTAAAATTTGCAAGTGCGAATAGAATTGCGCACTTACCAGACGTGTATTTGTGCTTTTTCTGACACACTTAAGGCATGATGATGACTAACAAAAGCCATAAAACGCCATTTATATCTTAAAATACCTGCTCTTCAAAGTGCTGGAAGATTCATTATTCAAGATAAAATGGCATAGCGCCGTGCAGCATCTTTAATAAAACACCATACAATCAATATTAAAGGCAGACAGGTTACAGGATAATTATACCACCCTACCAGAAAATGCAAACTTCAGCACGAAATATTTCACACTGAGCAAGGTCTACAGTGATAATGGTGGTATAAAATAGCTATGCCATGGTTTGTCCGCCGGTACGGGAGATAATCCATTCGCTAAAGCTCGTAGATTATCTCCGCGTACAGGCGGACAAGCCATGCTATAACTATTATATAAACACAGAAACTCTTACCTTTAAACAGCGGGCAAATTTCCCACACGAGTATGGGCGATTTCCCGGAGAACTGGGCCAAGCACACTTCTATGTAGTACAGAGGCCCGCCACAGAGAACCAGAAATATTATAAATGGGATGAGGAAAGCTCCTGAAGCAGAAAAAAAACACTTAAATCTTCACGGTGTCGGAGACATAACTGGATTCATATCAAAAAATGGAATGAACATGCAAATACCTATAGAGGTTTCATATCCCGTTCCCTTCAGACGTACGGGCACTTCTCCCTGATGTTCCGACATTTTTTACAAAAGGGAACAATTTTTTTGTTACTTTATGTTGGCATCTCGGGGCGATGAAGCCCTTCCAAAATAAAGTTTGCCCATAAAGGAAAGACTTTGCTCGTAAGGGAGCAAATTCTTTGCTTTAACAATCAAACCCTATAGAGAACGGAGGCAAATTGAAAATGGCAGAACTGCTTCCCTTGCAAGTGTAACCATTCATCTAGCCTAGCCACTAGGCGAAAAAGTTATATCAATCAGCCATCTTACTTTCCCAGTTACTACAGCTAGTGTAGATCTATACTCAAAGCTGATAATGTATACCCACTTGGCACACAATGTTGAATCAACCTTGAATCAACCTTGATTCAACGTCACGACGTTGAATCGACGTGATTCAAGGTAGATTCAACCTTGTTTGCCTGCCGGGTATATCAGAAAAGGAGCAGATTCAAGTTTTATAGACTGGCCAGAGAAAAGAAGCAAAAACTTTTAATTCTTTTTCTATAAACGATAAACCTTTTCTTTATCAGACAGTGGCTAGTCTACCATTCATCTAAACTATATTGGTTAAGGGAGTGATCTCTCCCAAAGGAACACAGTCTTTGCAGGACCCTCATTGCAAGCCAGAGTAATAACTATATGGGCCGCCTATAAATTATGCAGCGAACAGCGAGGTCCCCAGGCATTTCTCTGTTCCTATATTTTTATTTACAACGTCATCGTTCTTCCCCTGCATACCATAGAAATTCTAAACATTGTGACCGATAGATCTGAGCAAACGGACCAGACATAGATCTTGTCACATATTTTCTCAAAACAAGCACTGCTTAGTCTTTTGAATTCTATTCAATATTAAAGTTTGATCATATTCTCAGTTGACCATGAGAAAAATTTTTATAACCTCGGGGCTAGGTATGATATACAGCGTATGTTGTGTCAGTCAGTAGGACCCAATATGCAAGGTAGTTTTGCTGAGAACTAAATGGAAAGTATGCATGTATGGTATGGAAAGGGGAATTTATACCTCAACATATCCAGAAGATAACTGGATACACTTTCAGGGGCGCAACTCTTCTAGTTTCATTTTGCCTCCCTGGGAGTTAACTCTTAAAGCAAAGAATTCGCTCCTTTTAGCAAATTCCTTCCTTTAAGAGTAGACCCCTTTTCGGACAGGGTTCACAGTCAAGGGGTCAAACAGGAAGGCAAACAAGCTTTTTCCCTTTGTAAAAATGGCAGAAAAACTGGAGGTTAACCTATTTATCTTAAAGCATACCCTTATCTAATGCTCTGATTATCTGAACCCATCTCTGTAAGAATATTTAGCTTTTATATGCTGCCTTTTAACAGTCATCTCAACATTGTTCAGTCACTTTATTTCTATTGTAATGAATACGTTGCGTCACATTACATCCTTTTGCAATTTGAAGTAGGACGTTTAGATAAGCCTTTTATATGCGACGTGGTAGTAAAAAGTCCCCCCCCCCTTTTTTACTCTCATTTTCTTCGGATTGCCATTACCTATGACGTTGAACTATTTTTTTTTACATCGAAACTGAGCCTAGAATGTTTTGTATGTTTATACCTATTGTATACCTTTCAGCTTCTTGAGAAACTCGTGGTTAAATGAAGGAAGTATTACTTAAATGCTAGCTTACAGTATTTTTACACAAAATGTAAATGTTTTCTCACAACTCATATACATATAATATTTTTGTGTTCAGTTTTGCAATACAGATAGTAGCTAGATTGAAGTCACGTCAACGAAAACTGTATACTGTTGATTCATGCAGACATCAAAAAAAAAAAAAAAAAAAAAAAAAAGAGAGACTTCCCAGCAGGCACATGACGTTGAAATGACGTCGAACCGACGTCGATGCGACGTGATGACGTCGCATCGACGTTGGTACGACGTCATTTTGACGTCATGTGCCCGCTGGGTTAGATTAGCAGTGAGCTCATTGCCATCAGTCGCCGATCACTGTTCAAGCTAACAAATCGAACTACCACCAGTCACGGCAATAAAACTTACTGCTCACCGCCAGTAGTTACAAAACTTACTGGCATAAGCCACTGATTATCGTTTGCAGTGGCATAATTAAATGCTGTCAGTCACCGTTCTTTGTTAGCACTTGCAACCAGTCACTTTAACTATTGGAACCAATACATCTGACTGCCACCAGTCACCGATCATCGTTTGGAGTAACAAATTGAGCTGCAACCGATAGCCGTAACAAAACTAAGTTCCACATTTCAATGCTCGTTGTTACTGTCAGAGAGTGGTTTTTCCCCCTTTCCCCCCGGAAAAATGGCTATAGGAAGGACGGCTATATAGTGGATTGTCCGGACCTCATAGAGCCACTTTTCCCCCATAGTAGTTTTTCCCCCACCGGGAAATTGGCTATTAGCGAACTTGGTATGGTTATTGGTATTTTGCGGACCGGAACGGAATGTAACAGACACATTTTACGGAATTAATTGCATAAGAAATGTATAGGTACTTCAAGGGAGGTAATAAACGTGATTAATTCCAAAAAATCAATATGCAAATTTAGCAACCATATTTTTATAATAATCAATAATTACTAATTTAAGGAACGAAACGATGTGATTTATGGGGTGGCCTCCATGCGCCTCGGGTGCCTGGTCACTTTAAAAATCGGAAACTAACTAACTGATGTGATTTATTCTCATGGCAGAAATTTATATACATAATCATACGCATGTAAGCTACAGGAAGATGTACGAATGGGTGCTTTGTCTAGTCATGTTTGATTTAGTAGGGAGTTTATTACATTGAAAACCATAATCGGACATGTGTCCCAATGGGAGTCGAGCCCACGACTTCTGCATGGAAGGCGAACACTAGTCCTGGCACTCTGCTGCACGCACGCACAGATGAACGCTTGTACAAACACAAAATTAAACAAATTTATGCACACAACCACGTACACTCATATCCTTTTTCGACTAACACGGAAAAGCAAAATGCCTACCTGTTTTCTCAAAAACAAAATAAGACAGACTGATGGAAACATGCAGGTGGTTCTAGCATTTGTTATCCATTAATATTTTACGGACAGGTAGTCATATTTCTGCTTCAGTTATGAACCGCATTATTATAATCGGAGAAGGAGCAAATTCTAATATGTAGCGTGTTTTCCCGCAATCATATTACCAGGGGGAAAATCCACTATGGAGGGGAAAAACGGCTATGCAAAAACGCCTATAGTAGATTTTCCCCGGGGAAAATTGTCTATATAGTCATATTTCCGGGGGGAAATTCTACTATATAGCCATTTCTCCGGTGGGAAATTCTACTATGGAAAAATCATAGTCTTTTTTCCGGGGAGAAAAACTACTAGGGGGGAAAAGCTACTCTCTGACAGTTACCAATAATAAATCTAACTGCCACTAGTCAATGTTCACCGTCACAAATCTTATATATCTAGTCACTGTTCGACGTTCGCAGCTACAAATCTAACCGTCACTTATCACTGTAATACATCTTTGCCACTTCTCACATTTTACCGTTAGGAGTGAAAAAGAAAACAAGAGCTGTCGCCTGACAGCATAGCTCGCCTGAATTGGTGCTTGCCGATCACTCACCCGCTATGGTGGTGTGGACTGCTATGCATAAAACTTCATGCAAGCATGTCCATAATGAAAACACATTTATAAACAAAAAGCTATCTCAGAAATAAGTCTTAAAATAAAATTAGAATAAAAAAATGAAACGAAATTTCAAAGTCCATGAGCTTGAGGTAAAAAAAAAAAAAACTGACGGGTGGGGGGTGGGGTGGTGGTGGTGGTGGGGGGGGGGCTATGTGGACTGCTATGCATAAAACTTCATGCAAGCATGTCCATAATGAAAACACCAAAGCTATCTCAGAAATAAGTCTTAAAATAAAATTAAAATAAAATAAATGAAATGAAATTTCAAAGTCCATGAGCTTGAGGTAAAAAAACTGACGGGTAGGGGGGTTGGGGTAGTACTCTGTAGATCTAACTACAGTGCAAATATAAAAAGAATTATTCATCTCTGGGTTCAGGAGATATGTGTCTTTAAAAAACTTTAACCAAAATATCCAATCAATAAAAAGACAATATTCTAAGTCCATGACCTTGACATCAAGGTCACAGAGGGGGGTGGGGGTAGTACCTTCAAAAACTTTAGACCAATATCTAACTTAAGTGCAAGTATCAAAGGAATCCATCCATGGGTTCAGGAGATTTTGGGCTTTATAAAACTTTAACCAAAACATCCAGTCCAAAAAAACACACAAATTTTCTAAGTCCATGACCTTGACATCAAGGTCACAGAGTGGGGTGGGGGTGGTACCCTGTTAAACCTTAGACCAATATCTAGCTACAGTGCAAGTATCAAAAGAATCCATCCATGGGTTAAGGAGATATAGGTCTTTAAAAAACTTTAACCAAAACATCCAATTCGAACGCCGACGCGGATGTTGACGCTGACGCGGACGCTGACGCGGACGCGGACGCCGACGCCGTGGTGACAACAATAGCTCTTCCTGAACTTTCGTTCAGGCGAGCTAAAAAGGCCAAATGCCACCAGTCACTGCTCACTGTTACCAGTGGCAAATTAACCCCCCCCCCCTCACCCGCCCGCCCTCACCCATCCCCGCGTAACTGCCTGCAATCAGCAGTTACGAATCCCAAATGTTACCAGTCGCTGAAGAGTTGCCATCACAAGCAAAGCTGTCATTACCCGTACAGCGGTCATCACTAGCAGAGCTGCCATCACCAGCAGAGCTGCCAGCCCAAGCAGAGCTATTAATACTAGCAGTGCTGCCAGCACCAGCGGAGCAGAGCTGCCAGCACCAGCGGAGCAGAGCTGCCAGCACCAGCAGAGCTGCAAGCACCAGCAGAGCTGTCATCACTAGCAGAGCTGTCATCACTTACAGAGCTGTCATCACCAGCAGAGCTACTAATACTAGCAGAGCTGCCATCACCAGCAGAACTGTCATCACTAGCAGAGCTGTCATCACTTACAGAGCTGTCATCACCAGCAGAGCTACTAATACTAGCAGAGCTGCCATCACTTACAGAGCTGCCATCACTTACAGAGCTGTCATCACCAGCCCAGCAGAGCTACTAATACTAGCAGAGCTGCCAACACCAGCAGAGCTGCCAGCACCAGCAGTGCTGCCAGCACCAGCAGAGCTGCCAGCACCAGCAGAGCTACTAATACTAGCAGAGCCTTCATCAAAACTATCCATGTTCAGAACTATCTTTCTCTGTTTTTATGATGGAAAGTTGCACTTTCAGGGAAAGTAATTCTACTATTTTGGGTTTTGCCCCGCCTCCCCTCTTCTAAATGGTGGACCAACTGTAAGACGAAAGACTTTGCTTCCCTAGGAAGTAGACGCAATTTGGAAGGGTTTGGTCCTCCAAGGAAGCACAAAGGAAGTCACAAAAATTGATTCCCTTTGCACAAAATAGCGAAAAACAGCATTGCTTTGAATCACCGTTGATACAACGTTGTTCGCCTGTTAGGTTATGTGTTCCCTTATCAATCTGAATGATCAGTATAAATGGCGAATGACAAATGAATAAAAGCATCGTAAACGACTGCGCAATACCCCGCCACTGCAAATCAAGGGCAACAACTCCATCAGAAGACATCGAAATCTGCCCATTAACAATCCCAACCGAGAACTTCTCAAGATCAATGCACATGCCAAGTTTGAAGAAAATCCGTTAATAAATACTCAAGTTATCGAACGGAAACGAAGTGCTCACGGACGGACGGACGGACAGACGTACTTACAACGGACGGACGGACACACGGACAGCCAGCGGGAAAACATAATACCCAGCCACTAACGTGTGGCGGGGTATAAAAAGGTACTGAAACCTTAAAAACTTAAAGTACCAAAAACGAAAATACATGTAGTTGAACTTGGAAAAAACGAAAAAAATTCCACTAATTTATTTTAATTTTGAATGAAACTTTAAATATGTTAAATGTTTTGACTTAATGGTGTAAAATTTGAAAAGTGCGTGATTTATTTCAATGTGAACTTAAATAACGTAATAAAAAAGTAATTTAAAAAGATCTGGATTCAATTCAAAGTTGCTGAATTTAATCTGCTGGTATGTTAACCTGGTAGTTTAACCTTCAAAAAAGTATTTGAGCCACGACACGAAAAAACCAACAATGTGGTTGTGCGCTCAGCACAGACTCAGAGCAGTCTGTGCATCCTCCCAGTCTGATCAGACTCTTCGGTATGCGCTTAAAGGGTAGCTAAGGCCTAAGCTACCTCCATGCGCACAGCGAAGACTCTGATCAGACTGGGCGGATGCACAGGCTGATCTGAGTCTGCGCTGGGCGCACAACCACATTGTTTGTTTTCTCGTGCCGCGGCCCATTTTATTCCTGTTGTAGTAAAACGAATAAAATTTCCTTTTAAAAGGAAGGCTTGCACAGCTAAGACAGTGAAATTTTCATGAGTTGTTATTGAAGTGAACCCGATGGTTAGTGCACTTTTTGTAGCTAACTTTTATTTAGCAAAGTATTTAATTTCTAACTTATTGAATGGTGGCATTATCCACGGATGTAAGGAAAAAACAAGTGTAGAATTTATTTGAAAAACAAATTGAAGAAATATTTAAACACACACACACACACACACAAAAAAAACAAAAAAAAAAACAGTTTTCCAACGTTTTTGGTGGCCGTTTTAGGCATGTCTCAAGGAAAATAACTATATGGACCTATTTCAAGTCTTTTCTTCACGGCTGTTGAGTCACATTTAGTCTGAATCAAAATTTGAGGAAAGACTGTTTCAAACCCATGTCTATGGAATCTTGGCACATCTGAACTTGGCATCGAAAGAAGACAGTAAAATTATATTTACTGAAGTTTACTTTTGGTTTAAGTGGCATCAGTGGCAGTGACTGGAACAAAATTTTGACACTCTGTGAAGAAAATGCATGCTGCTGTTGTTTGGGACAATAACTTGCTCTACACCATTTGGGAACAACAAAGCCCGGAACCCATTGCGTTCGTATTTCCACGAACCCCCGACAAATGAAATTTATCTTATATATATTTATGCTATGTTTTTACATCAATTTTGTTACTCATTCTTGAAGTTCTGACTAATTTAACGCAGGACGAAAAATAGTTATTAACCAACGTGTTTGGTAATGATGTACAGCAGCCGTCACTATGAAAGATGAAGAATATATATATGCCGAAAAAGACAGATCCAACGAATGCATCGGCGCTGGACAGTGTGCCGGCTGCTCTGACTAGTCAGATTATGCGATGCCCTAAGGCCTATTTTTCGCGACGCCGCTGCATGATTTTTTGGAAAAGCTAATGCTTTGCGCTAAGTTATATACAAACACTGTTTCTTACACAAGTTTTGGTTTATTTCTTAGCAAATACTTTGCATTGCATTCAGAGTTTCATTTTTTATGCAATCAGTTTATAAAAAGCAAAAGAAATGTGGCCAAGTTTAAGGCACTTTTAAAAAAAAAACGTGCTTTTTAACGGAAATATTAAAAAAAAAAAAAAAAGTACATGAACTATCAAAAATAGAATGTTATTTTTAGCAGATGAGGCAAATCTGATTTGGATAAAAATAGACAAAATCGGACAAGGTCTTTGTTTATGTCTGTGAAGAAAGTAATAAAGAAATGCTGTCTCAAACCGGAACGAACGTTTTGTTTGTTATGTCTGTGAAGAAAATGAAGAAATGCTGTCTCAGATCGGAACGAACTTTCCAATCTCTTTTGCTTAATTGCGGCCATAGAACGAATCGTTGCAGTACACACTCTCCTGGTATTTTCCGACTAAGCGTGACGTATCGTTTCTTCCGAAAATAACTCGGTATCACTAAACCACTTGAATACTGGCTTGCGCTCGAAAGCGCAAGCCAAAAACCTTGATGGGTGTAAAGTGACAAGTACGCATACAACGTTAGCAGTAGCGTATTCCATGCAAAGTCACGGATCCATGGATGGATCCAAGTTGAAACGACTTTTTTTTAACATTGTGAGATGGACAGTATGTGTAGTAACTGCAAAGCTCAATGTTAACTCCGTTCGTCAAGGCCCTTTTTCATTCCATTTTGGTTTCATGTTTCTAAATCGTGGCATATATCAAATATTTCCTTTCGTATTTATTAAAAGAGACAAAAACGTATAATCATGCAAGTGACAATATTGTCAGTGGTTAGCACTCCCGACTTCGGATCATGGGATCGCGGGTTTGAGTCACATCGGAGTCTAGATTTTGTCCAAACCACTGCACAGAGGCCTTCATAATCATCCTCCCATCATCCTAATACAACTGAAATACTGCTGGAACGGACATAAAAGCGCCAATTCATCCATCCATCTAAATTTGACGAAGTTACATGTATCAAATACTATCAGACGGAGAGTGAGACTTCGAGGCAAATGGTTCCATATAAATTGTATTATATAGGCGGACTTATATTGTGGCGCTCGTTGCCTTAAAAGCCAATGTGGCCAAAATTCAGAAACCGCCAGATATAAGCGTATAACAGTAACATATCAGCTTTAAATGGAGTTATTCCGTAAGTGGAAAGTTCCCAGTTGTGATGGTTCGAAAGCCCTCCAAAACGTCCAACAGACTTTAAAACTGCTCATGCTCCACATACTTCTGACAGCAAATATGTTATCTACGTTATCGAAACTTATTGAATCATTAAACTTATCCACTGCTACATCCCAGCGGGCACACAACGTCAATATGACATCGTATTGACGTCGATGCGACGTCATCACGTCACATCGACGTCAGTGCGACGTCATTTTGACGTTATGTGCCCGCTGGGATAATTTTATATGTTCATGGACCACAAACATTTGATTATTAAATTTGAACTAGATGATGTATGTCAGTCAGGTGCATATAGGTACTCAACACGCCATAGTGTATCATCACTTTGTATTCCTTCTGTTAAAAGTGCAGGAAAAGCTACTTTTACTTATTCAGCAATTAAGCTTTGGAATGATTTGCCTAAGGAAATTAAGCTTGTAACTAGGGAACATACGTTTAAAGGCACTGTTAAAAGTTATTTATTTGACAAAATGCTACAGAGTGATAAGTCAGATTTTTTGTTTTTTGAAACTGTAAGTTTTTATGGTACAACTCAGGTGTTTTCTGTCTGTGATATGAATTATTATGTGCTACTTTGATGTGCCTCTTAATGTGTTTCATACTTTGATTTTATTAGTGCTTCTGGTTGTCTAAATTTTCCTAGTCATCTTTGGTAATATTTTAATGTCTTTCTGCCGGATGTCATGCGATCAGTGCGCGAGGGACCACAATGGAAATAAGTTGAATGATTTCATTTACTTTTTGTGTTATCCCTGGTACTGATTACATGACATTTTGCCCTTGTACATGTGTTGTATAATTTTTAACGTTTGTGCATTTGATGTGTGCTTTATGTTTTATGTAATTTTTATCAAAATAAACTACTACTACTACTTTCATATTTGTTGGGAAATCTAACGAATAAAAGAATAAAACTAAACTCTTAAAAAGTTCCTTTAAGAGCAGAGAGTACATACAGAAGTAGGAACATGGGTCAGACTACGTAGTTTCGGCTAATAAAGCCTCGTCAGTGACCCTGACAATATCTGGTGACGAAACCAGAAAAAAAAACATACTGTAATTTCTTAATTTTAATTGGGCAGTCGATTCAAAGACTGATTAGATTAAAAAGGATCCAAATGATAAACGATGATCTAGAACAATAGTCTAAATCGATCTCAAATTTTAGTATAAACATTATTTTATTTGTATAAACTGACAATATAAATACAATACACATGAAAGACATATACAGAAGAATATACAAAAAGGATCCAGAAGGAAGTCAAACGACTTATGTAAATCTGTATCCCGTTGGACAATAATGTTATAGCATATATATAATGAGTGATTTGGTATGTCAGCTACAATAAATAATGTTTAATTGAGCAATATCAATAAAAAAGAACGTGATACAATAAATAAGAAAAAAAAGATTTTTAGAGCATATTGGAAGGTGTTCGCAAGATATTGCCAATAGGACAAAATACAATCACGTAAAATAGTTGCAGTCAAGGGCGGGCTCCGATGAGAGTTCTGAGTGAGTCAATTCTTTTCATCTATCAGGGATAGATAAGCCATGGCCCCTAGTGGATCCGCCTCACCGAAGTGTTTCTAATGAACGTCCGGACACGCGTTGCAATAATAAGAAATTGAGTAAGGAAATAAAGAAAATATGTCGAAGTCACGGCATCCAGGCCCACCCTTGTGTGCAGCTATGAACGAGACAGAACAGAAAAAGAATGAAAAAAAATGAATAAATAGATAAACAAATAGAAATATATAATCAGGAGAAGGAAAGAAAAGAAAAAAGGAAAACTCCACGGGGGACCCCGGGTGAGGGTCTTACCGAGTAACCAAGACATGCTAAGCTGGATGGCTCGGTTGGTTTGTGTTGCCATGTTGCACACAGAATCAAAGGCTAGAGATTGTCTTTTTGATAAAAATTGTATGTAATTAGACATATGTACAGTGTGTCTGGAAACGCTTTGTTTTCGAAATGAAAGACTGTACAGCCAAAAAAATAGACTCATTAGCTTCATTTGTTAGCTCTAGATTCCCAAAGAGTAGAGTATTTAATGTTGGAGTGGCTATTTCAGAAATGGTCGCTATCATCTCTTGTCTCTTGAATAAGTTGCATTCCAAGAGAAAATGATTAGTGTCTTCGACAGCCCCACAGATACAGTTCGGATGCCCTATAATATTCTTTGAAAACAGATGCTGGTTTAGAGTACTGCAATTCATTCTAAGTCTGGTATGATATATCTGATCACTTCTTTTACCGATGTTATAGAACTTTGGAGGCCCCCTAATATTTACATTTAGTATGTGTTTGAAAATTGCTAATGTACTTGAATCACGAATTTCTTGTGAAAGCTCATTCCAGTTACGAACTACTGCAGGTAGTAAAGAATTGTAGTACTGTTGTGTGTTACAATGAATAGTTTGTGTATTATTAACGTTACGCAGGTTGTATGAAGATGCGTTGCCGACGCTGTCAGGAACTAAGGTTGACAGGTATGCAGGAGAGAGTCCATTTTGCATTTTATAAAATAAGACAAGCTTGTGTTTCTTCCTTCTAGTAGCTAGTGTTTCCCAGCCTGTATCCAAAAGTAAAGAGTTTATTGAAGCAAGCTTGGTAGCGCCCGTTACTATTCTCGCTGCTTCATTCTGAATTTTTTCCAGCTCGTTAACCTCATACTGTGTAAATTATCCCACACCGTGTCTGCATATTCCAGTAGAGGACGAATGAATGAAAAATATATTGTTTGTAATGATTTCCTGTCAAGTGTAAATTTCAGTTTACGCATGATATTAATACGAAACCAGGCTTTAGATTTAATATTATCTATGTGTTCGTGCCAAGTACAATCCTGTTGAAAAATTAGTCCTAAATGTTTATGGCTGCTGACTTCTGCGATCGGTTGATCATTCATATATACAGGTGGGTGGTAAGGTTTGTTTAGTTTACGAGAAAAAATTAGAGATTCTGTTTTTGACGGGTTAAACGTGACCAGCCACCTAGATGCCCAAGCGTGTACCTTAGCTAGATCAGAATTAAGCTTTTCTGCGGCTTCTATGGGGTTTTCTACAATGAGATACAGACTAGTGTCGTCAGCGAACAGCCTGATGCAAGCATTAATGTTTTCGACAATGTCGTTAATATATATCAAAAAAAAGCAAGGGCCCTAAGACCGAGCCTTGAGGGACACCAGCGTGAATTTGAGTCCAATCAGATGCAGCTCCTGGTAGAACAACCCGTTGCTGTCTGTTACTGAGATAATCTGTGAACCAGTTTAGAAGAGCACCTACAATGCCAACATTTCGCAACTTATGAATGAGCCCCTTATGCCAAACCCTATCAAATGCCTTGCTGATATCACAAAATATAGCTCGTACCTCTTTACCATCGTCCAAAGCTCTACAAAAAGTATTGTAGATATCAGCTAGTTGGTTCACCGTGGAATCGCCGGGGACAAAGCCGGACTGTAATGATGTTATGACTACATTATCATGAAAAAAATTGAAAACATACTTATGCACTATTTTTTCCATTACTTTGCCGACTGCACTTAAAAGTGAGATTGGCCTGTAGTTACAGGGATCAGATGAATCGTTCTTCTTAAAAACTGGAGTTACATTTGCTTTTTTCCATAAATCTGGAACTGTACCGGAGGAGAAAGAAAAATTATAAAGGTCACACAGTGGGAAAGATAATGGATACGCAAGTTCTTTAAGTAATCTATTGTTAATTGAGTCAGGTCCAGCAGCCTTTCCTATCTTTAGAGATTTGAGCATTGATTCTACTTCTTGTGGGTTCGTTGCAATTGAGTCTAATACATTTTCAGATGTGAAGTTGGTATCTGGAAGGTAAGCATTATTTTCATCTAATTTGGTCTGGTCAGAGAAATGATCATTAAATATTTTACTTTTGTCCCTGTTATCAGTGTAAGTTTCCCCATTAATATGCAGTGGTGGGATTGACGAATCTTGCATAGGCTTGATAACTGACTTGAGAGTCTTCCACCAATCTTTTGGACCAAGTGTGTCATTTTTAAGTTTTTCGGCCAATTTTTCGTTTTCATATTGTTTAGATTTTCTTAATTCACCTGTGACCTTATTTCTAAATTGTTTGTAATTTTCTAAATCTGCATTTTTATTAGTTCTTTTGAATTTGTCATAGAGACGTTTTCGTTTCCTAATTAAGCTTTTGAGTCTACTATTTAACCAAGGGGGATCTGACTGCCTTACTTTAACTTTTCTATTTGGTATATATTGATCTGCCAAGTCCATTATGTGATCTGTTACATTGGAAGCATAAATATTAATATTATTATGTTTTAATGATTCCCAGTCTGCGTTTAGCGCTGCCCGAGACAAGGAGTCATAATCACCTCTATCATACAACCAGATATGTCTTGTAAAAACTGCAGAGGTAACAGTGTGAAAATTGAATGCACAATACGTAGGGCAATGATATCTTAAGTTTTGCTCGAGAAAGGGGTCACCCACCCCACTCAGAATGATATTATTTTTATTAGAGGTCAGGATTAAATCTATGACAGAACTGGACTGCTCAGTAAAATGTGTGGGTGTATCTATTAATTGTTGTAAATTAAAATGCTGACAGATGTCTTGGATTTTCCTTCTTGAGTTAGTTTTTAATAAATCTAGATTAAAGTCCCCTACTATCAAAATATCGTTGATAGCAGTGTCAAAAGCAAGTCCTATTGAGGTTTCAATTGAATTTAAAGTTACAGGTGGTGAGTTTGGTGGTCTATAAAATGTGCCAATCAAGACTTTTCTATGATTACTTTGAAGCTCAAGCCAAATGCATTCTACGTCCGGTAGTTCAAGGTCAGTTCTTCTTTTTGAATAACTTGTACTTTTTGCATATACACAAATACCACCATGATTATCCCCTATTCTATCGCGCCTGTGTAAAATATACCCTTTTATTGATATATCGTTATCAGAAACTCTACCATCAAGCCAAGTTTCTGTAAGCCCAATAACATCAAACTTTTGAAGTTCAGCTGCTATTAGCTCGAGTCTGTTATTAAGACTTTGGATATTATAATGCACCACAGAAAAATTGTTCCTAATGTCATGTTCATCTGAAAGAGTTGACTGAGTGCTTGTCTCTAAGCTATCATCGTCCGGACCGGGATTAGTTTCAATATCTCCACATTGTAACAATACCAAAGACATGATAACAGAAAATTCAAACATCGTAAGACGGTTTAAGCCTTTGACTTTAAAGTGTCTAAAATAATGAAGGCCTATTCGCGCCCTATATAACTGGACTTCGTCAGACATTCAAGTGATATTATCAACAACAGAGCGAAATAGTCTTAAGGACGCGAATAGCTGGGAGCCGCACAGAAACACAACCCTCCATATAGCATGTACATATAAGCCACCGTATTGCCGCGCTATAGCGAATTCCCCGTGGAGCCTTACAAGAATAGATCCATAAAAGAGAAAAAGTACAGTAATTAATAACATTTCATTGTAAAAGGAGGGATATGGGGATATGATGAAGACTTAAGAGCTGCAGATAAGAAGAGTGACATAGCTCGTAAGTCTCCAGCCAACTTAACAATATCACAATTCTCTGTCATTTTACAGTTATCAAGCGGCCAATGTACGTCACGACCACGCGAACATATCGACAATTTTCTCAGATTTGTCTAAACCCCAGAAAACCCAGAAAACCAGCCAGACCCCAGAGATAAGAGGAGGCCAGCTTTAGTGCAGCATATCACAGCCACCCGATCAATGTAGCATTCTGCTAAATATTGCCAGCCGCAAGAACACTCCAGCCCACTAATGCCCAGCGCCCCAAAGATTGGATAAAGGCAAACAGTGCAGACCGGGATCAGACGCCTGATCAAGGTCTAACTCTCTGCACACGACAAATAGGTTTTTTTTTCAAAATAAAACAAAAAATCAAGAAAAGGAAACTAAACCCGACACTCCTTAGATGACGAATGAACTCGTCCAATGTGTCCACCAGGCATTAGCGGATTAAAACATGAAGCCCATTTAGAGCGAGAGATCACCTTTCAAGAGCACTCTGGCAACCGTTCCCAGTCCGGAAGAAAAGATATTTGTCATATACAAAAGGCAACACAACGGGCCATCCCCCGCTCCCTCAAGCGCTAAGACTGGCATCACAAAACCCTGGGAGCTACAGTTCCCCTAAATCCCCCTCCCCCAAATTTTAGATTTCTCAGAATCTATCCTCTGATCTCAAAGGATGTAAATAAAATATAATCTGCACTATGGATGATGTACGGGGGACGTTTTACGGCCGCCACACGGCACAACACCAGCGGCAGTGAGGTAAAATTAGAATCTTGAAAAGTTCCTTCAAGAGCAGAGAATACATACAGAAGTAGGAACATGGGCCAGACTACGTAGTTTCGGCTAATAAAAGCCGATTTGTAAAAAAAAAATGTTAGGCAAAAATAAAATAAGACATCAAACAATAAGTCTTTTCTGAAGCACAGGGCCAATATTTCGATACTAAAGTGATTTAAACAAAATGGATACAGAAAGAGTCAGAAACCGTATAAGTTCTTCAAACTGGGACACATCAAAATTTCCTTAATGTGTAACACTTTGGCTTTACATTACTCTAATGCATCCAAAATATGCGAAGGAATTTTATGGCATTACCACTAGGCTGAACGCACTTTCGCATTCGCCTTAAAACAAAGTAGCCCTTTCTTTGTCCTATGGACTTGTCCGTCAATATCAGTTGGATATGTCATTTCTAGTTTCAGGGCTTTTTGATGGATGTGTTCGTTTTTATTGCATATTGCAGAGAAATGCATGAAAGAAACAGTGTAGACCCTGATCAGACGCCGCGTTCTGGGTTTGCACAGTTTGAAATTGTCCGAAAAAACGGTTTCCTGACTTGAAAGATGTATTTCTAACCAAAACGAACGTCAGTTGAGTTGAAGACAACCTTGATAAACACTCCGCTACAACGTACACTTTTTATTAGCACATTCCGCACCTACTGCAGGTAAAGCAGGGCCTTGTCCTAACTCAAGCCACTTATAAGCTTCTAATACATACGAATTCGTAATGGTTTGCGCGAGAAAAAAAAAAAAACAAAAAAAACGGCCAAACATCCCAGTCCCAAATCTTCCGCAGGTTAAACAGAATTTCGCTCTACGATACTGATAATTCACTATTTATATAAGGTAAAACCAATGTATTTCGTATATCGAAAAAAAATGTCTTCTTTCATGTTCAAGACAAATCGATTTCGCCAAATCCCATGATTCAAGTACAGCAGCCATTTGCCCTATTGAGCAACCAAATACCTACAGTATCACTGTATGTGACGGATGACGGGAATACAAGCAAATGGGTTGGACCGCAAGTTCAAACAACATTAATCACGGTCCTTTCTACATTGGAAGTAAGCACTGAAATGGCATTCAGTGTTTCAACGGTTTGCCAATATATGTCTCATTTTAATAAATGCAAGTGAGTATATCACAATGTATTTTTTTCAATCGCATATTTATGAGATTACAACTGGCCCTGAGAACCAAATTGAGATTTTCTCATTTAAAAGTATCTTTCAATATCTACGAGCAGAGAGGCTGATCAACTTGCGCATCTGTGCAGACTGGTCGTGTCAAACTACATAGCTTTCATGTAATCTAGGCCTATACATTGTGCATACAAACATACAACCACGGGAAAGGCTGCACAGAGGCATGATCTGAGTAATCGCTGTTCGCATACGCATAAAGCACCTTTTTCATGAGTATCCCCTATTATAATACCTAAAGGAAACTATTAGCAGGCAAGCTCATCAACTTCACAACATCACAACATCTACCGTTTTTCCCCTTAAAACTGTGATACTTTGATCTATTTTAGTAAGCATAAGAAAATCTGAGCTAGTCGAATTTACAATTAGGCGCTGTGTCACAAAATTACAGCCGGAGCTAGCACTGAAGATCATGAACAGACCAGTCATGACTGGTCTGTTCATGGTCTTCAGTGCTTGCCCCGGAACAAACGTCCAAATATTAACTGTCATTGTGGTAACACCGGGATAAATACTTAAACCCGCTGAAGCAGCAATGACGTACGTTCAAAACAAAATCATAAAAACACAATCAAGTAATTTTCCACAACAAATCATTATAGCTATGAGAAACAAATTTCCTGCCGATAGAGATAACAGGGATGATGTGGTGTTTTACTGGTTTTATTGGCATTTCGAAAGGATTTTAGCTATTTCGGGCTGATTGAGATTCCTAACCTATGAAGAGCATGGTTTGAGCGTTTTATTAAGCAGTGGGGAGGGGGGGGGGGGGCAGTATCTGTCATGTCATCACATCGCTGATGATATCACAACTCGGGTCATGACCTTGTTTGGAACAGATCATTGCAGAACTTGGTTGGAAAAAGTGTCACCTACACTTATGCGCCTTTCAGTTTTCTAAATCTAAAGTTACTGTTGACAAAAGAATCAACTTGTTTAAATGTCAGGTCTATTACGGAACAACTGGTTTACCACTCGTCATAATTTTCGGTTTAAACTGCAATGGAATAGATTTCAATGCAGTATTCTTCATTCCATAATCAATCAATTCTATTCTATTCGGTCGCACTTAAACTGTTGAAGAAACCATATAAAATCTATTGGGAAACCCTTTATTTCTTGTAAATTTTTTGTTTCTGATTTCACAATTATTGGGTGTGGAGTGAGCGTTTTATTTAAATGTTATCTCTACGATTGGATACAGTTTCAGAACGAGACAAATTGCATGTATAAGTCCGTTCATGCTGTTCTTGACTTAAAAGATCCTGCTTTTCGGTGATAAACTTTATTCGTATTTTATCAGTTTTATAGAAATTTTAAGAAAACAGTGTAGACTCTGATCGGATGACACGTTCTGTGACGTCTGTCATGGGTCTGCACTATGGGGCCGCTAGGCATAATAATGGGTTAAAGAACGCTGTTTCAAGCACAAAAAGACCTAAAATAAGTGCTAAAGCTTCGCACATACACTTTTCAACATATGTCGCAAGTGAAACAGATGGTTTCAAGGCAAAGAAATAATAATGATAGGCAAAGGAAGAAAATAAAAGTTAAACGTTTCTATAGCGATTGATTTTTCCGTATTTCTTCCAATAAACAACAAATAAGTATTAATTGCATTTTTAACGGTGAGTTAAGCATGTTAAGTTATTTAAACCCAAAAATTTATATCATTTCTTAGTGTCGACCAATTTCATACTGACGTTGGCACAAAAAAAGTTGATATTTTTACCTGCATATCTGACTTGCCTTAGGCCGAGTTTTGACGGATTCAGGTCCATATTTGGAAGAAAGGCATCGGAAAAATAGACAAAGATGCAAGTTAAAGTCAATGCTACACGTGATTATTCGTGCGCCAGACGGATAAACTGCTGGTATTTTTTTTCTGTCTTTTTTAAAGGCGAGAAGTGGAACAAACTAAAGGCAGTTAGCAGGCGCTCACGTATATCCACAGAGCTCTAGATAAGAGGGCGTATTTGGTGATAATTAGGGATAATTTTTGTTAATTCTGCATAAAAAACATATGTTGTGACCCCTCATCTGAACCGTCTCGACGAGACGGTTCAGATGAGGGGTCACAACATATGGTTTCGATGAGAAATAAGAAAAATTATCCTTGATTATCATCAAATACGCCCTCTTATCTAGAGCTCTGAAATTATTATCCCCGACCATATTCTGCAGTTAGTCTACATGGACATGACAGCTAGCCAGAGAGTTTTTGAAATTAACAGGATTTGGCTGTATTAAGCAATCATTGACAGATTGAGACAGCTTTCAGACCCTAGGCTGAGGCAGCAGGCCGAGAAAGAAATATCTCAGACGGCGCTAGAAAGCAACATTCTTGTCCAATGGGTGAAAAATTCTAATAAAATCGGATCAAACAAGAGCCTACCTATCTGTGTGATGTGCTACTTGGACCAAAATATTATTGGTATACTTACCGCCGCCATTTCTAAAACAGAGGTAGGGAAACCGCCAGATATTTCCAAGTCCTACGGTATACCCGACCACAGAGAGAACGAATTCAAACTGTCCGCCCCACGTGCCACGTTTATCTTCTGACGTCTCACTCTGGGAGGACGTACTTTCCCGTTCATCATCGGAATCATCTGTACCGGGTCGTATCTTGGTCTGAAGCGTCACAAGCTCTGTCATCCTGATACATGTACCTTATACAGCTGAAAATAAAAACAAAGAGTGTTCAAGGTATTTATCCTATTACTAGACATTCAACTACATATTAATGTCAGTGATTAATGTCTTCAAAATGAGGTCGTATCAAAGTCAGTGCGACGTCATGATGTCGCACTGACGTCGATACGACGTCATTTTGATGTGTTCCCGTAGAGTATATGTGCCGGGTAGGAGAGGGCCTGACCATTGTGCAAACTAGATAATCGTCAGTAAACAACCAGAAACGATGTAGAAATGCATTAAGTAATAACTGATAATTGTAGGTATCTGCTTTTATCAAACCAAAAGAAATAGGTTATGAGGAGTTTATTTATACCTCGTTTGGCATCATATTTGCACTGTGATATGACTCAATAAGTTCATAAAATATTTTGCTTTAAGATAATTATGAATTAAAAAGATAAAGTTAAAACGTATATATTCGTGAGCCAAGGTTGAAACGTATATGCATTCGTGAGCCAGTAAGAATATCAATATTAGGTCTTACAATCACGTGATGATATCCAGGTAATTTTCTCATTCACGCGCGAGAGTGTTACGTAAATCGATTTTATTTGGACCAATCACACGATTTCGATCGCGGTCCGCGAATCTTCCAGATTAATCATAATATTTGCTTTAATTATATTCTACCACAGTACTATGCTCTAAAACCAACGGCAAATAGTCAGTTTGGACTATTTCAGAGCTGTCACGTACATATTTCTAAAAAAAATAATCTGACTGGAATTAAACTGTATATTTGGAAGACAGACGGGCGTGAAAAAAACACACAAAAAAACAACAACAAAAAAAGAAAAAAAAAAAAAACACGAAAACTTTTATGAAATTGCGAACAGGAGAGATCAAGATAAGGCACCTCATCTGGATCTACACTATTTGCCCTCTCTACTTTGCAGTTTCGGTATATGACAGCTTGGGCAAACTATATTTTGAAATTTTGTAAACGTAAACTTTGTCGTCTGTTTTTGCGCTTCAAGGTTAAATATCTTGAATTTCCTTAAATTTATTCTTGCATTCACTGTTAGTTATGTGAATATAACTTTGGTACAGTCATTTGAAAGTAAATTAAACTGATATGATAATAAAACAAAGTACACTATCAACCATGATATACGTTCTTTTAGAGAAAAACAAAAACAAAAACATTATGCTGTTTATTTAAATGTCAGCCTATAAAACATACCTGGTTAACCTGCTAATACATATCAAACTTTTAAATAAAAATACTGTGAACTTCCTATTGAAACAAGTTAATGTGGCTCGTGAGCCTCTCGCGAAACAAAGTTGTGGACTCAACAGGCACATGACATCATTATGACGTCGTATAGACTTCAATGCGACGTAACGACACGTGACGTCTTATTGACGTCGATGTGACGTAATGACCTTGCATCGACGCTTGAACGACATCCTTTCGACGTCATGTGCCTGCTGGGGAGGGGCTGTAGGGTTTCTCATATCTATGTGCAAGTTCGATGTATGTTCACCATTTTGTCATCGCTCTAGCAACCTCTGAATAACTTCAAATACTTAGGCAAATACTACGTATGACAGTTCGCCTGTTAGGCTTATAGGGCCAAGGTCAATGTCATCTTTTTTTTTTTTTTTTTTTTTTAGAAAAATGCTGCCACCCCTCTCGCGCTTAAATTTGCGAATTTATGCCCGGTAGACTATTCTATTCTAATCACAAAGGTGTGTCCATTATTGTCAATTAAGGGGTGTCTGGTTTTGCTTATTGTATCTGATCTGTTTGCCTACGTCCTTTTCACGAAATGACGTTGTACTGACACCGATGCGACGTCAAAACGTCGCATCGACGTCAGTACGACGTCATGTGCCTGCTGAGTTCATCTATCATGTTTGTCATCGCCCGTTTCACTTTCTTTACGATGTCGCTTTTCTTTTCTCCTACAACGACGCCCATCCTATTCGCGTTTACAGACATTCGCCAAGGGCGTACCTGCCTATAAGCAAATACGCAGGTGCGTATTGAAATTTTGTAAAAATGACGAAATTTCAACACACACCTCCATATTTGCCTGCTTAAATTTTATAAATTAGACAATGGTTCATTTAAAAACTACCAACCATATAAAATTATCTAAGTGGCTCAACTCCTAAGATTCCTCTCAAAGAGTATAAAACATGAGTGTGTGTATCTTAAATAGCCTCTAGCTACGCCCCCGATCGCCCAATGTTGTTTTACTCAAATCGAACGTTTGACGTCATTATGTTAAGTAGCGACAGAACTGCAGCTCGATGGTGTTGAAAATATTTGCTATTTGAAACAGCTTCTATAATATACCCTGAAAAAGACATTACAGATGAAGTTTCCAGCCTGAAATTAAAGGTCTAAGAGATCGTTTCCTTTTCCTCCACAAGGTCAACAACGGTGGCCTTTTCTGCTATAATACACAATAACACTTACCTACACTTGCAAATGCACAGTTTTACTCCATATATCCACATGTACAAGTTACCCTAGAGGTTTGCCAAATAACACTGTATTGAACATTACATCCCTAATGGTATTGGAAACAGCTAAAAATTCCTCCAATATTTAATGCCAATAACATATGAGCGGCTTCTTTCGAAAAAAAGGAACTGAAGTCATTTGCATACTGTAAATATTCTAACCAGCAGTCATCGCTTTTCAATATAAAGACCCCTTAGGGTCTATACCCAGCGTATCGACGTCGATTTCAACGTCATGTGCCCGCTGGGTAGATTGTTCTTACAGATAGGGAATACTCTGACCATACTGCTTTGGTACGCTGGTTTATTTGAGTATGGCCTGAGAGACTCTTTGACGAGATCGCCATCATAAGGAGGGCAGCTGTTTCCATCATCATAAAGAGTGAGTTTATTGTTTGAAAAACATTGCATGTGAGAAAAAGTATCAGCTAAATTGTGAATGTATTTATATTTCTAGTGAGCCGCGTCTAGAGAAATTTTTGTAAGCGTCTGAATATATATCTTTATAAACAGCGCCTGTAACTTCACTTTTGATGACAAGCTGTCGGTTAATAAACATAATTTGCGCCCTTTAAATGCCCAAAGAAAGGAGTGAATAGATTTTTGAATATTGAGAAATCTGTATTTTTTTCTTTTCTTCTGATTCCGGGTAAAGAAATAAAATATAAATAAAGACCAGCCGATGGCTGACAGCATTCGATAATATATTGTATTTTTACCATAATATAAAATTTATAATACTTTGGTTGCGATCTAAAATGACCGAAATAATTTTTCAACATGTTTTATGACAAAATCAAGGATGTTGAGTTTACCAGAGCCGAATGCTCTGGGGGAGCTTAAAGGATAGGCACTTGTCCGTCGTCGTCGTCGTTTGTCTTATGTTGTCGTTGTCGTCCCTCAACACTTTCAATCATCATCTTCTCTGAAGCCAGTAAGCCGATTAGGCCCAAATTGTATCTGTAGCATCCTTTGGCTTTGGGGTTGAAAGTTTGTGTTATTTTTATGAAAATTGGCTCTTTTGTTTGGTTTCTATGGCAACTTAGAGTTCCCGTATACTGATAATGGGGAAAATTGAAAAATGGCATTTACTGCCTAGCCATTGCAGATATTTTAACAAAGGACCTGGTATGATAAGGCCCATATTTGGCCCCCAGAAAACTCATTTTTCAAAAGTTCTATTTCGATAACTAAAATGCATTCATAGGAAAGTTCTAACCTTGAATGTAACAGCAAATACAAAATCAATCAGTTCTTGCATAAAATATTTGTGTTTTTAATCTTGAACATACCCATACCCCTAGCGGATTCTGACGAAAAAGACGAATTTGGTAGCCTTCGCGGCTTTCAAAATATATGAGCCCGGCCTCCAGCACATTTTATATTTTATATGCAGACATAATTTTGATATATTTACATGCCATAAAAATATTAAATGTGCTGGAGACCGGGCTCAATGTTTATTTTTAAATTTTTGTTACCAAACTGGCAGTGTTCGGAACATTTTCTCTGTTTTCTCAACACAAAAACGCCCATATCTCCGCTCATAGACAAAATAAACATATGTTGTGGGTATTCATTTTCTTAGTTAGAACACAAGGTGTTATTTGGTACACATTTCATTTTGATCTGTTGGAATTTTTTGGTTGGCGTCTTTTGACTTGCAAACTTGAGTGGTTGGGGTACCTTGGCAGGTCTTGTGCTGTGCACAGGTAATTAGCCGTGGTACCCAACGTATAAGCATTTCATAAAAGGCCTATTATCAAGAGCTTTCAAAGGCTATTATAAATGACATTTCTTTAAAGGAAAAATGATTAAACTCAGTTTTTCTTGCAATTTTCTTTCATATTATTGAACCAACATAGGCATGTCAGAAATCATGTTATTCTGAGAATTAACAAAAGTGAAACATATCCTTTCTGTTTGTTCCCATACGCTCAAATGATAAGCAATAGAAACCATGAAATTTTAAGAGAATTTGAGTGGGGGCCAAAAATGGCCCTTATCATACCAGGCCCTTTTGTAGAAATATTCCTTTAGAAGTGTTCTATCAGCTGTATTTTTTTTTTGGTCCACTGCTCTCTCTCTACTGGTTGCCATGGAAACCAAAATACAAAACATGAAAGAGTAGAATTTCAAAAATTCTCTAATTATCTCCTCTGAAACCACTAGGCCGATTTGACCCAGATTTCATCTGTATCATCATTGGGCTGGGGAATTGGAAGTTTGGGGTGTGTGTGTGTGTGTTTACGAAAGTCGGCTCTTTGATTCGGTTGCTATTAAACTTAGAATTTCCATTGACTTATTTATGGGGAAAATTGAAAAAAAAAATGACACTTACTGCTAAGCCATTGCAGATAGTTTGACAAAACTTTTATAGAAAAGTTCCTTGCGTATTCTTCTATCAGTTGTATGATTTTGGCCCACTGCTGATTTTTTGTTGGTTGCCATGGACACCAAAATGCACAAAAAGGGAAAATATAAACTAAAGATTTCATCTTCTCAGAAACCATAAGTTCTTTTGACACTGAGACTTCTTATACCTTAAAAGTTACGGATTTCTTATACAGTGCAACTATCAAATTCGATGAATAGTTGAATTTCACCAAATTGTTTTCAAAGTAGATTTATTGTCTTGATGCAGCCCGCACAGCTCATCGGGCACGCAACGTCGAAATGATGGTTCAACGTCGATGCGACGCCATTATGCCGTCATCTAACCATCATGTGCCAGCTGAGAAATGAGTGCATATGGGGGAAACACAGACTTTGATCAGCCCTTGTCAAACGCACAAGACCTAGTTACTAATCCGCAGCAGCTTCATTAGTTTATTCTGAATATACTAAAAAGGTGTAAAAATCAATGTAATAATAAATTGAATTTGCTAATGCTGGGCTTTATTAAAGGTTACAGCTAAGCCTGTTAGACTAATGAACTTCAGCAATGGTTGCCAGTTAGTACCAAACTAGTTTGGTCTAATTAATGAAACATCATGGTAGTCCACCAATCAATAACTGGCTGTTAATTACAGCCAAGAGACATATAGCCGTACACGTGATTCAACCGAGTATTGGTCTAGCGGTTGAGGAAGTGATGTAGTGATGAAAACACAGTAATAGATTTAAAGAAAAGAAGTAAATCTTCAGCGTTTGTATCATTCATAGAAGCGCATATAGGCCTAGTTCTATATTAGTATTTGAAGCACTCACTGGCAAATAATTCAAAGAAACAAACGAAAAAAGAGAAAAAAAGAGGAGATAAAGAGGTCTCTCTCTGCAAAATGCTGAGAGCAATATATCAAGCTGATACGAGTTTATGTTCCTAATATCATTACATTCAGCATGTCCCACTTTATTTGAGCCGCTAAGTCGCTTACTTTCAGTCGCAATTACCCTTTCACAGTGAGTTTGCAATCGCTATCCCGCTCACTTTCAAAAGCAAAGTTTTATCATTCGATATTACTTAAGTTGTGGTCTCCTCAACTAACTTTTCACGGTAAAATTTAGAAAAAAAAAAAAAAAAAAAAAGCACGTACAAGTAGGGCCCTGGCATGAGTGGCAAACTACTTATCATTTTAATCCATTTTTATCCATACCTGGAGTTTTCCACTCAGCAAGAACTTTGAAGTGCTAGTATGACTAACGTACTTGTATGTATGGCTTACGTAGACGATTATGATGATACCCGTATACCCACTTAGAAATGGTTTGTTCGTGTTGTGAGGGGGATGGGTGGGGTTTTGTATTAGCAAACAGGCAGTAGCAAGCACGAATCCCTTAATTTACGTATTGAAGTTTCGTGTGAGAGTGAAGGTCCAAGGTTTAGTACAACAGCAGAAGGGAAACGTTGGAGGTGTTACTATAGTCCTCGCCAAAAGTTTAGCATATTTCAGCTCTATGGTACTTTTGTTACAAATTCTGCAGAAAATTAGCAAACTATAAAACAACAATATAATTTATGGATTTGGAAAGATAGAATACTGAAGCATAAACCTCGTGACATTTTTGTCCAAAATTATCAGGTAAAAGAATTTTGGCGGGTTGACATTTTTGTGTAAAATAATAATTTTTTATCTTTTATTTTCTGCATATAAAATGTCGTACCAGGAACAAAATGTCGCAAGTCAGACAGGATACCACGGAACAAGTTAGTTACACATAAAATTTGAAGTGCCAGTATCAAAGACCGACAGTTTTCAGTAGGACAAATCATAGGAAAACCGCTTTGTTAATGATTAAGAATAGAAGTATTGACAAGAGTTTCTTTTATGTCTGATTTAGAAATGACTGAGACACAATCAATGTAGCAAGTTACCCTTTAACATGTCGTCTACAAACTATGGTAATTTGGTGTGTGAAAAAATAATACTGATGATGTTTTGGACACACTTTAAAAAAGTGTCTAAAATTGTACTTTAATTACGGTGGTCTTAACTTTTGTCGTTGTGTATCCAAACAGCTGCAGATTTTCAAAAATCAAGTGTGTTGTTGTTTTCATTGTACATAACTGCTTCGGATAGGATCCATAACTACACAATTGTTTGCTTATAAGAAGTCGCCTTTATCAGTTATTTCTGCTACTAACTTCACAAATAATTATGCTAAACTTTTGGCGAGGAGTATATTTTAATTGGCCAATATTAATGGCCCTGAACCGCTCACTGAAGTAAGAATGAAATGCGCCTCGCTGAAGCTCAAAAGCGCAGTCAGTATATAGACTCAGCATGCACCTTTCACGTAAACCATGGTTTGCAGTCTAGGTTAGCATGGTAGACATTTTCACCTGCAGCTACTATGACTTAGTTACAGAAAATTGGAATTTCACAATGAAGCACCGCGCATAATTTGAAGGAAATCTATCGCACTGCATCGTAGAAATAATGTGTGCATGTTGAGCCCCCTCCCCCAACCCACAAAATAAAAAGAGACTAATTTCAAAACCCGTAAAAGTAAACACCGACAATATATTATTATATCACAAGCAGAATAGGAAGATTAAAACCAAAGACCCTGCCAGTCAGTTTCATTTTTCGGCTTAAGTCGTATAACCTTAGTATTGATCCATATTTTAAGTATTTCATTGGCCAATATAGATACAACCGGGATTTTTATGTAAGTAGCTTACTTTCGCTTTCTCTTTCTACTTTCAGTTTCATTTGACTGATGGCCTATATAAACCGTGCCGTGATGAATTTAGATTTTTCGGTCCAAATCGCGTTTTGCCAAAGAACATACCGCCTATTATGTCGCTCATGTAAAATATAAAACCAACACTTGACACAGAAATCGAAGACGAAATTAATTGTTGCTGACTTGGATATTGATTTTGTGTTGGAAGTGTGACACTTTTAAGGTATGTGGGGCGGTCAGCCAACCAATCCTCATTGTTATGTGCAACACAGTCAGATCCCAATCAAATTCAACAGCATTTCCGAAATCGAAACCCCAACATCAACAACAAATATGCATATTAACATGCACATCCGTTCAATCTGCTCAGCACATTCTTTATCTTACATGTACCTGACTCATACATATACAGTACACACTTCTATATAATCTAAGCCGATTATCTTTTTTCAAAAGATATTTCTTGTTTATGCTAAGTTAAGAGACTATTTTAAATTTTCAGAATAAAATACTTCCATGCTAAGTTAAGAGATTGTTTAAAATTTTCAGAATAAAATACTACCAAACAAAAAAAAAGATCCTACCTCTCTATCAATTCACTTTCATCATTTGAGAAATTATCTTTTTTTCGAATTTATTGAAAATGTGGGAACTGAGCTGACAAAGTTAATGGGCCCTGAAGATTTTGTGATTATAGTGATATGATTTTCTTGTCAGTATATTCATCCATATAGTGGAAAATTATTGCTTGGGTACTTTGTACACGGAATGTTTGAACCCACACAGTATGGTCACAGGTTCGAGGGTCATCCAGAAGTAGTGTCACTGCAGTTATAAAACCGTGTATAATAGAGAGCAACAAAATCTCGTATCCAGGTACATGTACCTTAGTCTATTTGCATTATGGTCTAAAAATGTCATAAAATATAGTTAACAGTAATAGAGATATTGAGATAGACAGGGGGGGGATGAGATAGGTGTTATATATTAAAAATGAATTTGCATAATGATAATTTTACATAATTGTAAGCACTTAACTGTAAACTGTGCGGTATATTGAAGAAAAACACGGTTGCTGTGCTTTGTGTCGCTCAGCAACAGAAAATCGTGCAGTACTTAAAGACAGGAGTGGATTAGAACGGCACCCGTTACTGTGGCTATGGATACGTTCCGCTGAGGCGCGGGGGATAACGTCGTCACGAAAATTGAAATACACACACATACACAGTGTCATTCTGTCTCTTGATCACATAGTGTCAACACCTCCAATCAGTCAATGAAATTATTATAACTGGTAATTCTCGTCCACTTATTGGTCGATAAAAATTTCACACCTTCACCTGTACAGGTACGACATGCTTTTGCTGGGAACATGATTCCTGGCAGAAAATTTCAGCATATTTCCTGGAATAAACTGGTTGCTAGGCAAATATTCGTCAATGGGCTAATGTATAGTCCAAATGGTATAAGCAAAATTAAAACGTAATGCAACGAAATATGGAAAATGTCAAAATATTATGGATGCCTATATTTGGATAAATGCTGGTCCCCAATTCCAGCCTGTGTGGTTGAATTATAGAGCAAATCCCGGCCAATGACTTAACTGTGCCTTACTTTCGAACCATAGGCGAATAAGTTGTCGGCAAACTTTGATGAAACATATACGACAGGGAGGTTAGATGTTGGTCTTGCAAATGAAGATAAAGTTCTCGTGTAGGGTTTGAAAATAGCAAACAAGTTCCATCATTAATTGGATGACCCTCGTATAGTGAATACTAGATTTTATTAATGATATTTTTCTATTTTCCATGTTTATGGAAAATAACTGCATTATCTGCCGTGTGTCACGAACTACTCTCGGTATAGCTGGCTCACATTGACCTGTCCCTTTGACCCCTAATTTAAATATATTAGTAGGCTCAGTTGATTTCACAGATAGGGATGCATGAATTATAAAACAACCTTTAGGCCATACTTTAAAAATTTTTGTTGTGCTCCAATGCAGACTTAGCTGGTTCGGTAGGTTGGAAGGGAGATTTTTTTTCGGGTACCACGAAGTACTGGTTGCGACTAAAATGTATTTGCAAATAGGGCAGACCCGAATCAAAGTATTCCTTAGGAGCAGTCTGGTCATGATCAACAGTGTTTGTCATCTTACACTGACAGTATTAACTTTGTTCAGCAGCCGTAACCTAATTATTATGATTAAAATATTACTACGAAAAAAAAAACTTCGTGAAGGAAAAGGCCTAAAGGCCAAACCTTGGCTGGGATGGAATGCAGCAAACAAAATTTTAATCATGGCCTTGCACATAAGCAAACTTATCATGATTCACGAGCATTTCCACCTGAAAATGAATTACTTCATGCATTTGTGAATAGTTTACCAGATATACTTGCATAAACCTATAGACGTCTTGTATGTTAACTTTGGGCACAATTACATGTGGTTGGTATAAATAAAGTTTATCGTTCCTAAATAGGTCTTTTGATTCGGGGCCGATGATGCTATGTATTCCAGAAGACAAACTTCGTTTAAATCGCAAACAGAAGCAACTGAAAAACATACGCCTGAAAGAGGTTCATAGCGTGGGCAGGGAGAGGGGGGTGGATGGCTGAATGACTTGCAGTTTTACTTCCGTAAGTCATATCAGGACGATGGGCGGGTGATAATGAAAGGCTGTGTGCAATGGAACCCGATTTACGATCGAAAAGATTCCGGTCTTCAGCGCGTCTCAAACCAGGGACCGCTAGATCAGCAGACCAGCGCTTAACCTACTGAGCTACCGGGGTTTCTGGAGATAGATCATTGTGTGTGTTTGTGTGTATGCGTGGGGGGGGGGGATGGTTGGATTTTAATTCTTAATAGCAGGTCACCCAAAAAGAGAATACAATGTAACAAAAAATACATAAACAGGTACATGGATAGTGTATTACATCCCTCTGAGTATCTGGATACTTTTTTGAACGTCCTCATGATACGTGATAAGATAAACAATGTCATGGATGAAAAACATGAGCATCTTATCTTATTCTGCTTCTTGGTTCAACCTACTGCATGGTTCTCGTGTTTGCAACCTTTTCATTCAACGAATGCATGCTCTCTCTCTCTGTCTGTCTCTCTCTCTCTCTCTCTGTCTGTCTCTCTCTCTTTTTCTCTCCAAATCTTATAAAATCTACTAACAAGCACTGAAATCAAACATTCATAAAATGATTATAAATATGAGTGTTGAAATTTAGGCAATATTCCCTTTAAATAGTATTGTTACGCGCCAAAACATCTTGACATTTGCATTACGTGTAGAAAATGACACCTACAAAACATGCGCCGAAAAATGAAAAAAAAATATAAAAAAGGTATTTACTTTAGGCAATGCGTGGCAAATATAATCGAGGATAAGGAGTTTCGACGCTGAAGCCGGCCAAAAAACGCTCTACGAAATCCGGCTTCAGAATATAGTAGTAGTCATTCAATCGCGTAAATACGTGTAGGTGTGGTTCTTCTAAAAGGTTTTGTCTCCTATTTCGCAATGAATTGTGCTATTTTGCATATTCATGAATAAAGGTCAGAAAGACAGGTCAATTTGTGCCGGCTATATATGGCAATCAAAATGGTGAACATGCCAAACATGCTAAACAGAACTAGATGAGAGACAGAAAAATGCCATGCCCTAATCGTTCAATCTATACTGAACTTGTTGGCAGACCCTGTCACTTCGACCTTCCTGCTTTTACGTAACAATCAGTATTCAGTTGATAACTTGATACGAACTTTAAAAACTGTTGTCACTTTCCAGTTTGGTGGTGGTTTATTCACTGAATAAGGGATGTCACACCTGTATGATTTAGCATACTATGCATGTGCAAACAGTGCACTGTTCAAATTATCTTACCTGGCTAGTTGTGCATAGTTACATGTCTAGAAGCTTCAAAAGAAAGCTTGGAAAAGGCCAACTTTGGACTGCATCACATATCCAAATGTGAAGACACTGCTGGTGAATATTTACTTGGATGGTTCTTTACTAAAACTAGACATTTGTAGAAGATGGACATAAAGACACTATTGAGAAAATCTTTAAATCAATGACATACAAGGTAATAAGCAAACGTTTCACAATATAAGAACTTGTCGACTGCCTTAACCATGATTTAGGCTTTTCAAGCACATGCACTCGTTTCATGCAATATGAGCCACTCATTAAATTACCACGAAAACAGCACGGGAAGGGTCTAAAAATAAAGTGTAAATATAAGAATAAAATTTTGATTTTTCAGCGTTCATCGTGTGAAGAAGCCAGTGGACGTCGCTAAAATTCTACAAGAAGCGCTTCGCGCTTCATGGAATTTTAGCTCCGCCCACTGGTTTCATCACACGATGAACGCTGAAAATGATTTAAAATAGCGGTTGAATTTTTCGGCAAGTTAACGTCAAACGAACGTGCCCCATTGCCCCACCCCGGGGCGGTGCTTTCGTTGCGGTTGTATTTATTTCATATTCGGTGCTGTTTAATTTATTGTGTTCTCGTTTTGGCCCTTCTATAATGAAGATGGAAAATGGTTGGGAGTGGTTGTTGAATGTTTTTCGTGTGGTTTGCTTTGTCTGTTGTGGCCCTTCTGTTGGTCTGGATTGTTTGTTTCGGTGGGGATGGCTGGGTTGCCGCCTGTTGGGGGTGGGGGAGCTCCTGGCTCGGCTTGTCGCTTGTGGTTTGTTGTTTGTTGGGATGTCTTTGTCGGTCTTTCCCTTTGGTATTGGGGGTGGGGTTTGGGGTCAGGTCCGGTCAGTTCCTGAAGTGTGGTTGCTCCTTTAAATTCTTATGCGTTTATTTGCAAACCCATTTACGTTTCTTTGTTCAAGGACCAAGGTAAAACCTTTCAAAAGCATTTTGACAATTTTCTTTGTTTAATTGTTTGTCAGCCCGCAAAAAGAGTGAATTTATTTAAAGTGACGTCAGACGTGCGTTAAGTCACCTTCTTCGACCAAGTTTGATTTAATCGCACTCCCCTGACATAAACTAACTATATGCGATCAACAACCTGGGAATACTATCCCTAAAGAAAATTTCACAACCCTTTGGAAAAATTGCTTAATTTATTTCTCTCCGTATATTTACACTTGCCACTGACTTCCCATAAGTAAACCGTATAGAGCAACCAGCTTCATACACGACAGTTGACCATGTGACGTTGTCGTTAAGCGACGTCTAAGGTAAACAAACGTCTTGATTGGTCCACGTAACGTTCGATTGACGCCACGTTATGGCGACGGCTGTTTAACGTAATGACCGAATACGTCGTTTCTGTCTTTTCTTCGACGCATATTTTGCATATTGTACATTAAATTACCATGAAAACAGCACAGGAAGGGTCTAAAAATAAAAGGTAAATATAAGAATAAAAACTTGATTTTTCAACGTTCATCGTGTGAAGTAGCCAGTGGTCGTCGCTAAAATTCTGTAAGAAGCGCTTCACGCTTCATGGAATTTTAGCTCCGCCCACTGGCTTCATCACACGACGAACGCTGAAAAATAAAAGTTTAATTCTTAAATACTAATACTAGGACATCAAAACGCAAATGACCACACCAGGAACAAAGAAGAGTTAATAACCAACGAGACTCTAATATGTTTGACCCATGATTTTGGCTACTAACCAACGAGACTCTATTTTTTACGTTTTATCTTGGTAACTAACCAATGAGACATTTACATAGTTGACACATGATAACAAGACTCTAATATAGTTTGACCCCCATGATCTTGGTAAATAACCAACGAGACTCTAATATATTTTGACCCAGGATCTTGAATAACAGCCAAGAAACTCCGATATATCTTGACTACTAACCAATATGACTCTATTAAATTTTTACCCATGACCTTGTTTATAAAACAACGAGACATACACGAGTACATAGTATACTCATGATCTTGATACCTAATCAACAAGAATCTGATATAATATGATCTTGATACCTAATCAACAAGAATCTGATATAATATGATCCATGTTAATAACTAACCAACCAGACTCTTATACAGTTTTCCCATGAGAATGGTAACCAACCAACCAGACTCTAATATATATTGGCCAATGATCTTGGTAACTAACCAATTAAACTTTAATATATTTTGACCCATGTACACCAGCCTACGAGACTATGATATATTTTGCCCCATGATCTTGAGACTCTGATATATTTGACCCATAATCTTGCAAACCTAATAACGAGCCTCTTATATTTCTTGACCCATGTTCTTGCTTATTAACAAACGAGACTCTAATATATTTTGACCCATGATATTGGTAACTAATTTGGTCGGTTGGTTGTTTTGGGTTTAACGACCTTTTGAGACAGTATTGGTAACTAATCAACGAGACTTTTATATATTTTGACCCAGGATATTGGTAACTAACCAATGAGACTCTAATATAGTTTGACCAATGTAACTGGTAACTGACCAACTAGACTCTTATACAATTTCCCATAAGATTGGTTACTAACCGACCAGACTCTTATATATTTTTAACCATGATATTGATAAATTACCAACCAGGCTCTAATATATACAACTTGACCCATGTTAATGGTCACTAACCAACGAGACTCAACTATACTTTGACCTTTGATACTGGTAAGTAAACAACGAGACTCTAATATATTTTGACCCATGAAATTGGTAACTAACCAACGAGATTATAATTTATCTTGATTCATGACATTGGTATCTAACCATTGTAACTCTAATAAATCTTGACCCAGAATCTTGATTGTTAACAACTGAAACTTTACTTTTGAACCATGAGATTGATAACTAACCAAGAGACTCTTTTCTATTTTGACCCAAGACATTGGTAACTAACCAACGAGACTCTAGATAATATATTTTGACCCATGATACTGGTAAGTATCCAAGAGACTCTATTACATTTTGACCCATGATACCAACGAGACTCTAATATACTTTGACCCATGATATTGTAAACTAACCAACCAGACTCTTATATATTCTAACCCATGATGTTGGTAACTAATCAGCCAGACTCAATCAACTGTTAAGCCTTCAAAGCCATACCAACATTTTGCACCCAGTTTGTACTTTTGCTAAGCTACTGCTTTGGGAAACATTCTAAAATAATTTATGATTCTCCGCATAGATTCAATGAACACTCGCCTAAGACTCCAAAACTCATGTCTGCAGATAATTTGCCCTGGTAAAAACTAGATTTCCTATAGCTATATAAAGCCCAGTAGAAATGTAGTATTTTTAAACGTATGTAAATGAAAACAACAAGAGAATCACAGAATATAGTGATCTAACAAACAAACTGGGTATTGTCAATGAAAAAGAGAAATTCACTCACATAAATTGGTAACCGACTTCTTGTTCCGCACAGAATCCAATATGTTTGAAAACAACATAAAGTCAATAAACTGGTATTGAACACACCGAGTCATTAAGCTGCTGGTTTTTTACCAATACCTAGGTTTTCAGCAGATACTTTCATTATCACTATAAATGAGATTTTCAGCTGCTGAACGATTTTTGAAGTCCACCTTGGGAAAAGGTATGATGAGCTGCGTGTGATGAAACATGCTGCCGGGTTTCACATTATACAATCACGAGAAAATGAACTTTACGGCATCTACGAAAAGGGGTGACTTTAAATAAGACTTCGGATTCACGCACTATAATGTGAGTTGTCCCAAGTCGTATTTATAAACTCTCTATGAGTCCTGGTCCCGAGGTTATAAAACTTTTTTCATGCTCAACTCAGCTGAGCATGAATTTTTTTCTGCTCATAAATTTTAAAATGCCAACAATTGTTGGCATTTTAATATTTCTGAGCAGAAAAAATAGCCTTCTTGGCTTATCTGAGCCTGAAAAATGCTGAATTTCTTGGTATTTTTATATAAATGGGCATTTCAAATTTCATGCTCAGCTGAGTTGAGCAGGAAAAAAGTTTTATAACCTTGGGGCCTGATCGTGCAGGGTAAAAGACCAGTAGGGGCCCTGTTGCCCCTGGCCCCTAAATTTTAGGCTGAACCATTAAATTTTGAGAAAAGATGCCAGTTACCTTATCTTCACGTGTTTGAAAGTCTGGGCATCGAAACAAAAATGCATACTTTTATCCTGTTTTTACAGACTTTCAATGCATATCTGCATGCATATTGATGTGGGCTCAACCTGGACCCAGTTGTTCAAAGCATTGTTAGCCTAACAAGCTCGTTAAGAGGTCAACTCGTTAAGTGTTTCACAACTTTATAACCAAATACACTGATATTTTTGTTGAAAAAATGTGAGAAGCTTTTGCAAAAGCTTCTCACATTTTGTAACAAAAAATATTGGCGCATTTGCGCTATTTTAAAACATTTGAAATTTTAACGAAACGTTAGCTAACGATGTCGTTAGTTTTGAACAACTGGGCCCTGACGTTTTGACGATTATACAACATCACTTGAACATTATGTGTTTTGTGGGTTGCCAAGAAAAACATCATATATAGAGGATCTTATATGAGTGCTCCTGCATTAATGAATTTATTAAACGAGTTGGGGGGGAAAGATAAGATGCGAGGCTGTGCCGGACATCTTATCGATTCCCCCCCCCCCCCCCCCCCCCCCCGAGTTTCATAAATTCAATAATACAGGAGCACGAATTCAAGATTCTATTGATCATTTGATACTAAAATCGCATTTTATTAGCAACAATTTGCACTAAATATATTGTAATAATTCGACCGAGTTCGCGTTTCAGGTTGGTATGATTAAGGTCAAAGTCAGAGTACCTATTTTTTTATACACTCTGGCATCGCTCTAGCGCCTTTATTTATGTACCGATCACACAAATTTTAAGTATGACAATATCTTAGACAAGTTTAAGATTAAGATTAAGATTAAGATTTATTCAGGAATTAAGATCATTTAACAAAGTAACATATACTATCTAAAAGCGGTTTTTGAAACTAAAATTAAAAAAATTAATCATAAGTGAGGTACTTAAGAGCACACTGTATATATCTATATGAATTTGATTTAAGAAAAATAAAATTATCACAGTGAATTTGACTAGAACTTAAGAAGTTTTGGAATGAGCTAGGCTGCTAGAAGTAAAAAATTAACACCCACACCCATTTTCACTGATTCGAAAGATTCGATCATAATACCCATGGATAGCCCATAAAGCCTAAATGGCTTATTCCCAATGGGGTCCATTTAGGTACGAACAAGACTTTGGCACGGAAAAGTATGAAATATTGCACAGGTTAACACTGAAAGCTCTATAAAAGGGAAGATTTTTACCACCGAAGAGTGCTCGAAAAGGAAAGACAAAACCAATGGCCATATCTGTCACACACACAAGTGGACCAAGGGAGCGAACCCGCAGGCCATCACATACTGACCCGTCAAGGAACTGGAAACGGAGTGTCACTTTAAGCTTCTCCACAAACCACCCCCGTATCTCGAGGAACAGTGTGCCCAGAGCATACGGTGGGCCAAGTGTGTGTGCTACAGGTATGATAGCACTGTGAGTGATTAACTCGGCTGTTAGCACTGCTATCACAGATAAGAGGAGTGTTATATGCTCAATAATATAAGAACAGCTCTTGCTCAGTTGCACAACATTACTCAATCAGATATTTCCTGATGGGCTATTTTAGATTTCTGTGGGCTTTCCAATTTTTTCAACCACTGAGGAAGAGAATTCCAATCTTTGATGCCAGTATAATAAAAAGTTGAGTCCTCGACGCCACTAAGAAGTTGTACCCACTAGACCTAGTAATATGGTGATGTACGTCTATCAAAGGTACAAAATTTTCTTGAAGGTATGAAGGACACAAGTTGTTGAAGATCTTATGCACATGATTTGATCTTATTAGACGAAGTCTAATAAAATCATCCTTGGCGCCAAAACTTGACTTGATCTCTGTATGGAAGAGAGCATATGTCATGGAATTGTTATTCACCTGTCAGAAGATTTAGTTACATTAAAAATGTTATTATTTGCACTTTGCATTTAGTTTTAAATGTGTTTTTCACTTTAACGCTGTAATGATTGATAGAGTTAAGCAGAACGCGAGAAACGCAAATGCCGATGGCTTGAGAAAAAAATGATTCTATGGTGCGAAAAGTCTTTCGTAGTAAAAAAAGTAGTTCTGGCAGTACTCGGTGCGTAAATTTACCGGAACGGACCTAATTACCGGGTCGGACCAGAACGGACCCTTATTATTCATATTTCCAGCCGATTTTTGAGATATTTTGATACAATCTACACGCGCAGATTAATTCAAGGCACTACCTATGACTAACATGTATTATCTCAACTTGCAACCCCTGATTTCATCCATCGACTTGATAGATATAGCTCTACATATTTTCTATGGCTGAAATGTTGGTCATGATACTATGGAACAAAAATTCGGGAATTTTTGTGGTTTTCATTCGCTCCAAATCTTGGAAGAAAGATAACCAGATTTTTGTATAAGATTATATGATTTTAAGATGAAACACATAATGCGTGGGGTATTAAGAGGCCTACCCATGGCGCAAAATACTCAAAGAGTATTTTGACTAATATCTCTAATTGATTTGCGCTAGATGGCATACAGAATATGTATAAATATTAAATAAAGTTATTTAATAAAAACTATTACAAATATCTACTGAAGATAGGGGAAAACTGGTCCGTTCCGGTGTCCGTTCCGGTAATTCAGTCCATTTCGGTCCGTTCCGGTAAAATTACACACCCGGCTGTACTGAACCGGGTAAAATACAGTACCGTATCATCGGAAGCATATCGGAATGTACCGAAGAATGTCAATAATTTACGGACCAGTTTGGTTTCTCGCCATAGTGGATAACCCCAACATAAGGATGCTGCTATTCAATAATAATATCAGACATGTGATACAGCTGAGAGACAAATAGGGAGATTTTCCTCTACTTTTTTTCCAAATAGGGAGAATGATTAAACAAAGAAGGGAATTCTTGTATTTTGATAGGGAGATCTGAAAATTACAAATAGGGAGATGTACAAGACATATATGGGGAAATTCTGAAATTCCAAATAGGAAATGGGCAATTTCAACAGAAATAAAAAAAATATTATTTGTTTCAAATATGTCTTCTTTCACTTCGTCTTATATCTTTTTTTAAAGATATTTCTTGATTGTTTTACCCTAGCTTCAACATTGAGTAAATTCAGGTCCATCAGAGTATCCGAAGTGATCCTTGTTCTAGGTCCTAGTTGATTAATGAATCTGATGACTTTATTCTGAGCTATTTGCAGTTTCTTTTTCAAACCTTTGTTGAGGCCAGCATACCAAGATGAACATGAATAATCAAAGTGGCACAGTATCAAAGCCGAACATAAGTTTTTCCTAGTTTTTACTGACAGACTATTCTTTGTCTATACAAAAATTTAAGACGAGCGTTAACTTTTGAAATAGTGCTGTTCACAATGATTTCACCAGATAGTAGATTATCTATGTTAAGACCAAGGTATTTTACAGAAGTCGTAGAATCAATCGTGTGGTCATTGCAGACAATATGGAAATCCTTCTCTTCCCTAAGTTTCCTTTTTGATCCAAACAGTATACATTCTGTTTTCCCAGGTGAAGAGACAATTTGTTATCAACAAGCCATTCTGAGCATGAGTCAAGAACTTTTCCGAGTTTATTTGCAATTTGATCTGGATCTTTGTGAGAAAATAGGACTGTACTGTCGTCAGCATACAGCAAAAGTTTGCAGTCAGGGTCAGTACTTATCACCATGTCATTCACATAACACAAGAAGAGCAATGGACCCAAAATACTCCCTTGAGGTACACCACAAGTTACATTTAGCTATGTCTGAGTTTGTTTTACCCACATTAACCAGCTGACTTCTATTAGACAAATAAGATTCAAACCATTTGGTAGAGCCAACAGCCATAAGTTTCAATTTGCTACACAAAATGCTGTGATCAACAGTGTCAAAAGCCTTCTGAAGATCTAGAAGTATCATACCTGTGAATAAACCCCTAGCACTGTTCATTTTTATATGATCTAAAAGATGAATAAGGCAAGTATCTGTAGAGAATGAGCTTCTGAACCCAGACTGATAATCATAAATAATATTGTTAGCAACCAAATACGTTTCAAGTTGAACGTAGACTGCTTTTTCAAGTATTTTAGAAACTACACTCAATATGCTCACAGGTCTGTAGTTCCCGACATCAAGGTTACTATTTTTCTTATACAATGGTTTGACTCTCGCTGTTTTCACAGCATCTGGTACACAGTTTTCAGAAATTGACATGTTCACCAAAAAGTAATTGGAATTTTTAAGAAATCTGCTCCTTCTTTCAAAAATATTGCTGGAATATCATCCAGGCCGGTGCTTTTACAAGGATTTAGTTGTCTGAGTTCTTTCAGCACAAACTCTTCAGATACATTCTTTTGCGTTTCAGCATTGTAGGTCGAAGGTCAAGGACACAGAAAATTTTGTCGGCGCTTTTGTTTTAAATTTATAGACAGATTTTGATATTACTTTACACAAATATTGGGTATGACAATGCTTTGAATGAGTTTGCATTTCAGGCTAATTGGATCAGGCTCAAGGTTAAAATTGCTATTTTTATTGTAAAACTTGCTCACGGCTCTAGCATCTTTATTTATTTATAGACCGATTTTAATACAACTTTATACAAATGGTTAGTATGATAAAAGTTCAAGTTTGAACACTATAGGTCGAAGGGCAAAGTCACAGTTTCTATTTCTATTCACAGTTTCCATTTATAACAAAAGTATTTGAGCGGCGACACGACAAAACCAACAATGTGACGTGCGCCCAGCGAAGACTAAGATCAGCCTGGGTATCTGGGCGAATACCCAGGATCATATGAGTCTTTCCTGGGCGCACATGCCACTTTGTTGATTTTGTCGTGTCGCGGCTCATTTATCATCGCTCAAGCACCTTGATATTACTCCATACAAACATTTATCATGACAGAATCTTAAATATATTGGCGTTTCAGCGTTGTAGGTCTAAGGTCAAGGTCACAGTTGCTATTTTTACCAAAACATCTGGTCAGTGGCTTAGCAGATTCATTTATTGACTGAATTTAAAAATAGATGGAGTTTGATATAACTTCGCACAAATGTTAAGAGTATGACACTATCTTGGACAAGTTCATGTATTTGAATTTTAGGTCTAAGGTCAAGGTCACAGATGCATAAATGGAATATGTTTGGTGCGAGGGAATTGTATAGCTAGCGATGACCTGTTTCAGCAGATTTACTATCCTTGATTAACGTCAGAAATTTGTTTATGCTCAATAGCATGTAATTTAATGGATGGGACATTCATCATTATTATCAAAATCAACACATGTGCATGTATCAATAATGATAAAATTTCGGGAAAGACAAATGCATCTTTCTTTTGATTTCATTGTTGACAGTTATGGCACTTGATTGATGAAAGCGAGTGGCGGGGCACGGTGCAATGCTTGCAGCACGAAATAAGCGTTTCTGACTGAAAAGTTAATGCATAAATATCGGTGTCACACGCTATTAACGGGCATGTTTTAACGAATACAAAACCATGTATTAACAAGATGATCCACGTGCTATAATTACCGGTTTTGTGACTTTTCGTATGCAAATCGCAGGGCAATACTCCCGTCAGTACAGAAGCAAGCGGCAAGATTGTAGATGCAGATATCGACAAAAGCAATTGCATGCAAGAGTTATGCAGACTGAGGAATTGTAAAAATAGAAAAGCAGGCGACATTGAGTGAAAGTTTTAGTGAAAATGGTTTTGACTTGTGAACTGCTGCTAAAAAATGGACAAAAAATCACAATTGCTGACCGTGGCCTGAAACGAGGATTATAGAAATGCATAGTGCGTGTATACGTAGGAATCAGCAAGGTAATCAGGGGCGTAACTAGGGGCATTTTCATAATACGCACAACCATGTTTTATTCTCTACTTCTTGAAGGTAAAGCTAGTATTTCAGCCACTTTGGCAATTGGTATTGAAATCTTGTCTATTTTATAAATATTCAGCATGCAAATATGCAGGTGCGTTTTGAAATTTTGTCAATTTTGACAAAATTTCAATACGCACTTGCGTATTTGCCGTATAGGTAGCTACGCCCTTGGTAATGGCGATGAGACCGAAAAATAGAGCCAAAACATTTTCTTTATTTTTAAAGCATTTTGGTTGAATTTGTGCAGTAATAACGATCAAACATGGTTTTTCACGCATTAAAATCTGTCAGGTCCCTGGGGGCTGTTGAAAACCGAGGCCGAAAACATCGGCCTTCTGCCTCGATTTTCAACAGCTCCCTCAGAACCTGGCGACCTGGCAACTATGTTTGATCCCGATATTGAGAATGGAAGAAAAACTGAAACTGACAGGGGCCGGTGTTTCCCCTAAAAGTGTACCTTCTCACATTCAGAATATCAGGTAAGAATAGCCCCTATGACAAAAAAAAAAAAAAAAAAAAACTTAAAAAAAATAGTTCAGAGATGTGTTTTGCATACACCTGGGACTCCCCATATTATTATGCAGCACTGCAGCCGGAAGCCGGAAACGCATTGAATACTTTGTATTATATTCACAATGGGGCGTGTCGCTTTAATCTGTAAGTTTTGTGTTCTATTCAAAAGCATGACCCAAATGTTTATTCCAACCGTGTTCTGTCGTCAAGTACAGGAGCAACATATTTAATGTTAAAAACACTCCAACTAAATACGCCACAGGTACTTTAGCAGTTGACCAAGTCCCACAATGCAACACCAAGACATCTATGTTTCTTACAATGAATTAGCTATTTCTTTCGGTTATTTCTTGCCAGTAAATTACATCTTTTATCATTTCGATCAATATCATGCTGGCGTTGGCACCAAGAAATGAGCCGCGACACGAGAAAACCAACAAAGTGGTTGTGCGCCCAGCGCAGACTTAGATCAGCCTGGGCATCCGCCCAGTCTGATCAGACTCTTCGCTAAGCGCTTAAAGGGTAGCTAAGGGTCTAAGCTACCTGCATGCGGACAGCGAAGACTCTGATAAGACTGGGCGTATGCCCAAACTGATCTTAGTCTGCGCTGGGCACACAACCACTTTGTTGTTTTCTCGTGTCGCTACTCAAATATGTTTTGTCAATGTCATGGACGTGACCTGTACTGGCTTGAGACCAGTAGCGGCCGCATACCAGTGGCGGCCATATTCGTTTTTCACGCGCAGTACTGTATTTGCTGCGTATTTTTTTTTTTTTTTGACATTTGTAAAGAAAACAGTGAAGGAATACCCACAAAAAGGATCAACACAAATCGCAGCCTTAGAGGCAAATGGTAAACGACTTGCCCAAGGTAACCTCATATCAACTTCATTTCTGTTTCTTCCGGGAATAATGACACTTGATTCTCACGTAGTATATAGTGTCACTTGGATTTGTATTTCGAATGCGCTCTCAGAATGTGATAAAGACCACAGTCTTAGAAAAACAAATGATTTGTTAAAGTTTAAATACCCTGTTAAGTTTTTGGAAAATGCATCAATCAGCAACGGAAACTGTGCTGGCTTCCACTGGTATGGTACGTGCGTGGTTTGCTGCATTTTAGTGACCGGTTTCGAGGATCTGTCACAGCCACATGTAAAACACTTTGATTCAATGATGATTTAACGCTGTGTTCCTGCTGGGTAGGTATACCTTCATGTACTCCATTTAATTTTTGCCATTCTTTCGCAAGAAGGCAATTTTTGTGATTTCCTGTTTGCTTCCCTGAATGACTAGCGCTTCCAAAATAGGGTATAGTCTTTAACAGTGTAAGCATGATGAATACTATCTTCGCTAGCCAAGGGTACTGAGTCCACTTTGTTCCTTACGTACTTCGCTAGCCAAGGGTACTGAGTCCACTATGTTCCTTAGCCAAGGATACTGAGTCCACTGCGTTCCTTACGTACGTAGGAACGTAGTGGACTCAGTACCCTTTGCTAGCGAAGTACGTTAGGAACGTAGTGGACTCAGTACCCTTGGCTAGCGAGGATGGATGAATATCTGGAAATTTACAGATGATTTTTGAAATTACAATGAGCATAGCATGATAGTACGGATATATTGTTTTGATTGTCTATAAGAAATTTCAAGGCTTTGTTCAAAAAGCATGATGCGAAGGTATGCTTAACTTGAACCCAGCCATCACAGAAGGTTCAAACAACGTGGAGCTACAGGGGCTTGAATCTTATCGATTGACGATTATAATACAATCAGTCCAAATCAATATGATTCAAGTCCCTTTGGTTGAGCCAATGTCGACTACAACGTCATGACGTTTACTGTGTCTCGTGACTTGTTTCAAAAGTGTGAGACGTATCGACGTCTATGCCGCGTCGTGACACTGCATCAACGTATTAAACGCCCTCGGAACCATAATAAATAGTAATTTATGAAAAGCCTACCGTTCAGTATCAAATTCCAAAAAACTTGGTTCTGCACGCAACAAGCCTCTGTTTGTGTTTAAACCTTTGGTGAATTATATCATTATAATAAGAAGCTTAAAAGATATAACGTCATACTAATACCTAGCTTAAGGTAGATGGATACTCAATAACTCTGATTTTTTTTTCTTAAAACAAATCAGGGTTACTGTTCATGATGAAATTGTTCAACTGTGGATTTGGTTGGTTGATTTGATGCTTAAAGTCCACGGTAAACAACTAAGGTCATCGGTCGGGACGGTCAGTTAACCTAACCACACTATTCCTGGGCAGGCTTAGACCTCCTAAGCGGTTAACCAGTACTAAGTGCACATACTTTCGCCAGTAACTGACAACTGCTCTTCTTGAATCAGCGGAAGGAGAAACGAAAGTATGTGGCCAGACCGGGATTCGAACCCAGGACCTCTGACTTACGAGTCAGGTTCCCTACCGATTGTTGTATATAGGTATATTACAATGTCTACCGTAAAGATCCTAAGTTTTCGGGCAAATGAATTTGTAAAAACAGTGGTAACCGAGATCAGACTTCTCTTAAGGAACCAGTCTGATCAGGGTCCACACAGTTGCCATTCCATCTATGCATTTTTGTAGGCATTACTCTATGGTAGAACCGGAAAATAGGAGAATAAATAGTGAGGCAAGGACAGGCTGTGCTTGCAGCAGGTGCAGAATGGGGGTTGTCTGCTTCTTCTTTTTTTTTGTATCCGCTATCCTCGATATTCACTTTCTTCATCCTCGATATAGACTGGAATTAGAGCAAAACAACCAACCAATCAGCTATTCAAGGGAATTAACTGCAACATTACTTCTGCCAGTTTCTCAGATTTTGGAATATTTTTTAACTTTAACATTGTTTCGCCAGGAAATGAAACGGTGATTTTTTGTCTTATTCTGTAACATACAATGTAACTTGTACTGAAATTATATGCCTAAGCATGCCCCATCAGTTAAATATATTTTTCATGAAACTCTTTTTATACAATTCAATTTTCTTGCATTTTTAAAAAAATGTTAAAAACATACTTATTAACAAGATAACTGCATTCTTTTAACCATTTTGTTTCAAATACCCTATACTACAGATTATTTGATTTGCAGAAATAAAACTGCATTCGTGTGCTAGAGATACGAATTTAAATGGAAAATGTGTAAAAACGTGTGCAGAAATACAAAATTATATTTTTTTAGGAAAGCAACGGTGAAGACATTTCTTTTCTTATTCTAATGTTTTATAGCCCTTTGGGTTATTCAGCTGGTATGATGCTTTGAATACCCGCCAGTATTTCTGTTCAGTATCCATCTACCTTAAGGTCAAAAAGGAAGATGTTGGAACTTATAAAACAAGTTATTATACTGTGAGTGCAAGCTAAATAAAAACATAAACGTATAAAAACGAGAAAGAGAAAGAAAAAAGAGATAAAAGTGCAGACCCGATGTATCACATTTTTATTAACCGATGTCCCTATTCATCTGCATTCAAGCGTTGTTTTCCATCAAATTGAATTACTGAGCAGCGACGCGACAAAACCAACAAAGTGGCATGTGCGTCCAGCGAAGACTCAGGTCAGCCTTTGCATCCGCCTAATCTGATCAGACTTTTTGCTGTGCGCTTAAAGGAAAGGGTAGCAATGGGTCTAAGCAAGCTCCCTACGCACAGCAAAGACTCAGATCATACTAAGCGGATGCCCAGGCTGATCTGAGTCTTCGCTGGGTGCACATGCCAATTTGTTGGTTTTCTCTAGTCGCGGCTCAAACATGCACGACTGCTTGATATGGTCACAATTAAGTGGTCTGGTTTCAGCAGTAGAAATTTAGCCGCGACACGAGAAAACCAACAAAGTGGTTGTGCGCCCAGCGAAGACTCAGATCATCCTGGGCAACCGCCCAGTCTGATCAGAGTCTTCGCTGTGCGCATGGAGGTAGCTTAGACCCTTAGCTACCCTTTAAGTGCACTGCAAAGGCTCTCGTAAGACTGGGCGGATGCTCAGGCTGATCTTGGTCTTCGCTGGGCGCACAACCACTTTGTTGGATTTGTCGTGTCGCGGCTTACTTGTGTTTTTTCTTGTTCTTGATTTTTCAAACAGAGTTTATCGTGGTGGGTGGTTATACCAACTTCCCTACCTGTGCTGTCGACCGAGTTAGTCAATTACCATATATGCAAAAGTGGTTGTCGACCGAGACAATCGAAAGCAGTATCAGCTCGATCGACAGCCATTTACACCGTTATTGGAAAGGTCTTCAGACCTTTCCATAGTGTTCACTTTGCAAGCAGGGCATTTTAATCTGGTTCTGCATTTATTACTCCTAAGACTGTCATCGCCAATATAGAAAAAATCAATAAAGCGATGCCCATCCAAAATCACAGTGCTTATTAAGGTAAGATAGGTAACAAAAGTTATTGCAAATTTTCACTGCCTTGTACAACGTACGGCGTATTATTTTTTGATGAGCATTGCACATTTTATCAAGCAACGAATGCATTTTTTGTAAATATGAGTTGACCTTATACGAGCCATCTTATTAGAAAGCTAAAACTAGACAACAGCGTTTCATTCCCCAGTAGGTACAAACAATCAATAACGTTAAAGATGATATGCTGTACCGTAGTAAACACTAAAATTTGTTTCTCTCTCTCTCAATCTCTTTTTTTTCCCCAAGTTTTATGCATTATTCATTTTGTAAATGAGAATTGTTTCACCTGATCTTATAAGTAAGCTAAAATGGAAATCATTTCTCTTAAGCCATTGAAATGCAACAGCCATATAAGAATAGGTAAAAATTTGTACCCCGGCGCACATATGCACTTGCTTTTATAGTTTCCAAATTTTGGAAGGGTCATGTAACAAAACACATGCTGTTTTATTACCACCCCTTATTGACTCATAGGGTTGGGAGACTCGATCATCGAAGCCCGGGCACAGACGTGGAAGCGTCTTATTTCCTTCCAGCAACTCAATGACTTGCCCACTGCCTATGATATAAACGTCCAGACCCAAAGAGCCAAAGTAATCGGGCCTATCCCTTTCCCACAGGACCCCCTTAATCTACGTCCTTTACCAAGCAGGGCTCGCTCGGGTATTATCGAGTTCTATTCTGGCCGTAGACTTCTTCTGTAAAAACTATCCCCCAATGATGCTGTTTTCATTGGTTTTGGTTCATCAATAACGGATCCTTTGTGAGGAAGTTAGGATTGCAGCAGTAGCACTGAACAAGGGAAAGTCTGCCGGAGTTGATAATATACTAGCTTAACTTATTCCAGCTGGCGGGGAGACCATGATTGATGATTAAACAAATCTCTCATTTCTAACGAGATCTGGAGAACGGGAGAGTGGCTTATCCTATGAACTCAGTCACTGATTATTACAGCCCCTAAAAAAGGCAACCTACAATTCTGCCAGAACTACAGAACCATCAGCCTCATCAGTCAGTCGAACAAAGTTATTTTGAAAGTCAAATTTAAACAGACTTGAATCCCAAGACGAATAGATAATCGCTGAAGAACAGGCTGTATTCGGAGCCGGAAGAAGCACCACAAAACAAATTTCAAAACTCAGAATCCTGTGTAAAAAGTACCTCCAGCATCAGCAAAACCTATACCATGTCTTCATTGATTTAAAAAAAAAAAGCCTTGGACATGCGGTATGGGCCACCTTGCGGAAGTACAAAATCAGTGCAAAACTAGTTCAAACCATTGAGCAGCTCTACGACAAGGCTACAAGTGGAATCCAGATAAATGGCAGCAGGAGGGAATGGCTCATAAAACAGTTTGAGTTAGGCAAGGATGTCTCCTGTCACCCACCCTCTTCAGCATAAGGTATAAGATGGGGATAGTGCTAAGAAGACCAATCTAATGACAAACATCACCAATGGCATACAGAGGGAGATCAAGTCAAAAAGATAGAAGCTATGTACTGTTATAAGCTTCAAATACCTTGAAGCATTGTTTCAGATGATGGCTTGAAACCGGAGGTCCTCTAAAGGATTGAACAAACCGCTGCAGCTTTAACAAAGCTGAAGCCAATTTGAAGAGATAACCATCTCTTAGATCAAAGGTGGAAATGATGTGCTCCTTGTCATTTCCGTATTTCTGTATGCCTGTGAATCGTGGACCTTGACAGCAGAGTTAGAGATGAGAACGCTGGCCTTTGAGATGAGTTACTACCGAAGGTTACTGAACATTCAGTACAAGGACCACAAAATCAATGAGGAGGTTCGCAGAAAGATCCAAGCAGCCATTTGAGAATTAGATGAACTCCTGACCATGGTCAAGAAACGGAAATTAAGGTTGTTTGGCCGCGTCTCAAGGTCATCTGGTTTAGGACACAGTGAAAAGAAAAAGAAAAAGACGTAGACAGAACAAAAGGTGGTAAGACAATATTAAAGAGTGGACAGGGATGGATTTTGCCAGTTCAACTAGAGCGGCTGAAAATACGGCTGAAAACATGACAAGGCAAAAAGGGATTGTTGCGAAGTCATACATGTTGCCCCGACGACAGTAGTAAAGGGCATCACTATGGTCCCCTTCGTCCGGAGACTAAGTCCGCAGCCTGGGGCAGTCTCCGGCCGGAAGGGGGGCCATAGATGACACCGCTTTAGTAAGCTTGAAAAGGCTAGTTTGGAATAACTTTTTCAGGGGAAAAGTCTATGTAATATTACATAGGAAATTGTGAAGGGGATAGGCCTATTGAGGCTATACAGCAATATGCGTCTGCTATGAGTCTCTTGGTCTTGTATCTCAAGACCTCACTATACCAGAGGCATAACTCTATAGCGTCAGTTGATGGTGTGAGTTGCTGTGGCCTACTCTTGTTCATTCTGTTCAATTTCTGAGGCTTTACAGTAATATGCGTCTGCTATCAGTCTCCTGGTCCTGTATCTCAGGGCCTCACTATACCAGAGGCATAACTCTATAGCGTCAGTGCTTGTTGCTTGGGATTAATAAAATCTTGTATCTCAAGATTTTAATGTTCTGGACTGAAATTATTTCTTACTAGCCTTCTAAAGCCTGACTACTACATTTGATGACGAGAAGATCTCTGCTCCCAGTGTGATTGAACTTGTGGGTATCTAGTGGAAGGTCCACATATTCACATTGAAATTGTGGAGCTGATGTGGATGTCAAGTGGAAGGTCCACATATCCACATTGAAATTGTGGAGCAGATGTGGATGTCAAGTGGAAGGTCTACATATCCACATTGACATTGTGGAGCTGATGTGGATGATGTGGACTTGATGTGTATGCAATGTGGAGGTAATGTGGATGATGTGGATCCACAATGTGGAGTTTCCACATGTCCACACCTACATGGTCAAATATTCTAACAAAATTTCGTTAGACAATATGAAATAGTCTCATAATTAGCCGTAAAAAGTTTTGAGAAAATGCAGGTTTATTCGATAAATATGGAATGAAAAATAATCTTCAAATTAAACTGCAAATTACCTATCTCCTCACGGCCTGTAAGAATATCGATTTTAACCACGTGTGTCATGTGATCATGTAGAGGTATTTTTTCTTATTCGTGCACGTGATTGTGACGTATGAATAAATTATTTTTGTCCAATAATGCGATTTCAGCCGCGGTCCGCGATTGTATAAAATGGATCTTATGTTTTGTATCAAATATTATTGTCTAAACTGAGTAAACTCTAATTCAAATGTATAGTTAGACCATGTCGGAGGTATTGCATGATAATAATAATTTATTCATACGTCACAATCACGTGCACGAATAAGAAAAATACCTCTACATGATAATCATAACACACGTGGTCAAAATCGATATTCTTACAGGCCGTGAGGAGATAGGTAATTTGCAGTTTAATTTGAAGATTATTTTTCATTCCATATTTATCGAATAAACCTGCATTTTCTCAAAACTTTTTACGGCTAATTATGAGACTATTTCATATTGTCTAACGAAATTTTGTTAGAATATTTGTTTCTGAAAACATGAAATAAACGAGGGAGACAAATAGAATACTTTCAACGATTTTAAAGTTATAAAGTGGACACTATTTCTATACTGAAAATTACAAAGGGGCATAATTCCGTAAAAATGTGGATGGAGTTACAGTTCGTGTTCTATGCAGATCATCTGATGATATTTTATATTTATATCAAGTATACTTAATCATAATAGTAAATACATTGAGTAATCAAAATATACACCAACTAAATACATTAATTAGGTTACAGGTTAAGATGACTGACAAATATGGCCGCTACTGGTCGCAGGCCTGAGTGCGGTAAGTACAAACAAGTTTAGCTTTTGAAAAAGCTTGAGAGGTTATCCCTTAGCAAATGAATCTATAGGATGCAAGTGGCAAAGCAGAAAATTGGCAGCAATACAATTTAGTTTTATTGGATTCTTAGATTTGTTGAAGCTGTAGGTAAGTGGCGAGTTTGACAGTTTTTCTTTTTGTCTAGTGATTGCTTGCATCAGGTGAGCTTCTGTGCTATTAACTTTTGTTAGATGATCTGTACTGTTTAGCAATGGCTCTTCGTAAGTGGACTGTACTCTCTGGTAAGTGCTTGTATTAGATGAGATTCTTGTATTAGGCGAGATGAAGTGTTCAGGATAAGTTTTACAGCTCATGTCTTAGCAATGCTGGACGGGACCCTGCAGCTGGGTGCGCCAAACTATGGGAGCAAATACCGGTAAATAGTGGAACTTGTATTTAGCGTTAATTAAGCAGAACTTGTTATTGATCTGTACTGTTAAGTGATAACTGAACTTTCAGGTAACTGTTTGTATAGGGTGAGAGAAAGACATAGTTGTAGGTAATCTCCTTCAAGAAATTTAGCCTTAGCAACAGCATAGCAACCACTCAAGTCGTTTTATGAATACGGCCCCAGGTATTCCTCGGGCTTCTCAAAGATTTGTTTTATACATCTGGCAGATGTAACATCATACCTATAATTGCTACGTTTCAACAGCTGATACCGAACAAGTTTTGTCTGCGCAATTCATTTCACCTATAAGTGAACTTTTCAACTTGTTTGCTAACAATAAAGAGCCAGTAACCTGTTATACATTGGAAAAGTCTAGATATAGTTAATGAAGATTTAGCTGATGTTATTTTTAGCAAATGCTTCCTTTCGGAAGAAAATGAAAGAAATAATGTAAATAAACTTTAAAAAGAAAGAAAAATAAGAGCCAGAGTAGAATATTAGGATGGTCCATTATCGCTCACACCAGGACGAATGACTAATTGATTTTGTTTTATGGCCATCTTTGCCAGGTGCTTGACAGTCTTGTTTGCGAGAAGTCTCTTCAGTTGCATTTCTTATAGTTACACAAATTACTAAACAAATGCATCTCCAATGCACAGATGACCACATAAGATGGCCATGACTTGAACGCTGAGCTCCTTGGTAATCATCGATGGATGGATGGATGACTGGCGAGTTTACGTCCTTTTTAACAGTATTTCAGTCATCCATAGTGCAGATTATATTTTATTTACATCCTTTGAGATCAGAGGATAGATTCTGAGAAATCTAAAATTTGAGATCGATTTAGAATATTATTCTAGATCGTCGTCTTTTATATTATTTGGATCCTTTTGAAATTAATCAGTCTTTGGATCGACTGCCCAATTAAAATTAAGAAGTTACAGTATGCTTTTTTCTGGTTTCGTCACCAGATATTGTCAGGGTCACTGACGAGGCTTTATTAGCCGAAACTACGTAGTCTGGCCCATACTCCTACTTCTGTATGTATTCTCTGCTCTTGAAGGAACTTTTTTAGATTTTAATTAGATGATCAGGCCCGGATCCAGACCACCACATACTGATGGGGCTGGGAGGTGTCGATATGTATTTGGGAAGGGAGGGGTGGGGAGAGGGGTTGAAAATGACATAATAAAGGATAAATTTGATGAGATTTTTGATAAAGTCTTTTTTGTCTTGACATATATGTTGTGATATCACATAAGAATCGCCTCGCTGAGGCGATTCTAATGAGATGTCACAACATAAATTTTAATCTAACCAGTCCCAAGTGGCGGGGCTGAAGCCCCAAAGTCCACCCCCTGGATCCGAGGCTGATGATATTCCCTTCTAAAACAATTCCAAAAATCTAGATGCCTCTCATGATACGGGTCTAAACTGTGGGTTGTTTATGGAAAGGAAAAATCCCATCTTTTAACCGAAGGAATACAGTAACAATAAACGAGCCGCGACACGAGAAAACCAACAATGTGGTTGTGCGCCCAGCGTAGACTCAGATCAGCCTGGGCATCCGCCAAGTTTGATCAGACTCTTTGTTAGGTGCTCAAAGGGTAGCTAAGGGTCTAAGCTACCTTCATGCGGACAGCGAAGACTCTGATCAGACTGGGCGGATGCCCAGGCTGATCTGAGTCTGCGCTGGCCGAACAACCACTTTGTTGGTTTTCTCGTATCGCGGCTCAAGCAAAGTTTCAACAAGATGCATTGAAAAATGTAGCTTCCAACATGCAGCCAAGATTTTCTCTTTGTAAGTTTTGAAAGTCAATGTTATTATCAATGTGTCATCAGAATCAGAATCAGATTTTTTACTGGTGATACGTCCAAGGACAATCATTCACTTGGACCTGTTATCAGGGAAGCTAGGCCCTAGCCCTTACAAATGAAGTAAACTTAGTAACTGAATCCTCTGCACACTCAGCAGCAGAAATAAGGGAATCTGCCACGGAGTTTCAATCTCTAAATAGTCTGGGGAAGAAACAGGACTTGTATATGTCAGCCCTAGCCAATGGCATTTGAAATGCCGAGGAATGATGATTCCTGGTACGCCTGCTCTGGGGAACAACGGTCATTTATGAGACGTTCTCAGTTAAGATGGGCCATTAGCTATTAATTTTGTCCTTCGTATTGCCTTCCTTTAAGTTGCAAAATAACGGTCCTGTTTACCCTCTGACAAGTTGCCCTCTGTCTAAAGAAGTAGATAAAAGTACCAAGACATGCATGCGTTTTGTAAGACATTTTTAACACTGGTTCGAATAATGATACCCTGGTTTAAAATGCGACGTTTTTAAGAGAAGCTGACTGTAAGGATCGAGCATTGGATGGAAACTCAAAATTTTGTATTTAGCTAAAAATGTCATGGTTTAAAGCTCTCGACAAAAGATGAAGATTAGTGCAAAAATTAGTGAAATATGTCAAGCGGTTCTCGAGATATCTAAGCAATTACTGTTGCCATGGCAACCATTTTTAGGCCGCTCAAATTTTACATATTTTCATGACTTTCAAAGGGAAAACGTGTCTGTCCTGAAGCAAGTATCAAATAGTTAACTGGTATGGTGTTTAGGACTAAATGTAATTGTCAGTCTCTGCACCTTCAGAGCACTGGCTACTGCACGTTGTTGAAACCATGGCAACTTGAAGTACATATAGTCGGAGAAAAAATAAAATTTGTGAAAATAGCTCTTTTTCAAATCGATGTTATTGAAAATGGCAGCCTGACCTGAATATATCATTAACATGTCTTCAAACAGCAACATAAGTACGGTACATAGCAAAAGCAATTAGTTGTAAACTTTCACTGACTACAGAATAAATGCACGTGCAAAAGGTGTCCCTGTCGCATTTACAATTTTACAGAAACAACAGTTTTTTAGATTTCTTTACCCTAATTTCCACACTTTCAGTTTGAATTTGCTTATTAAACAAATAAAGAGTCGCATTTTTATCCCATCTTTGCAAATAACGGCGTAGAAATGTAGTGTTTGATATTGTTTCTATGGTTACGATGCATAAAAATGTGTTACATCAGTTCAAAACGACCCTAAACCCATGTAACTAATATACAACTCTTAATTTGCAGTAGAATCGATATGGTTTTAATGTAGTTCAGTACTTGGTTTCCGTATCTCTAATGGTTTTCATTTTTTTCCTAATAAACAGATTTAAAGTTGCTGCTTAGATACCCCACCCACTGTATATGCAATAGCAATATCGCCGTTTTGTGAAGAAAAAGTGTGTACAAATGTGAAAAAAATACGTGATATAGAACTACACGATTAAGAACATTTTTTTTCTTACCAGTGAATTGTCGCTGATGTATACATGGTGTTGAGCGCGAATCGTAGTTTATATCTCGGCGGCGAAGCCGGAGTGAGTTAAGAAAAGCTAAATGTAAGAAACAAGCCGAAAAATCACACGCTCAACCAATAATAATTTCATACCAAAATGAACATTTTAAACTTTTTTATGGCACCACAAATTAACATTTAAATGACAGACTGGAAAACCAAGAGTTAATGACAGGTTTGTGGTTTTATGGCCCTTTCAACAGTATTTAGGTCATGCAACAAGTCATGGGTGATTTTTAAACACTGTGTGCAATGGCACCCCGTGATTGAAAAAAAGAGATTCGAACAAGGACTGATAGCTTAGTACGCAGGCGCTTCCCTCGCTAAGCTACAGAAAAGTGGATGAAATTAGATGGGATGAGTAAATCACTCATGAGTACTCGTATACTTAAGATGACACCCCTATCAGGATTACCTAAATTACACGACTTTCTTGGCTATTCTAGAAGCCCCGGGTAGCACAGTAGGTTAAGGCCAGGCCTGCTGATCAAGTGGTTCGAGTTCGAGATCTGCTTGATGCATTAAACTTTCCAACCGCAAATTTGGCTCCACTGCACAGCCTTTTATACTCATCCCCCTCCCCCCCCCCCCCCCCCCACACACACACACACTTCCCACCATCCCCCCAACCACATTCCCCAATCGTCCTGATATGACTGTAATACTGTTAAAGAAGGACATAAAATCCAAATTCATTCATCCATCCATTTTTAGCTGTTCTATGTAGTATGACGATCATAGGTAACAGAACATTGCTTAAAATTTCAGTATCCCTCGGTGAATAGACGCTGTAGGCCTTAGTCTGCACCACTTTCTGTCCTGAAAAATGCCTCTTTTTGCGTATTACCTGCTTCACAGAAGCAACTCATTCAAAAAACATTAGTAAATTTATTTATTTCAACATAAAATAAAGATAAGGCTAAAATATTGCTGCAAATAAAACGATTTTACTCCGTTCTTCTATTCCGTGATTTCTGCAGACGTTTTGCTCGGGACAACTCTTGTCATCAAATGTATCGAATACAACTGCAACTGCAGTCTTGGTAAATGGACCTATTTCATAGATAAAAAGAAAAGGTCATGGTGAGCATTGTTGACAGTAATCTTATTCTTTCAAAGATACTATCTTTTATTATTAAAGATCATGGACACTACCTGTAGTGTTCGCAGATTTGTAATCGTCAAGGGAGGTAGATAATGCCAGTTTGAATTATCTCCCTTCCTACTATTTTACAGTATTGACACATTTCAAACATGGATAACTTTTAAAGTTTTGCGAGTTTACACCTAATTTTTTTTACTTTCTTTAACTTCAAACCTTACTCTATCATGCATATATTGCCTCATTGTCAAATGTGACTGCCATTTTTAGTTATCAGGTCAATAAAACACCAATTTTTCACTCAAAATTGGGTCGATTTTTTCCAGTAAAAGCTCTCCCGTTGATAATAAGGGACAGAAAACATTCATATCATGTTATCTTATTACATACGTATGTATTTTCAAACTATACAAGCAAATAGGAATGGGATAATATTTGTTGTTTGATTTTTATCGAGGAAATATTACATACATGTCTCAATATTGATATTTTCATGATTGGATTCTTGGTTACCATGGAAACGGCCGAACGTTGACCTCTAAAAACTTGTGAAATACAAACAAGCATGGTATATATCAATTTCCCAAAATTTGAGCCAAATCCGTTATTTTCGACTTTCCACGTTACTATGGGCCAATGCTCGATGTTTACAGTCAGCCTCTCTTAAATGTCGCAATATTGCCGTTGCATAGATATGAACGCCGCACGGCTAAAAACGATAAATCACTGCTGAAAATCGAGTTCCATTATTAAATTTAGGTGATTTCTTACATATTTCCCCGCTTAAACAATATCTAAAGGGTAGGTTTTGCTATGAAATGGGACTGGGAACTAATGTCGCATATTTTATGTAACCTACGTCACAGCGCTAAATTCGTGATACATGTATTAACTAAAATGGTCCGGCGTCATAAAACTTACAAGATCACACGAAGAAATATGTGTTCCTCAATATGTTATATTATTTGTGCAAATTTGCTCCATTTTGTATATTTTTCTCGACTTCAAAATACATTACCCCAGCATTTGTCTGTAAGAATGTAACCTTACGTCACGGGCTTTTCTTAAAACTGAGCCAAACAATCGCTCTAAAACTCATGTGCAAAATCCTGCCTAGTAACAGCTACAAGATGGTGTGCTCAGATTTCATTCACTGAAACAGTAAATGGTATAAAAGCGTTAAAATGTGTGCACTGTAACCTACGTCACACGTTACCTACGTCACAACGTCACTAAGACTACGTTTTGAAAGCGTTGACGTCATTTGATTTTGCAGCGCCTCAAAGAAAACCCCTTTCTTCCAAAAAAGCAAAGAAAAACATTTTAAATTGAAACCAGCCTAAATAATCAAATGTCAGTAGATTAGTAAATGTGCAATGCCACGCATGTCAAAGAAATCGTATGCGAAATCGTCGTTCAACGTATTTAAATAACGTCATAAAATACGCCATTTCTTATTGTTAGGGTATGTCTCTAAACATGGTTGGTATTCCATAATCTAAAACTATTATCTGAAAATATTTTACAGCTTTGAAGCAGATATAATGAACATCATGGTCGTGAATTTTTCTTGAACTCTGGCATGGTTGTATATATGGCCATTTTTGTCCGCGAATGGCCCAGCTTAACTGAGAACGTCTCTTATAAGTATACTGGCTGCACTTTTCAGACCTTTGTATTTAGCTTTCGTACAGCTTGCTATCTTTCCTCCTCTTTTTCAGAGATTCCCACTAAGTTTCTCAAGAATGCCAGTCATACTCCCAGTATCATAGGTATAATTTCCTCTTATAAATCTCGTTGCCCTTTTCTGCATCTTCTTAAGTTCATCTTGAAGGACTTTGGGGTCCCAAAGTATACTTCCATTACTCTGTACATAGTGAAAATTACAACCACATTTTTTCAAGTAAAAAGTTATTCCATGCCTTTTGTATAATAGTGTTGTGATGAATGATTTATTTCGGCTTAAACAATACAGTTTATCGTCGATGTGAACACAATGGAAAATACAATGAGTGAATGTATATAAATGTGGGTGTAAACACCAATACTTATGGCGGGGATTTCTGCAGAAAGTCAGCACTATGTGTATATGTATCCACATTGTGCTGACTTTATGCATTTACCACATATATATATATATATATATGTAGATTTACCCATGAATAATGAAACTATGTTAGTTCTCGAGAAATTTTCTAATTTCAAAAGCTTACTTGATATATTTGCCAAGATTAATTAAATACTTTTACTCTTCGTGATCAACCGTTCACATAGTTTATAAACACTTATGCCCCATTCACATGCGCAGATTTACTTACGTAAGTATATTTGCATATATGTAAATTTGCTCACGTGAGTAAAATTACCTGGATAATGCTCTGAGTTTGAATAACCTACTAATGAAAGCAAATTTGCTTACGTATGTATTTGCGTTCATATGACAAATTTACTTACGTGAGTAAAATTTGCATATATGCAAAAATTACTTACGTGAGCAAATCTGCGCATGTGAATGGGGCATTAGTTGTCGATATAATAGGCATTAATGTATGTTGTTCGAATATCTCGAAAAATCGGGCACTCACATATAAAATGATATTCGTCATCTATATGTCTTGTCTCACAAAATATACACAATCTTTCTGCCCTATCCAATCTGTTTCTACCATATGGTCCTGTCTGTATTCTTAGAGTATGACTGGATAACCGTATTTTGGTAATACCATGTCTCAAAGATTTATTGACGACTTTATCTTAATATTCCTCATAGACAAAATCAGCTTTAAAGTAATTATATAAAGTAAGAAATCTGTTATTTCCCTAGTCACTCTTCCATTTTTGAATAAAATTACCAATGAGCCTGTGTTTAAAAGTACATGTAAAGAGTATACGGGTTTAACCAAATATATCCAAACCCAAACTGTTCTTGAAGAGTTTTTATGTTGCTCACCCAGTTACAATATCCTTTTTCACAGTCGTGTACGGATATGTCATATACTGTTCGTAATATAATATTCTCAGTATTTAGTAGTTTAAACCAAAATTTAAAAATTCTTACATATCTCGTAATGTAAAGCGGGTATCGTTCCGATTCCCCATAAATTCCTGCATTGCTGGTAGAGAGTTTAACTCCAAGAATTCTTTTACAAAATTTTAAAAGTATTTGTTCCAATTCCTTTGATTTGGAGGAGCTCCAAACTTCAAACGCGTAACCAATAACACTACCAACAAACGAGTCAAATAACTGACAAAAAGTCTTGGAGGTAAAATCGAGAGTTTTAATATTTGATAATAGCGTGTTCATAGCTTTCAATCCTTTACCTGACAAGTTCTGTTGGGTATAATTTAGGACCACGCCCAAAAAGTTAAAATTGTCAACAATTTCTAATGGTTGATCATCGTAGAATGATAAGACCTTTTGTTCCACTCTGCCTCTTTTCCTGAAGACCATTATCTTCGTCTTTTTAGTATTAACTTCAAGTCCCCAACGTTTGCAGTATTCACACAGCATAGTTAGGCTCTTGTGCATACGTTTCTATGACATATGTTGAAACAAGAGGGCCAAGAGGCCCTGAATCGCTCACCTGACCAAAAAGGTTAAAGGTCAAACAAGGGTCATCATTTGACAAACCTGATAGTTTGCAACCACTTTCAAATGGTTTTGAAGAAGATTTTTGAATATTTTCTATGAATTGCTATGGTTCAAACCCTGGACCCCCTGGGGCAGGGCCATTTTGGACCCTGTGGCCATCATTTGAATAATTTTGGTAAAGGACCACTAGGCAATGCTACATACTAAATTTCAAGCATCTGAGCCAAGTGGTTCTGAAGAAGGAGATTTTTTGAATATTTTTCTATGGTTCAAACCCAGGACCCCCTAGGGTGGGGCCATTGTAGACCCTGGGGTCATCATTTGAACAAACTTGGTAAAAGACCACTAGGCAAAGCTACATACCAAATGTCAAGCATCTGAGCCTTGCGGTTCTGAAGTAGATGATTTTTTAAAATTTTTCTATGTATTTCTATGGTTCAAACCTGGGACTCCCTGCCCCGGGGGCCATTTTGGACCCTGGGGCCACCATTTGAACAAACTTGGTAGAGGGCCACTAGGCTGGGGCCACCATTTGAACAAACTTGGTAGAGGGCCACTAGGCAATGTAACATACCTAATTTCAAGCATCTGAGGCAAGCAGTTCTGGTGAAGAAGATTTTTAAGTATTTTTTAGTTTCGAACCAAAGGGCCATTTTGGACCCTGGGGCCACCATTTGAACAAATTTGGTAGAGGACCACTAGACAATGCTACATACCAAATTTCAAGCAGCTGAGCCTTGCGGTTCTGAAGTAGATGATTTTTAAGTATTTTTTAGTTCTGAAACCCAAGACCCCCTGCCCCAGGGCCAATTTGGACACTGGGGCCACCATTTAATCAAACTTGGTAAAGGACCACTAGGCAATGTTCCATACCAAATTTCAAGCATCTGAGCCAAGCAGTTCTGGAGAAGAAGATTTTTAAGTATTTTTAAGTTTCGAACCCAAGACCCCCTGCCCCAGGGCCATTTTGGACCCTGGGGCCAACATATGAACAAGCTTAGTAGAGCACCACTAGACAATGCTTCATACCAAATTTCAAGCCTCTGAGCCAAGCAGTTCTGGAGAAGAAGATTTTTAAGCATCTTTTAGTTTCGAACCCAAGACCCCCTGCCCCAGGGCCATTTTGGACCCTGGGGCCACCATTTGAACAAACTTGGTAGAGGACCACCAGGCAATGTTACATACCAAGTTTCAAGCATCTGAGCCAAGCAGTTCTGGAGAAGAAGATTTTTAAGTATTTTTTAGTTTCGAACCCAAGACCCCCTGCCCCAGGGCCATTTTGGACCCTGGGGCCACCATTTGAAAAAACTTGGTAGAGGACCACTAGACAATGCTTCATACCAAATTTCAAGCCTCTGAGCCAAGCAGTTCTGGAGAAGAAGATTTTTAAGTATCTTTTAGTTTCAAACCCAAGACCCCCTGCCCCTGGGCCATTTTGGACCCTGGGGCCACCATTTGAACAAACTTGGTAGAGGACCACTAGGCAATGTTACATACCAAATTTCAAGCATCTGAGCCAAGCGGTTCTGGAGAAGAAGATTTTTTAAGTATTTTTTAGTTTCGAACCCAAGACCCCCTGCCCCAGGGCCATTTTGGACCCTGGGGCCACCATTTGAACAAACTTGGTAGAGGTCCACTAGACAATGCTTCATACCAAATATCAAAGCCCTAGGCCCAGCGGTTTCAGAGAAGATGTCATTTAAAGCAAATTGTTGACGACGGACGACGCACGACGCACGACGCACGACGGACGACGGACACTTGGTGATCACAATAGCTCACCCTGAGCCTAAAGGCTCAGGTGAGCTAAAAAGAAAAAGTAATTCGAAAAAGCTTTCGAAATAATAGGCAAGGGACACACAATTTTGAAACAAAGTTGAATCGACGCTATTTCAATGTTATGTGTCCGCAGGATAACATTTGACCATGTCCATATTCCTAAGCTTGTCCAACTAGATTATTTGTGCAAATTAAAACAGAGATTCGATATGTATAAACTGTCAGTATTGTATGGTGGCTGGTTTGTGCCATTTCGTCTTTTCGTCCTGTCGCCGCGAAAAGACGCCAGGCGAAAAGACGAAAAGACGAAAAGACGCCATGCGAAAAGACGAAAAGACGAAAAACGCCATGCGAAAAGACGAAAAGACGAAATAACGCCAGGCGAAAAGACGAAAAGACGAAACCCGCCACGCGAAAAGACGAAATTTCAGCGCGAAAAGACGAAAAAACGCCATGCGAAAAGACGCCATTTGAAACTCTTATTTTGTCGTCTTTTCGCGTGGCGTCTTTTCGTCTTTTCGCGTGGCGTCTTTTCGTCTTTTCGTCTTTTCGCAGGGCGTTATTTCGTCTTTTCGTCTTTTCGCGTGGCGTTATTTCGTCTTTTCGTCTTTTCGCATGGCGTTATTTCGTCTTTTCGCCGCGAAAAGACGCCACGCGAAAAGACGAAAAGACGCCACGCGAAAAGACGAAAAGACGAAATAACGCCACGCGAAAAGACGAAAAGACGAAAAGACGAAATAACGACACTGCATTTTTTCCTTCCTTCTCTGTAAGGGACAACACCTAAAGGAAAGACTTTGCTCCTTTTGGAGCAAATTCTTTCGTTTAAGAGCAAACCTCTTTAAGAAACGATTTCTAACTAGGGAAAACTTGAAGAGGAAGTCGCAGAAGTTGTTCCCCTTTGTAAAAGTGGCGGAATGAGCATTAGCCAAAAGAGCAGTCTGATCAGGCTCTGCTCTGTCTGCGATCGGCACGTCTTTAGAAAACTATAAATTTGTTCAAATTTCGGGTTAGCTGCAGGTTAAAGTATGCCGTATTCATATCATGTTTCAGCGTTTATATAAACACTTGTAACTTTTCCACCATAATTTGTGGGAGATTAGATTGTCAACAAGGTACTTAATCTTTTTGGTAGTTTAAGATCAAAACGAAGATATAATTATGATGAAATTGATTTGAGTATTTTCTCCAAAACATTAGGACGGCTCATTTTCTTGGTCGTTTGAACCAAAATACAGTGTAAATGAAATGTATTATGGGGTCACCTGTCTTAAGTAGCCACTTCTTGTCCTTCCCTTGGGTGACCCCTGAAGACAGGTTTGACTGTATTTCTCAAAAATGCTTGCTACAACAACGTATTAGGTCTGCCTACGCTCCTGAATGAGTAAATTTGCGTCTGCTAATTTTTAAGTCAACATGGCCCAGATTATTATTGCCGACCCCATACTTATAATTATAGCTATCCTTTTCACTTTTAGCAAGTTTATTTTTCTGTCGGATAAAATAGAGTTTTAGTGGCAAATCCATTCTAATTTTCATAAGACTGCTGCTTGATACTGGTTATCTTGATTATATCTGTGTTTGATCTCAGTCAACAAGGCACAAATTTGTTATTCAATCTAAACGGTACCATACTGACCGAAAATGTTGCCGACCCCACGTTAATTTTATAGTCTATCCTTACAATTTTTAGCTGTCAAAAAGATATATTAAAAAGCATTTCAGTGGCAAATTCTGTGATCAGACTGCTTCTGTAGCTGCGTTTGCAGTAGTCTGATATGAGTCTATATTGTTTACTCAGACAAATCTGTCTTAGTATTAGGAATCAATACAGTTATCAATAAAAGGGTATTTGTGTGTCGTTATTTCGTCTTTTCGCCTGGCGTCTTTTCGTCTTTTCGTCTTTTCGCATGGCGTTATTTCGTCTTTTCGCGTGGCGTTATTTCGTCTTTTCGTCTTTTCGCATTGCGTCTTTTCGTCTTTTCGCGCCGAAAAGACGAAAAGACGCCATGCGAAAAGACGAAAAGACGAAAAGACGCCAGGCGAAAAGACGAAAAGACGAAATAACGCCAGGCGAAAAGACGAAAAGACGAAATAACGCCACGCGAAAAGACGAAAAGACGAAATAACGCCATGCGAAAAGACGAAATAACGCCATGCGAAAAGACGAAAAGACGAAAAGACGCCACGCGAAAAGACGAAAAGACGAAAAGACGCCACGCGAAAAGACGACAAATTAAGAGTTTCAAATGGCGTCTTTTCGCATGGCGTTTTTTCGTCTTTTCGCGCTGAAATTTCGTCTTTTCGCGTGGCGGGTTTCGTCTTTTCGTCTTTTCGCCTGGCGTTATTTCGTCTTTTCGTCTTTTCGCCTGGCGTTTTTTCGTCTTTTCGTCTTTTCGCATGGCGTCTTTTCGTCTTTTCGTCTTTTCGCGTGGCGTCTTTTCGCGGCGAAAAGACGAAAAGACGAAATGGCATAAACCAGCCACCATAGTATTGTGTGTTTACAGTGAAGATAACAGTGCAAACCATTTTCATACCCTGCATACAGATATGACGCTGTTTTTCGGACTTCACACTGTACGACTAAACCAGTTTTTGCATGATCTAATCAGCAGGGGCCGAGTGCACAAAGGAGGCGTAAGCTGCGCCGGCGTAGGCTACGAACGTCGGCGCAACTAAGTCAATCTTGCGACTGTATTAAAATCCAAGTGCACGAAGCAGGCGTACGACAGACGTAGTTGCGCCTACAGTACGACTAGCGTAGTGCTCTCAAATGAAATTAGCACTTGTGTTTGATGAATGGTTTTCTTATATGTTATGAGCCGCGTTAGACATATAGGTTGCTTAAGGCATCTGCGAACAGACAAGGCTGAAACCAGTCTGTGAGACCGTGATTTTAGATAGATCCTTCACTTTGTACCTGTAAAATCCTTAGGTTCCATGCATAGTTTTCAGCCTGCGCGGATGCGCAGGCTGGTTTGAGCCTCTGATGTTCGCATATGCACCTTTTTGAATGTTATGGATCATTCATAAATCTGCACGACATATTCTAATCTTTTGGTGTTTTTCTTTAAAACGAATGTTCATTATAACACTTTCAGACGTGCATGTGCTTTTGAGTTAAACGTAAAATGTCTCTCAGAAAAAAAAAATTGAAGATAATAAAATATTGAAATTGTTGGCCACGTATAAGGACAATTCTGAGATCCTAAATTCCAAATTTTCTAATGTGTCCACGTCGAGAATGAAGAAACAAAAATGGTATGAAATACAGTCCGCAGTAAATGCAATTGGGAAGCAGTAGCGGACTCTGGAAGAGATCACGCATAAATGGAAAGACCTGCTTTTCCGAGCAAATAAGGACTAGTATCCTCATACCGGGGGTGGTCCAAAGCCACCAGAAGGACCTTACACTGACTTGGTACTTGACATAATAGGCCAGTCATCACCATTGTTAGAAGGCATTTCGACTGGTGGAGAATCTGTTGTTTTATTGAGTTTATCTTGTCACCCGTAATGGGAAACTTAACATAGCGATGAAAACGTCCCAAGAGTGCCAAAACAACACGTCTGATTATTCTACAGGCAGTTGATCTGTTAATGTTAATTAAATCATCCACTGCATTTTGGAAGCAACCACTTGCCAAAAATGTCAAGCCCACAAGGGCCTGGATTTTGGCTGGAATAGCATACGCGCGTCAAGTTTGATGTTCTAAGTCTGGTCGCAGCTCATCTATCAGTTCAAGCAGCCTATGGTGTGGCAAACGAAACCGTTCATATAGCTCTACATCATTATATGTATCCAAAGGATTTGTTCTGTCTCTGATTATTCTGTCTCTCTTTAAAACCCTTCTATATTGCAAATCGTGCATCCAATGTAACATTCCGGCCATGTTTAAATGAAACACTAACGAAATAACTCAAAATGAACACCTTACGCCAGTGTTAAGTCTACTCTAAAGCAGACGTGAGCTTTAGAGCGATTTTACGACTAAGTTTACGACACGTCTCGGTTGTGCACACGGATTAAATTTCTGCGACAACTTTACGACGAACGTACGTCGAGCGTACGCTTACGTCTGCTTTGTGCACTCGGCCCCAGGGTATTTGTGTTGATTCCTCGAATCTACAGAATGCGTACAGAAAGACCCCCGATTAGTCTGCTCGGACACACAGCCTGATTTAAATCTTACCTATTGCCCCGTACCCCAAGGTACCGTTTCATGCGACTCCACTGAGTCCCGTGTAAGTCAGGGGCATGGGCAAAGATCTAGTATGATTTGCGTAAAATTTAAAGGAATATCTATAAAACTGATGAAATATGGATAAACCACTAAAATGTTAAATGGACTCATCCAATTTTTAAGGATAGAAGAGTCCACACGACATAAATATGTTAACTTTCACAGAAAAAAGGTAGTATATATTTTGCAATTTTGCAAAGGGGGCAACAAGCTTGCACCCTTTTGCAATATGTGTGTTTCCTTTGCCTTTGTTGACCCCTCCCCCCGCCCCCCCCCCCCCCCCCCGCCACACACACACACACACTCAATCCCCCGCTCCCTCCCGACAAAAAGAAATAACACACACACACACACACACACACACACACACACACACACACACACACACAAATACCTCTTTGGAAACTATTTTCTTCCCTTGTGTATATGGGTTCAGATCTGTCAGTCTAAGTTAAATCTGAATGCAGGGTGTGTTATTAATCAATTTAGCAGGCCCAGTTTTTAACTCCCTACTATGGTCAGTGTAATCGGAGAGTGTGATATAATACCCAGTTAACACTTCACCTGCTTAAAGCTCAACCAATAGAAATAGTTGATTTTGCAAATCAGCGTAGATCCAGATGAGGCGGCTCATCAGGAGTCGCCTCATCTTGATCTACGCTGTTTGCCCTATGCCTTTGAATGGTTTGGACGAAACAGTTTTTTCAATTTTGCAAAAGTAAACGTTGTCGCCTGCTTTTATAGCGCTTTACGGGTTACTATCTGTATAGTAGATGAATTCTGTGACAATGGTTTCGGAATTACTCTGGACACTGCTCGAACCAAGAACCCTACTTGTGTTTTTCTCATTTTTGGTGGTAGCATGGTATTTACTTTCGGAAAGGAATTTAAAACTCCCTCCAGGGCCAACCTGCTGGCCCCTCATAGGCAGCATTCCCTATGTCAGAAAGGGTAACAAGCCCCTGTATGCCCGAATGATGGACGCGTATCGCGAGTTCGGACCAGTGGTCCGGTTAAGAATGGGACCAAAGACTAATATTGTGTTTATATTTGGATATGACATGATTCGTAAAGCAGGAATCGAACATAATGAGGACTTCAAATACAGACCAAACAACTTGTTTGTCATCAAAAAGATCTTCAATGGAAAAGGTAAGTCTTTAACTTCGAATGGTCGTATTTCAACTAAATATAGGCAGCTTGTGTATACGATACTTCCCAGCGGGCACATGACGTCGAAATAGCGTCGTACTGACGTCGATGCGACGTGAGGACGTCGCATCGACGTCAGTACGACGCTATTTCGACGTCATGTGCCTGCTGGGTTTATACTCACCAAAGAAAATGAAAAGTACCAACTAATGTCAATAACTCTACAGTGCAAACTATGAATGACGTAGAGGGTCATCCAAAAAGTTCTGTCACTGGCTTATATCTCGAAAACGAAAAGTGCGATTCACCTAAAGTAAAAACCATTCAAAAACCCTGTTTTTTATCACATAGCTGTAAAAACTGATTCTTGTATCAATGACATAACATTCACAATCTGCATCAAAAGAAGGGTACCCTCGCCCGACTGGCAAATTTGTAGATGCAACTCCGGCAATAAGCAATGAAGGGGTGTCTATTATCGCTGCCCGGTGCCTACGATATCTCAGGTGCTAATAAAGACAACGAAAAAAAACTCCAAGCGATTCTGTCCATTTTAAAGAGTTTACAGCATTTCGTAACCTCAACTTTATGCAAACAACGCCTTAGGAAAATCGACCAGGTCATGTTCTAAGTTCAAAAGCTTCATAAACGTATAATATTTCAAATTCTGAAGCATATCTGTATTGTAGTAGATCATGACAATGTGGTCTCAATCAAAATTTCAGAAAGATCCCAAAAATGAAGGCACAGTGGGTCCTTGAAAATCACGTGACTGCGAATTTCACCATATTTCATATATCAATATTTTGCATCGCATATAATCGACAGAAGTCACTGATTTTTATGTAGTGTCCCACAAACTGCAACAGACAGCAACCCTGAAAATTTCAGAATCCTGCGATATGTAATTGACGAGATATGCAGCATGAAGCAAGGCAGCAGAAAAACAAAAATTGTGAAAATAGGCCAGTGTCAAATATAAGGTCTGTATCTGAGCTTATAACTAAACCAGATGGCACGTTTTCACCATTTACCTGATATCAGTATAAAGATAAAAGATTGCTCTTTTGATTGTTGCAAACCGTGGTAAGCTATCACGTCTGTGAGCAAAGTTATGAGTCCAGTGACAGAACTTTTTGGATGACCCTCGTAATCAATCTCCTAATACACAGAATATATGAACATATATTCGAACACGTTTATATCTGAAGAATGGATAAATAATTTGTAAATAGATATGCAATGCACGTTACTTTGGCGCTTTTCAGTTGTAAAACTGGATTTCCTCACTTGCAGATTCCCAAGAACAAAGGGAAATGTGATTTTTTTAAATCTTTTCTTCAAGTTGTAGATTTTAGAAAATCGCAATGATGATGAAAATGTTTCGTATCGATATATTGATAATGCGCTCTCATATCAACACTATCCGAATACATGTACTCTAGTAACCAAGCTAAAATCCAAGTTTTTCTCAAAGCCTGTAATTTTTTTTTCTTCATCTCTCAATCTCTCAAATAGGAGAATTCGTTTCGCATATTTTAGGCAGATTTCGAGTAAAACGACCAAAAATCTTGCCTTTCAAATTGCCGATTTGCATATACTATAGGTCTTCTACGAATTTTAAAAACTGTTTACACTTTCTAGTTCAGTGGTGGTGAGGTTTATTCATTGAATAAGGGATGTCACACCTGTCTGATCTAGCATACTATGCATGTGCAATCAATGCACTGTTCAAAATCTCTTACCTGGCTAATTGTGCGTAAATACATGCTTAGAAGCCATGCATCCTATGACTCCTTAAAAAGGCCAAATTCTGAACTTCATGATTCGAATGCTAATACTCTACTGTTGAAATATTTGAACTGGTTTCTTAATTAAAACTAGATATTTGTGGAAACTGGACCTAAAAACAGCTATTCAGAAGACCTTGAATAAAGGACATGGTCTTGAGAAACAGTTTTCAAACTATTTGACTGACTTTCGCCATTGCAGTTTAGGCTTTGCAGAACTGATGCTTATTAATATATCTCTTTGCATAGACATCACTGGATTCTGATATCTTTCCGTCTTCATCTTATTCATTTTACTGTTTACCATGTATATGCATATACTTGGATTTTTACTCAAAGTGATATAAAAACACAGGTGTGAATGTGGTCTTACAAGCAAATAAAGTTCCAAAATGATCTGTAAAACTTGCACCACCTCACTAAATATTGGGACACAAATGTCTGGGCAAACACTGTAGACCAAGACCAGACTGTTCAGGGACTGCAGTAGTATTTTGCATTCTGCCAGCACCTTTGATAGTCAAATCAGTGAAGGTAAAATCAACTTAATTTAGGTTTACAATGGCATCTGCTGCAGAGATGGCTTCTGTCAATATTAAAGCTGCTATGATAAGGTATTATATCAGGCATAAGCAGTCAGCTGTAGCAGAATAGGTTTAAATTGTGCTAAAATGGGCAGTCAACCTTAGCAAAAAGTGAACTTGTCGGTTCCGCATCAGACCTGTTCTTAAAATTTGGATAAGAGCTATAGATCCTTCCATTTGACACTTTCGTCGCAAAAGGGCTACACGTTCAAGGACTAGTTCCTTTCTTTTGACACTTTTCGCCGCTTGAGGGCTACAGATTTTAACTTTTAGCCCTCTAGCGGCGAAATAGAGGGCTACAAGTGTTAACTTATAGCCCTCTAGCGGCGAAAAGTGTCAAATGGAAGAAACTAGTCTACGTTTTGTGTATCTTTGGATCACTGTATATATCATTTGGGGAAAAAAACTTTAGCCTGAATGTTCAAATTAAAGGGAAGTAACTAGCCTACGTTTTGCGTATCTTTGGATCACCGCAGGATAGAGATACAGATATTATTTGTTCAAAAAAAAAACATTTAGAAGTTTCAGTTTTGGTTGTTCAAATTTCTGGTTACTATCTATTCAGGTCTGCAAGGATTGTATGCCCTTAGCACACCGAAACTGTTACCATATTTATTCAGCTATAAGGTAAATGGCTTCCATTCTAAAATTACCCAAAATATGTAAACCAGTCTACTTCACTATGTTACAAGATCGAGTTTTTTTTCCTCCAAAACACTCCCAAAAATTTAGATCCGTCTTATAAGACGGATCTTGATTTTTGGGGCTGTTTAGGAAGAGAAAAACTAGTCTTATAACCGAAAAAATGGCATAGCTCGTTCACCATAGGATCTTTAAAGAATCATGTGTAATGTTTCACATTCAGGGGAAGCAATTCTGTCAATTTTGTTTATGCTCCCCTTCTCAGTCGGGATCAACACTTCAAGGAATAAATGTTCTCTCATGGATGACAGCTGTATCATTTCATTTTTGCTGCTCTTCTCACTGGGGACCAAATCTAAAACGAAAAAAATTCTCCCCTAAGAGCAGTCTTTCTTAAGAGTTGACCCCTTCACAGGAGGACGGCTGCCTCGTCCAGGAAAGCCCTCATTTTTTTTTCTTTTTTTTTTTTTTTTTGCTTTGAAACAATCGGCGTAACTAGCCACCTTTACGACACATTTTATCTAGTGTATGGACACATCTCCAAGCGAGACTGCTCTGATTTAAAATGGTTTGTTCTAAGAGAGCAAATTCTTTCCTATAAAAGCAGCCCCACTAAAGAAGGGATTCGCCGTCAAGGGAAGTGAATACTGTATTTGTCTCCCTTTAGAATGACAGTTAAATGAGCCGCGACACGAGAAAACCAACAATGTGGTCGTTTGCCAAGCGCCGACTCAGATCGGCCTGGGCACCCGACCAAATTGATCAGACTCTTCGTTAAGTGTTCAAAAGGTAGCTGAGGGTCTATGCTACCTCCATGCGGACAGCGAAGACTCTGAACAGACTGGGCGGATGCCCAGGCTGATCTGAGTCTGCGCTGGGCGCACAACCGCTTTGTTGGTTTTTACGCGTCGCGGCTCAAATCATGAAGATGTATCCATACACCTGGAAATACATCTACATACCTTTCCAACTTTATGCAAATTATTCTCAATATTTAATCCAATGAAAAACAAGCTCAAACGCAGTTTACTGAAATTTCTGGAACTATACTCCCGAAGAAAAGTTAAGCGTCAGATTGATTTTGCCAGGAAATCGCGAAAGACACCGCAACTGTAATGTATGTGTTTGTATTATATTAGAAAGAATCATTGAATGCAAGAATGACCCTTGATATTTGTTGCTTTTGACACCTTATTCAAATTATAAGATATTAATTAGCTCCCTGAGTCGAAGGCCCCATGAGAGCTTATAGGGTTTTAAGGTTCTACCGTCCGTAAATTGTGTGCCCATCGGTATAGTTTTTTTGCCAAAGAAATAAAGCATTGTTGGCTTGACTTACATAGCTAACCGAATGCAAAAAAATGGCAATAGGCCTATATTTAAAAAAACTTCTCAATGAAAATTTTAAGACTGATTTATATTACCCTCAGACTATCCCCAGCCCCCCCCCCCCCCCCCTACCCCCAACCAACTCCCATCCCGGTAGACACATGATGTCAAATGCCGTCTTATTGACGACATTGCGACGTAATGATGCTACATCGACGTCATACGACGTAAAATTACATGACCTTACAAAGACGTCGTACTGACCGGTGCTAGGTATGTCGCCGTTTAATAACGTCGTACTTATTAGGTATGTGCGACGTATGTCGTGACGCATCGACGTCAGAACGACGTCATCTGACATCATGTGCCCGCTTGGGCAGTATTTTAAGCAGCTGTCCTTCTTTACGTAGAAGCTTCTGGTGCGGACTCTGTTTTGCCGTATGTCTAGCATTGTGGTCACCTGGATAGCTGCCCACTTTGTGTACTGTTTTGTGTTTGTGGTTTGTAATAGAAAATAGTTTTTTAAAAAATATGTGTGTTTTGTGTATTTTGTGTGGCATTTTCATGGGTATTTCATTTATATTCTTGGTACCAACTGCCTGATTTGTTTGGGTTGCCATTGTAAACGAACGCAGGAGATGGCTAAAATTAGAATAAAAGCCAATTACCCAGTAGCAGTTAGCCTATAAAAGTTGAAATTTGCAGAAATTGTTTTAGGCATCTTCAAATCAATAGATTTTAAACTAAAAATGGAGATATTTCAATTTATTTTTAATTATCGGTGTTACGAAAATCGAGAGAGAGAGATACTTTTTTCAAAATAACATAGCAAAAGCTTGACATATTGGCAAGATTGGCATTGCCAGAATCTTTAAAGAAACTAGGCAAACTTTTATAGAGTCAGAAATCCTTCAGGTAGGGAAAGTTTACTGATTACTTTTTATCTTGGTGAAAAAATTAACGTATCCAAATAACATGCTTTTCTGTTTGACTGAGCCGGGAATAGAGAAAAATCTTTGGATACTTGGATAAACATCAAATAGAAACTCTGACATTGAAACTGACAAGGACTACACTCCGAGGAAAAATTGCCATCCAGGAAAGCAGAGCGAAATTCTAAAGAAAAAAAAATAGCTCCACGACTTTCTTGGAACTTTGCATTTGCTGCTCAGTATAAGTAATTTACGCAGCTTGTAAAATCATTTCTGAAGCTCGCTGCTGATAAGCCGTTTAAATGCGCAGGTAAATGCCACTGCAGGACATTCAACTGCATTTACAACACTTCACATAGGCATATCATGAGTGAAACGCATGGACCGTAAATATTGCGACAGAAATTTATGCAGACATGGTACTGATATGATATATAAAGTCGAAATGGAAAGTTTTATACATATAATGTACTCATAATATTCTTTCTTTTTTCCTTTTTCTTTCTTTCTTTCTTTCTTTCTGGCTTTCTTACTGGTAGCAAATTGAGGAGAAAGATGGAACAAGAGGGAAAAGCACAATGCAAAGTGTCCCCATACACCGTAAAAATCTCCGTCGATTTTACGGTAGAATACCCAGCAACTAGCTGCCAGTCCATTTCCCGTTATTTTTACGGGCATCTCCTTTAAAGATTGTCTCCCTCGTTTATTTCATGTTTTCAGAAACAAATATTTTAACAAAATTTTGTTAGACAATATATAATAGTCTGATAATTAGCCGTAAAAGTTTTGAGAAAATGCATGTTTATTCGATAAATGTGGAATGAAAAATAATCTTCAAATTAAAATGCAAATTGACTATTTCCTCACGGCCTGTAAGAATATCGATTTTGACCTCGTGTGTCATGTGATCATGTAGAGGTATTTTTCTTATTCGTGCACGTGATTGTGACGTATGAATAAATTATTTTTGTCCAATAATGCGATTTCAACCGCGGTCCGCGATTGTATAAAAATTGATCTTATGGTTTGTATCAAATATTATTATCAAATGTATAGTTAGACCATGTCGGAGGTATTGCATGAAATATTTCATCAAATCATTTTTGTTACTATTATAAAGGGAGTAAATCTTTAAGAAATCCACGCCAAGCTAAAACCGATGACTGATGAAACAGCGTAGCTTCGCTGTTTCTTTGTGTCATCGCTGTGAGCATTTGCATGCGATTCATTTTCCTCACTGCGTGACTGTCCAGCAGGAACACAGCCTTGAATCAATACTGAATCAACGTTGATTCAGTCATGACGCTGAATCAACATTGATTCAGTGTTGATTATTAAACGTCGTGACGTTGAATCGTAATGACGTTGACTCAACATTTATTCAATGTTCATTTTGAATCAACATTAAATCAATGTCGATTGAACGTCATTACTCAATGTTGATTCAACATTGTGTGCCTACTGGATGACTATCCTTTATGTTTCAGGTGTATTCCTTGGTAGCGGAGATCAGCATGCAGCACTACGAAAGTTCTCTATCGTCGCTCTAAGAGATTTTGGGGTTGGCAAGAGAACCATAGAGGAACGGATACAAGAGGAAGCGCGGTGCCTGTGTGAAGTTATACAAGATAAGAATGGCCAGCCAACCTCCTATCTGGTGTCGTTTAAGGAGGCAGTTTCTAACATAATTGCTAGTATTGTGTATGGAACAAGGTAGGTGTCTGACAACTCTTTGCTATGCCAACTGGCAAAATATCATCAGAAACGAAACTTGAAACAGTGATCCAGTGTCAAGCTATTGTTCAACGTTGAAAACGTTGGAAATAAGGTCTCAAATAAGGTTACAAAAACGTTTAACCCTAACAACCTAATTATTAGCGTGTGCGGTACACGCTATAATTAGGTTGTTAGGGTTAAACGTTTTTGTAAAGGAACAATTTAACAGTTTTTTTTTAAGTTACTTAAATGTTCACATTTGTCTATTCTCCAAAAGTATGAAAGCTGTCTTTATCGTCGTTCTGCAGACAGCTTCTTATTCTCAGTTTATTCCTTTGCTGGTATTCTGTAAACTAGGGAAACGTTCATAAGTGTCTATTTTCACGGAATTTAGTCGGGAAGTATTGAGTTGTTATTCTCATAGTGGTTCTTCAGCGAGCATTTACGAAAAATCTCAAAATGGTCAGGGCTTGTTGATATGCAAGGAAAAAAGGGTTAAGACTTGATTAAAATTCGCCCAGGACGGAACAGGCATACAGCATTGAAGTATGTTGTATCAACCTTGAATCAGCGTTATGATAAATAATTAACAAAAAGCTCACGTTGATACATGTTGTTTTGACACAGTGCACCTGCTAAAAATGTAAGTTTTCCCTGTCTTTTACCATTTCAGATTTGAATACGACGACCCACAATTTCAAACCAATATACGAGAGATAGACACCATCTTCAAACAACTTTCATTGTTTTCCATCGAGAATGTTTTTCCTTTCATGGTACATCTACCAGGATCAAAGGTTAATTTATTATGTTTAATTTTGCCCCATTTCTGTTTACGTTTGTAAGGTTTTAAGGAAAATGGATAGGCCTACACCTCTTTTCCCAATATGATTGCAAAGGGAAACAACTTTTGTCATTTCCTGTTTGTTTCCTGGGGCGGTTTTTTTCCTTCAAAAGTTGCCCCCTATTGTGAAGGGAGGAAAAAAAAGCAGATGACAGAGTTGCTTCCCCTGAAAGTGTACCCATTCACAGTTCTCCAGATAAAAAAGGGTTGCTTGGATAATTTAGGAATACATTTTCCTTGTTTCTCCATAAAAACATACGTTGTAGCCCCTCATAAGAACCGTCTCGAAGGGACGGTTCTAATGAGGGACACAACATATGTTTGTCAAGAATGTTCTTATTAGGGGTCAGTACATATGTTTTCATTGAGAAATAAGAAACAATATCCCAGAATTATCAAAAACCTCACGATATTTTGGAGCTCTGCGTTTCCCTGTTATGCACGTCAAGGTGGATTCAGGTGGTGTATGCTAGTAAGAATGTTCCGTTCATGAGACTCGTATGGGAATCAAACCTTAAAATATTCCGTATAATATTATGTTATTTTGACTGTTTCCCATCCCTGACACATCTACGAGAATCAAAGCTGATTATCCTCTATATTGTAATCTACTGACGAGCATGTTTCCTGCTTATGATACATCTATGAAAAATATGGCTAATTGCCTTTGTCTTATAATGTTTGGAATTGATTCCTTTCTTGCACACCTCGATCTAGATGAAATATACGCAGTTACCACACCATGACATACGAGTTCAAATGGCCGCACAAAATCCCTATACGAAATTTTCAGTCACAGTTTTTACATCTGACTATACTTACTGTCAGATGAGTACGGAGGGTTTTAGAGCGGTCATTAGAAACTTTAAATTACAATTACAGACGTTTGTAATGGTTTGCTTTTAATGAAATCTGAAAATGTTTGCAGTTGATGGCAATTCTTCAAGTGCAAGGTTTCTGCTGTAGTGTACGCTATTCAATAACAAAAATATTTTTTTTTCATGGAACATTCTTCGAGATGCCTTCTGTATTGTAAGATGACTAGATTTCCCTTTAATGGGACATTTTTGGGAGAAAAAAAGCTAATTGTCTTCTGACATGTATCCTATTGACTAGATTTCCCTTTCCGTGATGGGTACCTTCGAGAAGCAAATCTGTATGGAATTTCCAGCTGGACAGTAGCAGTATTCCTGCAGGAATCTGTGACAGGATTCTTGGCAGGAATGTGGTTATAAAAAGTTTTCCTTTGGATTTTCCGCATAGAGTTTTCGTTGTAGTTTATGATCCTAACAGAAATCAAACAGAAGTCAGCTTGAAATTTTATGTGAAATATTTGAATAAGCAGGGATTCTGAAAACGATTCTTAGCAGGAATACTTTAATAAGCAGTAGTCCTGCAGAAAAAAAAAATCCTGGTATAAAGCCTTGCAGGAATATGGACAGGAGTTTGGTAGGAGTTTAGTACTTTCTTCCAGCTGCATATTGCGCAAAGAACTTGAAATACTCTTTCAACATTCTATTTAGAACTTAGACTTAAACGGTAAGAACATAATAAAACAAAGCACACACCAATATATTTGGTATTATAAAAACAGTATATTAAGATAGATCAGTGCCTGCCACTGCTTTTCGAAAATGATTTGTGGTAGACAGTAATTGTTACAACTACACATACGAGGCGCGACACGACAAAACCAACAATGTAGCATTTGCGTCCAGCGAGACTGAGATCAGCCTGAACATCCACTCAGTCTGATCAGGTTCTTCGGTGTGCGCTTTAAGGGTAGCTAAGGGTCTACGCTAGCTCCATGCGGACAGAGAAGACTCTGATCAGACTGGGCTGATGCCCAGGCTGATCTGAGTCTTGCTGGGTGCGCATGCCCCTTTGTTGGTTTTGTCGTGTCGCGGCTCATATTATATTGAACTCATTCGCATGTTCATGGACAGGGAGGCGGATGGAGTACATAAGCTAGTATACAAGTCGAATAGTTTTTTTCCTTTGAACTCAAATCTACCTTCATGACCAGTCTTTTAATTGAATCATTCACATATGATTCACTGTGTAGACGAATCTTTATGCTATAGAAATAGTCACTTTTAAATCTTTTCCGATGTTTTCTCCTCCTGCCACAATATCTGGCAGGATTATTTTTCAAATATTCCTGCAGGAAGTTTTAACATTCTCCACGTGGAATTTTCATTTTTGAATACTGTTATACTCCACCAAGAAAACGACTTGCTTGTTAGTGTTCTGCAGGACTCCGACGAAAATCATGTTAGAATAAACGTATGGGAGACTACTTGTTTTCTGTATTATGTGTTTGTGAGAAGGTTTCCGCTTTCACGAATCATCTCTTTCAATAAACTTTATCGAGATGCCTTCTGTATCCCTTTTAAGTGCTTAAAGGGTAGCTAAGGGTCTAAGCTACCTCCATGCGGACAGCGAAGACTTTGATCAGACTGGGCGGATGCCCAGGCTGATCTGAGTCTGCGCGGGGCGCACAACAACATTGTTGGTTTTCTCGTGTAGCGGCTCAAATATAATCTTATCTACGTTTTCCGTAATTACCCGATTGTATGAAATAAAGACTAGGAACTAAACGTCAAAACTTGAAAATAGTAAGTTATTTTTATCTCTGTAGTGTTTGCGACCGAAAATCGCCTTTCATTAGGTTTCTACTGATACCACAGATAGCTGTCGGTTGGTTCACGTTCAAGAATATCCTTTCAGGGAGCCATGAGAGACCGCAATATTCACAGAACACATTTTTCACACGTGTATGATAAATACGGTCGTGTTCTTCTCATTTTGCGAGTGTGAAAAATGCGTTCGGATTTTGTAGCGATTTTTAATAGAAACGCACTTTTCACACATACGGCAAGGGAGGCATGAGAATGAATGGTTTGTTTTCCCTTTCCAACTACGAGTTTGAACCCCAACTGCTCTGAGCCATCGGCTCTTAAGGAGTTTACATGGTCAACAAATTGAGGGGAAAAATATCTAAACTTGGGTTTCGATTTTTTGAGGTATTACTTTAAGCTGGTGTAGATCATCTGATTAAATTTTAGGCCCATTTCGTAAATATGAAAAGTTAGATCCTTTGGAAGCAAGGAACACACCAAAGAAAAAAGCAGCAGACTCGGTTTAATTGAATCTGTTCATGACTAGTAATGAAATGTGCGACACCAGCCACGCCCCACTAACACCGGCATAAGCGGAACTCTATTTTCAAAATTACTCAGTTGAACTCAATGATCCCAAAGGACCAGAAAATATAATCTGCACTATGATGATGTACGGGGAGACGTTTTACAGCCGATACACGGCACAAACACCAGCTGCAGTGAAGATAAATATGTTCTGGAAAATTAGATCTTATGGAAGCAATGAACACGACAAAGAATAGAAAATGGCAGACTCGGTTTAATTTATTAAAGCAAGGCACACACCAAAGAATAGAAAATAGCAAACTCTGTTTAATTGAGTCTGTTCATGACTAGTAATGAAATGTGCGACACCAGCCACACACCCTAGCACCGGCTTAAGTGGAACTCTATTTTCAAAATTACTCAAATGAACTCAATGATCCCAAAGGACCAGAAAATATAATCTGCACTATGATGATGTACGGGGAGACGTTTTACGGCCGCCACACGGCACAAACACCAGCCGCAGTGAAGATAAATATGAACACGTAATTGAATATGCGTACCAATACATTTAATTTTGATGCGACACAAGGGACTGTTAAAGAGAAGCGTCCTCCCATCTATTTTATTGGAAATGCCGCAAGGCCTCCTCCCGCTGGATTACGGACCGCCCAACAGTCAGTACTAGAAACTGTGCACTACAGCCTACGTCAGCATACATGTGAATTAAAACAAACAAGGTAAAGATTTTCCACAGTCTTGTGGTCGTAGGGACAGTGGTTGTTGGAGCCTACAGCATTTTAGGCACAGGTTATGAAAGAGGGAACCTATTCCTCTCCTTTCGTAGCCTTTAACCGTTAACCTTTCCTGAATCGGAACCGTTACCCATTTACTGCTGGGGATGACAGAGTCAATGTTTCAGTCGTAACCCGGCTGGCGACTCGAACCTACGACCTTTTGCGCGGAAGAGCAGAACAAATGTCTAGTTTTCTTTTTGTTTACTCTACCCGGTTCCATCCACTATAACTTTCATGTCAGGGTTATGAAAATGTTAACAAGTGAAAATTGCGTTTTTGTGATATTTTGTCATATTTTTGGGGTGTTGCATGCGTTCGGAAAATTGCGTTTTTATGGTATATATCAAACGCAAATGTCACAGATATGTGAAAAATGCGTTCAAATTCTGTGAAAAATGCGACCGGATTTGTCACACGTGTGAAAAATGCGACCGGATTTTTCACACATGTGAAAAATGCGTTCTGTGAATATTGCGGTCTCACAGAGCCAGCTCTGCTATTTTCATTTTTGCCTTCCTACTAGTATTTGAGTATGAATTTGTGTGAGCAAGTGTGCGCCATAGAGTTTTGCATTGCATAGTATATGTTTTAGCCTTATGTTGTTGCATTTTTATGCAAGCCAAGTGTAATAAAGAATTGAATACTCAATGGGGTCAACTCTTAAATGAAATAATTACCTCCTCTAGGAGCAAATTCTTTCCTTTTAGAGTAGATCCTCATTTTGGATGGACTTTGTCCTCCAGCGAAGCAAATAGAAACTCACCAAAAGTTGTTATTCCATGTTTTCCTGCCATTGTAATAAAGGGGGACAATTGTTTTTACTTTCAGTTTTGCTTCCCTCGATAAGTTGGTCCTTCCAAACTGGGTTCTATCTCTGAATGAAAACATTTGTTCTTCAGGAGTCCCCACCCAACCCAAAACCCCACCCCAAAGCATGTATATCCATTTGCCTTAAGGAAATATTTTCCAAGTATTTAGCTTGATGATGCTCCTGTTATTGATATTTTCATTATTCAGATTGGAGGTGTTATTCAAGCTTTTAAGCGACTGGAGAAATTCGCTAAGTCAAAAATCCAAGAACACAGGGAGACCTTTGACCCCAACAATATCCGGGACTTTGTTGATCTTTATCTACAGACAGAACACCCCAACGACAAGTACATAAACGGTACATCTTTCTTTGCTTCCGGTAAAACTTTACGTAGGCCATATTTAGCGTTAAAATATTAATAATAAAAAATGTAGCACTGGTTATTTGTAAAATAAAACTAAACACTTTTTAGTGCTCCTGCATGTATTCTTCTTACCGAAATAGCATGGTTCGTTCCGTTAACTGTAGTTGTTTCTTCAAATTTTCGAAAATGATTTTACAGTAAAAAACATTCGATGTCATTGTTTTGCACACTATTTTAGGAGATTTTTCGTTCCTGCGTTTATCAAAATTTTTGATCCGCGACGTGACAAAACCAACAAAGTGGTTGTGCACCCAGCGCAGACTCAGATCAGCCTGGGCATCCGCCCAGTCTGATCAGAGTCTTCGCTGTCCGCATGGAGGTAGCTGAGACCCTTAGCTACCCTTCAAGTACTTAACGAAGAGTCTGACCGGACTGGGCGGATTCCCAGGCTGCTCTGAGTCTGTGCTGGGCGCACGACCACATTGTTGGTTTTGTCTTGTCGCGGCTCAAATGTTCTTTTTCAAACGTCTTTCCAGAGGATAACATGTTTCGTATCATCGTGGATTTTTTCAACGCTGGGACTGACACAACTGCCACTGCCATGTCTTGGGCTATACTGTTCCTTATTAAACATCCTAAAGTACAGGAGAAATGTCGAGCTGAAATATTGAAGGTTAGTCGGTGCGGTGCTCAGTGTCCGCATTTTCTTCTTATCCTTTTCTTTTATCTTCTGTTTGCCGCGGATTTGTTTCTTCAAATGGAAACGTTTCCTTTATCATTATTTGAGCCGCGACACGAGAAAATTAAAAAAGTGGTTGTGCGCCCAGCGCAGACTCAAATCAGCCTGGGCATCCGCCCAGTCTGATTAGAGTCTTCGCTGTCCGCATGAAGGTAGCTTAGACTTTTAGCTACCCTATAAGCGCTTAGGGAAGACTCTGATCAGACTGGGCGGATACCCAGGTTGATCTGAGTCTGCACTTGGCGCACAACCACTTTGTTGGTTTTGTCGTGTCGTGGCTTATCTATTTTTGTCGCAGATATATGGAACCCCGGAGGGACATGTGGTTTTTATGTTTAATTCATGGCCACGAGTCATAGCCACAAATCGAAAAATATATCTTACATGTCCCTTCTGGGGTTCCGTATAGATCACAAGTCTAGATTCTGGAATTTCTCAGTAGGAGACACTTTCTGTTCATAGAAAGATACGATTAGCCTCTTACCCCTTCAGCCTCTACGGTCACTAGAGCACGGGAAACCCTTTCTGCCGTCACAACGAACCAAAAGCGATCTAAAGTATAAATAGATCTGTTGACATTGAAACAATTTAACCCATTGCATTCTGGGTATTTCTTGTCGTCTGCTGAAATTGTCGTCTGCATAATTTGACAGTATTAGTCTAACTGACTCTTATAGAAATGATGTCTAGGCAACAAACAGTTTGGATCTTAGATCAGGCCCCACGTTTGTGGGGCCTGATCTGTATCCAAACTGATTGCCCAGATACCCCTAAAGGGGTATCCCGAATGGACTGGGTTAATGTAGAGTGACAGGGGCACAACTGATTGTTGAATTGTTGGATTGAGAATGCAGGCTGCCAATGTGTTGTGGAGCGCCTACTTAGGCAAATTTGTCCTTGAAAAATCTTCTTTGTCTTTTTTTTTCCTTTTTCTACTATGCTTCCACAGATTAAATTAGTTTCATGTTATCAGTTTATGCAGAATGTTCTTATTTGATATGTAGAGTGACAACGACTGTTTGTAGGTTTAGGCATCGGCCTTTCCTGCATGTGCCTCCCTGTATTTGAATATTTTTGTCTCTTCAGAATTTTATGAACAGCTGATCAAAGTAAGATTTTAATATTTGGCATACAGGGGCTGTATTTATAAAACAACTTAAGTGGTTGCTATGCTGTTGCTAAGGCTTAATTTCTATAAAGGAGATTTCCTACAACTATGAAATTTGCTCTGGAGGAACAGTCTTTTTCAGACTGTTCCTCCAGAGCAAATTTCATATTTGCAGGGAATCTCCAACATAGAAATTCAGCCTTAGCAACAGCATAGAAACGACTTAAGTTGTTTTATAAATACGGCCCCAGGATGTTTCATGGGATTGACAGCAAGCTTGGATGGAATGCACTTTAGCAGTATTTTCACCCAAAACCAGTGCAGTATTTATCAAATTGTGTAGCGTGGGTATTGTTTGAACCTCTGTATGTTCCTGCTTGTTGTGTTTTATTTTTATTAAGGAAAGGTCTAGTGACAGTCGGCTGGCAATAGCCATATTACATTAAAATCTCTATGGACAGTCGATTGGTAATAGCCATTTCACGCCAAAATCGCTATTACCAGTCGACTGGCAATAACCATTTTAACGTGAAATCGCTATTGCCAGTTATTTGGTACTTTTAGTATTTTCCCCACATTTTATAATCATAAATTTAAAGATTAAATACTTTAAACTCTCTATTGACAATCGGCTGGTAATAGCCATTTCACGCCAAAATCGCTATTACCAGTCAACTGCCAATAGCGATTTTAATGTAAAATCGCTATTGCCAGTCGACTGGCAATAGCCACTCCGTTTATAGAAATACGTGTAAAATAGTAAATATCCGCGCACCACCCCTTTCCCTCCCCTGCCCCATCTCCAAGATTCGATTTTCATATAAGCGAACTGTCACTTATAACAAAATCGAGTCCTTGGGAGTTTCTGGTAAGTTGATGATGATGGAACATTTAATCTAGTTTCATTGTTTCAGGTGGTGGGTACTGGAAGAATGGTTAAACTGGAGGACAGGAAAGATCTGAACTATCTACTAGCAACTATCAACGAAAGTATCAGGCTTGCCAACATTGGTAAAACATCTTAACCCTTTTGCACGTAAAACAGCCAAAACTCTATAGAGTTTTGGCTGTTCTGAGTACAATAGGACTAATCTTAACCCTGTTGCACTCAGAACAGCCAAAACTCTGTAGAGTTTTGGCTGTTCTGAGTGCAATAGGGATATTTAACATTTAGACTAACCAGTTAAATTAGAAAAACAGTCATACAGAAACTTCGACAATCACAAAGAATAGATATCTCAATACTCCTGGTACATGTAACCGCGCAATTCCATTCCCTCTATCAAATTGAAAATTCAAGCTTCTGCAGATGGATAGCAAAATACAACAATGCTATTCGACTTTTATTTTATGCAAAGAAAAAATTCCTTTAAGAGTAGACGCCTTTTGGACTTTCGGAACACCGCTCGGCCTATTCCGTGAATCAGCTGCGGATGTATACTGTGGGACTTATTTTTTTTTAAAAAATCACATGAGTATTGCTAGGAACAAGGACATAAATAAAGGTGGCCGGAACCCTCGCACCGAGTAAGATAATAAAAAAAGAAACAAATGTGTTTTTCTGCAGTTGTCTCGGTATCACTAACTGACAATTTTGTTTTGCCAGCATTAAAGCAACAAATGAATGCCTATGCAATAGCTGAAAAGGTCAAAGGCTGGAAATTGATTATCGTTCGGAGACAAAGAGAGCTACGTCTTCGGCGTTTATTATGCATCTGCTGCAAAACTCACCTGATAACAGGGGTATGATAACATTATGTGATATCATGTTATCAGGTGATGCCTACAGAAGTGATCTCAGAAGACGATTGGCTACATACTGACGTTGGCCGTGATAACAACGTATAAATGGTTAAATGACGTCACCGACTAACGTCATAACGCATTCGCGACGCCAACAAGTTCAAACAAAACTGTGTTTACTTTTCTTCTGTTTGACGCTCTTTACATCTGAAAATATTTTAATGATGCATGATAAATAGAAAACCATGTAAGTGTTTTTTGATATCGAGCTTATCAAGCTCGACCAGAAAAAACGTCGGACTGGCTCGGCAAGCCTCGCCATTCCTACTCTGTTTCTGGTCTCGCCTGATAAACTTGATATCAAGAGACACTAACTTGGTATTCTCTATATATATATATACTTGTTCCGGCGAACAAAATGCAACAGCTCACACCCGAGGTCTACTTCATGGAATTGGCAGAAGAGTTCCGATTGGCCTTTTGGAAAGACTTCGTTGTCCAGGGAAGCAATGGGAACGTCACAAAAGTTGTTCAACTTTGTAACAATGGCGAAAAAACAGGAAGATGTAGCCATTCACCTTAAATTCTAAACAATTACAGTAAATGGTAACATGTTCAAATATTAAGGATACTTAAAAAAACGGCAAAGGTTCCCCATACCTTATAGCCGTAGGGGCAGTGGGGGTTAGAGGCCCACGGTATCATGGGAACAGCAGATGGACGGCGGAGCCTATCCCTCTCCTTTCACTGCCTTATCCTTCCCTGATTCGAAAAAGATACCCATTCCCTGATGGGCTGACTGAGAGAGTTTTCCAGTCATTGGATGGCGAAACCTGTGCGCGATCTCACGACCTTCCGGCGACTTTCTGCACCATATTCGAGCCACTCTGACAACTCGACTACGGTGCCTCTCTTGAATAGCGAGCTACGCGCCTGCAATTCAAAACCAGTGCAGTATTTACCAAATTGTCTAGCGCCTGCAATTCAAAGCTCCGTAGGAGCTGTGAAAGAGCGGGGGCTCTATGGTAAAGGGTTAGTAAGACATTTTTTTACCTTTAAAATACATTACTTCCAACGGGATTTCTTTCGTAACAACACCAAAACGGAAGTTATTTTCCAGATAAGACTGGTTTGAATAGAAATTAACAAAACAATAAGAAATAGAAGTAATACAGTCTTTCTGTCGCTACGTTACGTAATTTGACTTCGAACGTTCTGTTTGAGAAAAACAAGATGGCGTCAACGTTAGCCGATTCTACATGGTCAGTACACAAAATGCAAGGAGGCTAACCTAATAGGCGTTGGTTGAAATTTAGAGGAAATAGACAGCGCGGTAGAATGAAACTGAAAAACAAATTTCTTTTATACTTTTCAATGAATTATAGAGATTTCTCGGTGAAATCGAAACTGATAATCTCACTGTTTCAAACAGTGAAATTATCACTTTCGATTTCACTGTTTCAGAAATAGGATTTTTGTGAAATAGCCTCAAGTTTTTTGTTGATTAATTAAATAATTGGCTAAATCTTATCTGGCTTGACAAAAAATACGTCACGCATGTTTGCACGTCATTTCGACGTTAATGACGTCACTTAAAGCACCAACGTAACATTTTTACTGCACGCGACGTCAGGCCGCCTAAGTCTCCTGTAGGCATTCTTTCTTGGCAATTTTTTTGAGATCTGTTTATTAAAATGATATTTGAAGCTATTTTTCAGTTGCAAACTATGTTTACAACCAATATCATACCAAATAAACACGCTGGAAGCATCAAATTTGACGCAAAACGGCTGGAAAAATGTTGTGTTTCTGTCGTGATGGCTGACGCTCTTGAATAAACAGAATTATTGCGATTCTCAAGCATAAAAGAAATAGAAAATTTCACTTTTTCAGTGTAAGATGTATTTCACTCATGAACACCCAAAGCGGTATTTTCACTCGTGGCTTCGCCACTCGTGAAAATACTGCTTTTGGTGTTCATTCGGTGAAATAAAAATCGATCTTACACTGAAAAAGTCAAATATCCTCTATATAACCAGTTTTCCGAGGGGAAAGATTACTAGGGAGAAAGCTGTTCTCTGATATACCAAACAAAAAAGAAACGCACACAGTGAGATTTTCCCGTTTAATTTACCTTTTATAGCATGATTAGATAATGTCTAAAAATCCGAACTTCTTATCAGATCTTGCTAAGACTTCATCATGGCGTAGATGAGTATCTGTACCTTCCATGTGCATGAAAAATACGCATTAATGAAATCGCTGACAATGGCTTCTTATTGAAGACTGTGACATTGAAAACTGACCCCTGCCTTGTTCGGAGATGCGTCACAAAGTACTGAATCGACACTATTAAATAAAATTTTCGGGTTGAACTGTCCGATTGTCAACCTGTAACACTGTATGAACTATTGTTTTAAATAGTTTGTTATTCTCAAGAAAATATCAAAATATTACTGTGTGCATTTCTTTTTTTTTTTTTTTTTTTTTTTTTTTTGTTTGATATAGTTTCTTATCAGTTTTTCAGACGGAATTCGCAGCTGCTGAGTTGCAATATTCTTATTTCAAATTTGATACGACAAAAAAAGCGTCGTGAAAATAAAGGCAGACTCGTACAATGAGTAGTCAGATCAGGGTCTTCACTTTGACCACGCATTTTTGTCAAAACTTTAGAGTTTACACGGTAGGGTCAAGTCAGCTAAATTCGGACAGCAGGTAAATTCGGACAGTGACATTGTTTCCTTTATATGTCAGTTGTCTGGGATTAAAACAAACAAACGTGGACAAACAGTGAAAGTCCTAATGAGACGGCTCAATATGAGCCGTCTCATCTGGATTTTCAATGTTTGCAATTGTATGTCCGAATTTACCTGTTGTCCGAATTTTCCTGACTTGACTCTAGCAGTCATGGAGTGGTCACACACCGTACAGAGCGATGTGCTGGCCTATAAGCAGTGGCTTTTTCATATTATTAAGGATGATTATTGTAATGAGTCTGGTTGTTTTCTTTACAGCCCCTCAGTCAGCCCCACACTACACAATAAGAGACACAAAGTTTGCTGGCTACGATATCCCTAAAGACACGATGGTCTTTTTCCACCTCTATTCCTCTCTGATGGACCCGGATGTCTGGGATAACCCAGAAGAATTCAGACCTGAACGATTCCTCACCGGAGATGGACTTCTCGACGAAAAGAAGGAAAACTTTATACCCTTCAGTATAGGTAGACAGATTTTCTAATTATGACCCAACTTCGGAGAAGTTGAGGGGGGCATATTGGCCGTTTGGGCCTGTCCATCCGTCTGTCCGACCGTCCGTCCGTAACGCTTTATGGCAGCTAGGAATCTCAAGAACCGCTTATGCTAGGATCTTGAAATTTTATATGTGGCATGTACATGAAAAATTAGCGGTCACGTATTTCCAGAGTTATGCCCCTTTTTCGACTTAGCCTATGAAACCGTGTGAACAAAATATCTCGAGAACCCTTGCTGCTAGGATCATGATTTTTGCGGGTTGACATTGCCAAAGGTGTAGTTTTTGAAAAAAATCGTGAATATTTGACCGAGTTATGCCCCTTTTTCGACTTAGTGCACTGTAAGCCTATAGAACCTTGTGAACAAAATATCTCAAGAACCCCTGATGCTAGGATCATGATTCTTGTGGGAAGCTATTGCCCAAGGTGTAGATGACCTGATTAACTTCTGAAAAAAATCGTGAATTTTTGACCGAGAAATGCCTCTTTTTCGACTTAGTGCATTGAAGCCTATGGTACAAAGGCACCCTTACATACAGTCAAGAACCAAACCGTAAGAGATTGAGACTTGAACATTATATGTGACGTGAATATGAAAAATAAGCGTACCCGTATTTTTCCCCTCTGCCGGTCTTGTCGTTCAGGAGTTATGTCCCTTTTTCGACTTTGTCATTTAATATAGGAACAACCTTGTGAACAAAACATCTGAAGAACCGCTTAAGCTAGGATCCAGACATTTGGTATACGTTTACAGACCAATGCGTAGACGACCTAATCAACTTTTTAGCATATTTCATAAATTTTCGGTTACGTTATCCCCCTTTTTCGGACATTGGCAGTATGTATAGGAACAAGCTTGTGAACAAAATACCTGAAGAACCGCATAAGCTAGGATCCTTATATTTGGCACATAGGCTTGAACCAAGGTGTAGGTGACCTGATTAGCTTTGGGGCTTATTTCATACGTTGTTGGTTGAGTTAATTCCCTTCCTTGGGAACATTTTGTATAGGAACAAGCAAAAGGAATAACTTTGGGACCAAAATATCTGAAGAAAACTGCTTAAGCTGTGTTTCTTATATTTGGCATACAGTTACAGGCTAAGATATAGATGAACCGATTAATACCCCTTTCTTTTCAATGAATTATAGAGATTTCTCGGTGAAATCGAAACTGATAATCTCACTATTTCAAACAGTGAAATTATCACTTTAGATTTCACTGTTTCAAAATTTAGGATGTTCGTTAAATAGTCTCATTTTTTTTATTACTAATTGGTTAAACCTTATCCGGGGCTTCACTTGAATTACATCACGCATGTTTGCACGTCATTACGACGTTAATGACGTCACTAAAAGCACCAAAGTAGCATTGTTAATGCACGCGACGTCAGGCCGCCTAAGTCAGTACGACGTCATTTCGACGTCATGTGCCTGCTGGATTGTTGCAAACAAGCAAGACATTTGTCCGATCACTCGGAAGTTGTTAGAACATGTGTCGAGCAGGCTCATGTTCAAATTTGTACACTGGGGCCCTGCTAATTCATTTTATTTAAGAAATATTTCCAATGTTCATGGAAGTATGAACACAATGGGTCACATGCAAAGTAAGTGACGCCCGAAGGTAGTTCTTGCTACCTTTGCACAGGATTCTTTGTGTTCATACTTCAATGAACTTCGGAAAAATGAAAATTATCTCTTTTAATTACATTTAATTTGAAAATTATTTTAAGCATCATTTTCGAGTTTTAAGGGCAACACTTGTAAAATATACGACGAAAAGCGGTGGCCAACCAACAGGAAAGCCGTAGCCATAATGTGATGTCCAATAGAACGTTACAACGGCCAATGGCATCTTTTGTTTATATGTGACGTTGCATACCTACGACGTCGCGTGAGCGACTTTTGTTCATGGAGGTATAAACACTGTTTCTCCGAAATAGGTTCGCATAAGGAATTTAAAGGGAACGTAATTATTTAAGAAATAAATTTTATTTTTTCCGAAGTTCATGGAAGTATGAATACAAAGGGTCGTGTGTAAAGAAAGTGAAGCCCGAATGGCGTTCACGTAAAGTTTGCACGAGACCCTTTGTATTTATACTTCCATGAGCTTCTGTAAAATCAAATGTATCTTATAATTACCGATAATTTTAAAATTATTTTGAGGCTCATTTTCGATCTTTAAGAGCAACATTTTTTTTAAAATATACGACGAAAAGCTGTCACTAACCAACAGGTAAGCCGCTTACGTTAAACGGCCGTCGCCAAATCATGACGTCCAATAGAACGTTGCAACGGCCTATGGCGTCTTTTGTTTACATGTAACGTTGCATACCAACGACGATGCGTGACACGGAAGTGTGAACACTGCTTCTCCGACATAGGTTCATCTAAGGAAAATCAAAGGGAATGTTATAATTATTGCATGGAAAAAGCATATATGATAATTAGTTTGACAATATATAAGATTGCACTCTAGATCATAAAGTGCTTGAATACTGAGTGCATGTCTTAAAAAAACACAAAAAAACACACACAAAAAATACAACAAGACAAGCGTATTTCTTTGTGTTTCAGGCAGTCGTGCATGTTTAGGCAAGCATTTAGCACGAATGGAGCTCCTATTATTCCTCGGAACACTACTACAACGATTCAAGTTCGAGAGCCCGCCGGGCGCGGCACCGCCTGATTCGACTACAGTTCAGACGGGAATCACAGGCCAGCCAAAGGAATATAAACTATGTGCGAAAGCCCTCTGAGAGCTTGCAAGCCGATCCCAAGGGTACACAACGTTGAATCAACATTGAATCAACGTTGATTCTACGTCATGACGTTGAATAAACGTTGATTCAATGATGTTTCAAAGCCGCGTGCCTGCTGGGCATAACTTAGGCTTAATGATCTGACTTTGTAGTTAGAATAGTCTAGATGATGTACCAGCATTAGAGAGAAACATGTAAAGGGAAACAAATTCATGTTTTCTGTATAGTAGATAAAAGCAGAATTCGCCATCCTGCATATGCACTGATCATTTTCAGGGCAAATACCCTGCTTACATGTGGTGTGAGCATATGAACCCGAAGAAAAACCAAACGGAAAGTCATAATTGAGCCGCGACACGAGAAAACCAACAAAGTGGTTGTGCGTCCAGTGCAGACTCAGATCAACCTGGGCATCCGCCCAGTCTGATCAGAGTCTTCGCTGACCGCATGGAGGTAGCTTAGACCCTTAGCTACCGTTTACGCGCTCAGCAAAGAGTCTGATCGGACTAGGCGGACGCACAGGCTGATCTGAATCTCCGCTGGGCGCAAAACCACTTTGTTGGTTTTCTCGTGTTGCGGTCTTTCGGATGAGACTTTAAACCGAGGTCCCGTCTCCATACGACCTCGATGTTGGTGGGACGTTAAACCCGAGTTCACTCACTCAATTCTCGTGTTGCGGCTCAATATTATACATGTATCAGGCGAGCGAACTGCAGAGATGTCGTTTTGAATGTCGTAGTGTACCAGTTCACTCTATTGCTTGTATTTTTATCCCATTTTGTTTCAAAAGTTGAAACATGGAGTATGGTTAATTCAAAAGGAAACGACTTCAGCGACTCCAGTAGGGCATACTGCCGACAAACAGGGAACTCTGTTCGGAATAGACTTTTTTGAATGGTCCTTTGGGATCATTGATCTGGTCCTTTTTAGACGAAGTCTAATAAAATCATCGTCCCCGCCAAAACTTGACTTGATCTCTGTATGGAAGAGAGCATATGTCATGGAATTGTTATTCACCTGTCAGAAGATTTAGTTACATTAAAAATGTTATTATTTGCACTTTGCATTTAGTTTTAAATATGTTTTTCACCTTAACGCTGTAGTGATTGATAGAGTTAAGCAGAACGCGAGAAACGCAATTGCCGGTGGCTTGATAAAAAAAAAGATTCTATGGTGCGAAAAGTCTTTCGTAGTAAAAAAAGTAGTTCTCTGTACTCGGTGCGTAAATTTACCGTAACGGACCTAATTACCGGGTCGGACCGGAACGGACCCTTATTATTCATATTTCCAGCCGATTTTTGAGATATTTTGATACAATCTACACGCGCAGATTAATTCAAGGCCCTACCTATGACTAACATGTATTATCTTAACTTTCCAACTCCTGATTTTGATTTGACAATATCTGATAAGGACTATTGGCGAAACAAATGTCTGTCCGTCAGATAAATTGACGACTTATTGAAACATGATGATAATGGTGCTAACTGTACAATCGATATACAAAGTTTCCCTTTATACATTTAGACCACTGTAATGTTTCAATTTAAAGCTGAAACACAATAGCTCTACATATTTTCTATGGCTGAAATGTTGGTCATGATACTATGGAACAAAAATTCGGGAGTTTTTGTGTTTTTCATTCGCTCCAAGTCTTAGAAGAAAGATAACCAGATTTTTGTATAAGATTACATGATTTTAAGATGAAACGCATACGCGTGGAGTATTAAGAGGCCTACCCATGGCGCAAAATACTCAAAGAGTATTTTGACAAATAATTGATTTGCGCTAGATGGCATACAGAATATGTATTAATATTAAATAAGAGTTATTTAATAAAAATATTACAAATATCTACTGAAGATAGGGGAAAACGGGTCCGTTCAGGTGTCCGTTCCGGTAATTCAGTCCATTCCGGTCCGTTCCGGTAAATTTACGCACCCGACTGTACTGCCGGGTAAAATACAGTACCGTATCATCGGAAGCATATCGGAATGTACCGAAGAATGTCAATAATTTACGGACCATTTTGGTTTCTCGCCATAGTGGATAACCCCAACATAAGGATACTGCTATTCAATAATAATATCAGACATATTTACAGCATTTTGAACTTAGCCAATTTTTATTTTGTTATTATGACATAGCGACAGGGTTTTGAACTTGGAATTGTTTTCAATCACAGTAAACATTTCTCATAGATACCCCATTAGATTTTGGTCCTTTTTTACATTTTAATTATTAAAGGCGTATAGTGTATTTAAAACATTGAGTGCAGATAATTTTGCGGGACGTATTCTGAAACCTTGCTTGCAGCCAATTTCTTATTTCAACAGAAATAAAAAAAAACTATTATTTGTTTCAAATATGTCTTATTTCACTTCGTCTTATATCTTTTTTTAAAGATATTTCTTGTGGATCATTGATCTCATTTTGAGTCAGTCTGAAAACAGTTCCGCTAAGGCTGTGTCGCAGCATTGTATTACAGCACAAGTACAAACTCAGTTAAACCGAGTCTGCTGTTTTCTTTTCTCCGATGAGTTCCTTGCTTCCAGAGGATTTTCCGTCAGAATTTGCTATATGTTTAGACAAAGTAGATGAACATAGCAAATCAACACCCTTTGGTAAAGAGTGGCCATTTAATGAGCAGATGAAGTCTGTAATTTACAGAACCCCGGAAGGGACCTTTCCTTTTCGATATATATCAGAATAGAGATTGAAACAAGAAAATTGGAACGGAAATCAAAACAACAAATATCTCGTTTAAACGACTTATTATATCGTTTAAAGGGAAATCACCCTATAAAAACTGCCATTGAAATTTTGTTGAAACTTCACACAGTGCTAGAATATTATATGCTGAGTGAAAAAATGAAATAAAAAAATGGGGTCACCGTACTACTTTTTGAGATAATGCAGCGCCATCTATGTGCCTGTTTGAAACATGACTATGTTTATTACGAAAACTTTATCCGAGGAAATAGATGACCGATCGTTTTGAAATAAAGATTAATTAACTCCTCTTTCTTGTCTCTTTGTTTGACCATCAAAATTGTCATCGTCGTATGCCCCATTATATATGTTATTTTCAGTTTTTAGTTTCCCGCCATTTCCCATTATTGAAAAACCGTGGAATTTCTTAGATATAAAAAGTTCCACAATTGAAATTTTTACATACTTTTGATATAGTAAAGGAATGATCTACCCCGTGCAAATAAGCAAATAAAAAATATAGGTCATCGATCAAATATTCGAGTTATGGAAGGAAAACCACTTTTATTTCGTGCGGTTTTCATATAAGCGCGTTGACGTCAATGTTTTATGCGTTGACGTCGCTTTCTATTTGGCGCCATCAACGGCCATATGGATAACGCTATTACCTTTCGATGCTTGTTTATAGCAATGCAATATAATTCCCTATTCAATTTCAGCAATGTTCTGATGTCTTGAACATATAGTCTATATGAAATTGTGGCCTTCAAAATTTCCTACTATGCAGACAACACATTAATGAGAGAAATTTCAAGGACTAAAACTAGGCAGCATGTTCATTGTTATTTCTCATAGATTTTCGAACTTTTTTTCTTGGCCTAGATTATATCACATCTATATCTGATGAACAAGTTTATGTGCGAACATTCAACTTATTGGACACGGCCACTGCCCGACATGTATTTTCACAGAAACATCGGCAAAGCTTGGTCCGTGGTGCATGATTTCAATTTAACATTTAGTGCTGAGACCAATTTCCGAGGAAGCGTATTTTGATAATTTTTCCGTGTTCGCATCGACAATCTATGAATCCTGTGGAAAGTCTAGGGCGATTAGTGAAAAATAAGTGTCACCGCCTAGCCGTTGTAAAATTTGTATCTTACGAGAACAATATGCCTGATCGTCTTATGTCACTTGCGTTAAATAGAAGCAACTATTCCAAAAGAAAAGAAAAAGAAAAAAAAAACATAATTACCTTACCGACATGAGCTAACAATAAAGCTTAGATCAGCCAGCACATTTACTCAGTCTGATCTCCGCTTTCACTGTTTACATAGGTATTTCATGACTCAAGCCAAGGGTACAAAGTCCTTATTTGTATTTATACTTGCATTAAGTAATTACGAGATTCAAAACGCACTTGCATTTTTCACAGCCTCTCTTTACCTGACAAATAATTTCTAAAAATTAACACCCCTCCCAAATATTTGCGCTCTCTTTTGCGTATAAAATTCTTCAGCCCCATTTTTGTTGTATTTTTTTGTTGTCCAGTTTTATATATTAACCATTTTTCTGTCGCAATAAACTTAAACGTTTGCTTCAACAAAGAGCCCATTTTGTCTTCGAAAGTGACGTAAACGTTTTAGCGTTACGGCAAACGACATCATGATACATGTAACCATAGCAGGAAACAATGACGCTGCGTCAAAATGTATGCGCACGAACATTGAGGCGATTTCCCTTTAACATGTTCTGTGCCAAATGGACCATTTATGGTCCATTTCTAGTGTGAGTGATTCGGTCCCAAAATTCCGTAAAAATAATTGAAAACATAATGTTTTTTTTATAAAATAGTCTGTCGTTTCATAAATATATAAATTGTTGCTTTTATAGACGCTAAAATAGACTTTTGAAGGGTTGTTATTTTCTATTACGTCATGTGAGGAAAGTCAAATGAAACGTTTGGCGCCACTAACGTCACGTAACGTCGCGCCAAACGCGGGGGATGTTCAAACGTTTACACTGGAACGGTGCAATTGTTTTAATTGCATTGTTTCGCCGTTTCATTTGTTTATCCTTTATGTTATCTGGTAAAATTTCTAAATTCTTCTAAAACTAAGACAAACTTGTCATAGCGACAAGAATCTTAGCTGATTTTGGCTTCCATTCTTTTGAACTGTTTTGGCTTTTTGCTGGCTCTTGCTGCATCGAACATCTCTTTCCTGATGCCCTTGTCTGTCGCTTTTCTCTAGACACAGGGGCTGAGGTGGCTCGATGGGGGACGCCTGCGCTCGCGAGTTAATACGTAGGCGTCTCTTACCTGATGTCTGCAGCTAATAAGTCCCGCGGAATGCGACAATAGGGGGATGCTCGTTGCCTTCCGAGACCTGCCCATCATCTCTTTTCTTTCAAACTTTTGGGGTTTAGCGACACTGGAGAAGTTAAATACAGAAACGCGCGTCTATCACACTAAATTTGGTATGGATACGTTTATATTATGAGCATTTTCAGAAGAAAAAAAAACCTGGCATGATGGAAATTTTACAGGGCAGACATGGCAAGACCTAACTCGATCTGTTGTTTTGGATATTCTCCCCAAAACAAAACCAAAAAAGAAATAAATACAAATAAAGATATTTGATGGAAAGAAGGAAGACACATTCTTTTTTTATCGGGCGGTATTTTTTTTTTCGTTCAAATCTTTTTTTTTATATCTGTTTTAACATCGGACAGTCCTCCTATGACATGCAAGGGAGCAAAGTCTAGACATGTAACCGCCGGGGTAAATCCAATAAAAGGTTAAGACGGCTATTCTAAATAAAATAGGTATAGGAAATCTTTTCCTGCGGGAATTTCCTATATAGTCCATATTTCTGGAGCAGTCGGGGTATGTGTGTGTTGAGGGGGGGGGGTGTCAAGATTGTATTTTATAGTAATATTTCCGGAACAGCAGTGGTGGTGGAAAATCACGAAAAATCAAAGACAATTTCTATAATTATAATTTTCTTGCATTTCCTATACGTTTTGTGTTTTGGAAGACCTGTCAGAGAGTTCAGAAATTAGTCCCCCCCCCCTCACACTCCTCCCCCCCCCCCCCCCCCCACACACACGCCTTGAAATGTGGCTATAGGAAGAAAGACAACGTAGTGTATTGTTCGAACCTTTTAGAGCCTCTTTTTTCCCATAGTCTTCCCACCACGCCCTCACCACACCAGAAATTTGCTATTAGAAAATTTCAAGTTCTGATCATAGCTGAAAACACACACACACACACACACACACACACACACACACACACACACACACACACACACACACACACACACAGATGTATATATATATACATACGAGTTACACGCCCACTGAGTATAAAGATGAGGACATATTGTCACTCTCTTGCTTAGCAATAGCTGCAGAAGAAATGACCGAAATCACATTTGACCATTTCTTCATTCATTCTTATTTCTTCCGAGACAGACCGTGGCAGACAGACACGTATACAGACACATGGAAATATGCATAACTTGAAATTTAATCGTTTCCGTGTGATTTCTCGGCATCGGCATAGCTATACCTGCGTACATGTACAGTACGCAATGCAAATTATCACATACGCATTCCAGCTTACAAGAAAACCAACAAACAAGCAGATGAACGCGCGTTTTGTTCAGTCGCCATAGTCCCTGGATACGAAACCATAACAGACACATTACGGTGTCCTAAGGTATAGTCTCGCCGCTCCCATAAGGCTGACGCCATCACACTGCTATCACTAACTACCACCCTGAGCCAATGACACACTGTGCGGATTTCCTTATATAGATTGAAAATAATAATCGGACATGTGTCCCGATGGGAGTTGAGCCCACGACTCCCTGCATGGGGGTGATAATGGTCGGGCGATGGTTCTGGGTGAGTTTCAGTGCCGGGGTGTCCTAATAATTTGGATAATAGAAGGGCTAGGGCCTATTGTTATTGCATAAAGTGCGGGTGGGGATAGTTTGAACATTGTTTCTCTCCTCTATCATTATCTATTTTCTTCCAGGGACAAGGCTCGAAGCAGACTGAAATACTGTGTCAAAAATCCGTTAAATCCAAAATAACCAACAAAACGCTGCGCGCATGCATAAATGAACGCTTGCACAAACTTACAAATATAAAAAGGTATGTGCATGACCACGTACGCACGCTGACATGGAAAGACAAAGTGTCAAGCTGTTTCTCTCCGACGGACTGATAAGCACATGTACATGTATGCCTTTCTAGCATGTATTATCCGGCGGTTTTTTTGCGGACAGGTACTTGCCCTTCTGTGTCAGATTTGAACCTCACTATTACGAGTGTGGAGGGAGCAAATTCAACTACACTGTAAAACAATAATACGTGAATTTTACTGTAGAATACCCGGCAACCAGCTGCCAGTCCATTTCCCGGTATTTTTACGGGTGCCCGTAAACATTGGCGGAATCATCACGCAGAGCAGGGTAGAATAAGACAGGTATTATTTAGGTCTGATAGCCCTCAACACTATTTTAAAAAAATAATAAAACAAAACAAAAAAATCGTTCCAGTGAAATGAGCCGGGCATCAGTTGTATTGAATCCCTTTTGAAAATGCTGCAAAAGAACGGGAAGTGTTTGAAAACTGGCGGTCGAATTGATGGAATGTAGGATATAGATAAGGAAGGCCAGGATGCGGTAAGCAATGGCGTAGGAAAAAGCATACACTGTTAAAAAAAATCCTTAGATTTTACGGTAGAATACCTGGCAACTAGCTGCCAGTCCATTTCCCTTTAATTTTACTGGAGTCTGCCTGTAAAACATTTTTTAGAAATCTCGCTTTGGTAGACTTATGCTAACTGACCGCACTCGAAAATATCTTTATAGTGTTGAAGGGCTATGTGACCAAAACAACACCTGTCTTATTCTTCGCTACTCTGCGTGATGATTCCGCCATTGTTTTCGGGCGCCCGTAAAAATAACGGGAAATTGGCTGGAAGCTGGTTCCCGGTACTCTACCGTAAAATCTTCGGATCTTTTTTACGGTGCAACTCTTTTCTTTGACAAGCTCGTCTTTGCCCATCTCTCTACGAAACGGTGATAACTTTCATGTCTCATCTGTTACAGGATCTTGACCGAAAACATAAATATCCAGGGCGACTACATCTCTAAAAATGTGCGTGTTTCCCCGTCTAAGTATTGCCGTTTGCAAATAAAAAAAAAACACCCCATCTCTCACAACCACACACCATCTGAAAATGTCAAATATTGGAGTAACATTTGCCAAAAAAAAAAAAAAAAAAAAAGGAAAAGAAAAAGATAAAACGATGTATAGATCAATAAATCTGGAATTCCGGATCGAAAAGTGCTATTCTGAATAGCAAGGGTAACCTAGTACAACAGCCGAATGAAGGCTCGATAATCCATGAAGAAAAGGCTCCGATAATCTGCGATAAAATATATTCTTGTATGGCCATGACACGATGAGCGTTCTGTTAAGACTTCCTCAGACCATCAAGAATATCATGCAAAATTTCAATAATAAAATTGTTGGAGTTGTGTGTATCTGATAATCTGATACCCCGAGTGGAGGCGGGGGGTGGGGGTGGGGGGGGGGAGGGAGAGGACGGGGCACTCATCAATATCAAGTATAAATGACGTAACGATTTGCTTTTAGACAAGATAGAAAGGAAGAGAAAAAATAAAATAATAATAAAGAAAAAAGTAATCGTTATTTGCTAACACTTTCAAATCGGCAGGCAAATAATCTCTATGTCTGATTATAAGAAATAATTTTGATGATTGTGACATTTATTGCATGATCTCCCGGCTAATCAGTCACAAACGGAATAAAGCCGGTATTACGTTTACTTTTACACTGTAAAAAATCCGTAGATTCTACACTGTAAAAAAATCCGCAGATTTTACGGTAGAATAACTGGCAACCGGCTGCCAGTCCATTCGCCGTTGTTTTTACGTTGTTTGCCTGCAGAACATTATTGGAAATAACGATATGGCAGTGTTACATGTATGTTTTATTACTGGCCGCACTAGAAATGCCTTTATTGTGTTAAAGGGCAATAGGACTGAAGCAAAACCTGCTCCATTCTATCCTACTCTGCTTGCTTGATAATTCCTGCCAATTTTACGGGCTCTCGTAAAAATAACGGGGAATGGACTGGCAGCTGGTTTCCAGTTATTCTGCCGTAAAATCTACGGATTTTTTTACAGTGCACGGTTAAATAATTGGCGCCCGTTAACTTTTGCAGGAAAAATCAGGCAGAATAGGATAGAATAGGAAGTGTATTTTTCTTATCATGTAGCCCTTCAACTATCAATGTATTTCCGAGTGCGGTCAATTACCATAACCTTACCACATCGTTGTTTCCACAAATGTTCTACAGGCAGACACCCGTAAAACAAATGAACTGGCAGCCAGATTCCGGGTATTTTACCGTAAACTCTACGGATTTTTTTTACAGTGTACTACTAGAAGTTTTATGATTGCTTGACGTTGTTTACACATCCATGAAATCCAAAAAAATACTTTTTTTTTTTTATACTTTATCTCGCCCAGTTTCACTTCAGAATTTTCTGCCATACTTAGTCAGTGCTCCAAGTACTTCCAGCTTTCTGGTTAGGGGATAAATCAAAATATCAGCAACGTTTCCTGTCCACCCTTGAGAGATCTTTGCGCCAAATTGAGTTGGGATTATAGTTTGCTACGCAGCGGCGCTTAGCCCTCTAAATATGCACAGTAGTTCAAATTCGCCCTCAAATGAATAAACAAAGTACAGTAAATGTTCCCAAACATAGAATAACCCAATCTGTTTCTTTTATCATTATTATTTATTATTATTATCATTATTTTAATTTTGCAAACAAACTTATGCTCATATCAAAATATAGCTACAAATATCTAGTGATATGTTACTAGTGTATGAAAACATGTGTATACTTATTCAGCATATTTTCCCCATAACTGTTACTTACAGACCGACCCTCACAGCTGTGCGCCGTCAGACTGACGTTTCAATGGCGCCATTTTACGATGACGTTACCGCTGAAAACAATAACGTCAAAGAGTGCGGCGCAGGCATAATAACGTCGTGGCACTTAAACGAGATATATGTTGTTTAAATTTCCGTTCTAATTGTCTGTTTATATTTTCTATTCTGATAGATATCGATAAAGGAATTGGTTGTTTAAATTTCTGTTTTGTTTTTCTTGATTTAATTTCCTTTCTCGTTGTTTAGTTTTAATTTCCATTCTAATTTATATGGTTTAAACGACATAATATGTCGTTTGAACTATTTAATAAGTCGTTTAAACGACATATTCGTTGTTTAAATTTCCGTTCTAATTTTCTTGTTTCAATTTCTATTCTGAGAAATATCTGAAAGATAATGTCACTTCCGGGGTTCCGCATTAATTCGATTAAGCCTGTTTCAGGAAAAAAATATGTTGGAATTCCTTTGAAAACGAAAACGGTATATACCGTAAAATTCTAAATATTATCATATTTGAGACTTGGTTTTACAGTGCAGTAATGCATCTAAAAGAAACAGTGTAGACCCTGACTCCTTAGGATCAGTCCGACCTGGATCTGCAATGTTAACTCAGACTTATGTGAATAGTTAGAATTTTTTTACGGTGTATTAATTTTGGCTACACTAAAATACATCTTGCCTTTCCCCTATCAATTCCTGTCTTGTGCAGATTAGAACTGGTTACAAAATGAGCGGCGTCGCGCAAAAAAAATGGCCGCTAATACAAATTTTATCTAATGGGCATTAAAAGTTGGCTTCCATTGACGTCGAGGCCCTTCCAGAATGGAATCGACTTTTAAAGGAAAGAACTTGCTCCTAGGCGAGCAATTCTTTGTTTTAAGACTTGATCCCATTGAGAAGAAAGGCAAAATTGAAACTCCCTCTAAAAGTGTAAGCATTTGGCTTAGCTTATTACTTTCTCTTTTAAAATTTGTTGTTGTCACCGTCTTTGTAGCTCAACAAAAAAGAAAAGAAAAGGAAATAGTCCATTGGTACTGAACTACTGTGCGTTGTTCAATGCTCTCCTCAGGTGTTGACACTATGTGATCAAGAGACAGAATGACTCTGTTGAAGTTAATCCTCCTTATATAGTACCACTTCCCCCTACTCTCCCCCCCCCCCCCCGCCCCCGCGTCTTTAATCAAGCCTTAGCTGACTTTACTATGGGGACGTACTTGGCGCGCGTCTGACTTCCCTGTCGGAAAAGTATCATAAACAAGAGTTCAGTTAATGATGTTATCCATTAAATATGCATGGCAGCCACATAATAATTCATTATTGGAAGTTCATATTTCCAGACAGACCGTATTTGAGATGATGATTCAGAGCCATTTCCGAGAAACTTTTAGTTAAGCCAGAGTCATAAAATTGTCCCCTGTCGAAACTATATATTATAGTTATTAGTCTGGTACAGCTTTGCATGAAGAGCATACATTTATATGCACGAAGTTAATTTGCTTTATCTATTGCTGTCCTTTTCAGACTCAAAAATAATTTTTGATATGACTGTCTACAAAATGTTCAAGTAGATTTGCTGTCAAATTATTTCTGTTTCTGTAACCATTTTATTATAGGCCTATAATCGATGCTGCTTCATTATTAAGACTAATGAATATTAAAACTTCACACTTCTCGCCCTGTTGCCGTTTGAACCACACAGACTGGTAGAAGTTTAATTTCGAGTCTACAAAATCGTGTTTATAATATTCATTTATTTGCATGTCCATTGCTTCCACACAGAAGAACAGCTAGGGTTAAGCCATTAAAAGTCTCCCAGTAAATCATGGGAGCTTGTTAATATTGTCTTGTGGCTTATCAAATAAATAAAAAAATAAATGAATAATATAATGAAACAACTAACAAGGGAGACAACTAGAAAATGTCAACACATAAAAAGGGAGACAAGTAGAAAATGTCTCACTCACGAGACACACCCCACTCAAGACACCGATAAATAAAGATATGAAACACAAAGAGAAAATGAAAAAGAACATTTGCGCTATTAGAAACTAGCAAAATAGAACGATAATAGGAGAACAGCCTTTGAACGATCAGTAATAAGAGAGAGAACACGAGTATTTGATGATTATTATGGGAATTACTCATTAAATACTATGTTGTAACCCCACAATAGAACCGTCTTAAAAGACGGTTATAATGAGTGGGTACAACATAGGTTTTTTATGGCGAATAAACAGAAATTATCTTCTAATTCAGGTTTAATTATTATCTTATTTATCCTCAAAAACAATGTTGTGACCCCTCATTAGAATCGAGAGGGTTCTACTGAGAGGTCATAATATTACAATATTGATTTTCATTGAGATTTAACAAAAATTATCCTAGAACTATCTTTAAATAGGCTACTCATCTTATTTTGGGTCTCTGAGAGACAACACGAGGTAAAAGGTGTATTGGTGACCCCATCATGTTTTTCCGCTGTTTATTTCAAATGCAGACATTTTTGTCACTTCCTGTTTGCTTTCCTGGAGATGTCGAAACCAACCTTTTCTAGTAGTTTTTTTTTTTGTTTCAGAGTTGATCCATGCTGATTAGGAAAGGAAGCAAACTCGAAATGGCAGTTTTTTCCTCTAAAAGTGTACCTATTCACCTTAAGATTGTTTTTTTATAAAGCCCCTAAAGCAAGTGTTCCATCTATGTTGGATCACATCAGTGACATAGGTCGATCCTTTTTGACGATGTTCCTGTTTGGTTTCTTAACAAATGCCCGAAATTTATGACTCGGTAATTCCAGCAGCCTCTCTTTGGCACAAGTTCTGAACAAATGACTGGCTGACAGCATCTGCAGGGAGGCGTTTATATGTTGATAAGTCCTGTGCTGTTGACGTTGTATCCATACGCGGCATTCTCTTCCGACTAAGTTTTTTCACCTTTTCCGTAACGAATCAGCAATTTTGCATTTTCTAATTGTATTCAGATGTATAAACGAAAGTCCGACCAAAGCAAGCGCGTGTATAAAGTTATTTATGACGTAACGTTAGCGTCATAACAAACGTTAGCTGGTAACGTTTTCAAAATGGCGGCTTCCTCGACAGTGTTTTGGTAGAGACATTGAATATTTTGGAGTGTTTCCGAGTTTTCGTGCAAGGAAACGGTTTAGAAATAAAATCGTAGGGAGAAGCCGTTTGTAATTTCAAACAGACTTTGTAATTTCAGAGGGAATTATGCTTGAAATGCTTACATCTATGTCTCTGATTTTCAGTCAAACGCTGTTCTAAACCCTCCATTGTAGTAAGTCGACAGACAATGCAGCCGAGGAAAAACTTTAGGACGGACAAAGTTGGAATTATAAGAAATGAATTTCCTTTTTGGGGATTTTGTCGATGTGTAAACGCCGGCGAATCCCTCACAAACTTAACATAAGGCCATGTGCTTTATTCAGTTTGTGAGTGATTCGCCGGCGTTTACACATCGATAAAATCCCCTAAAAGGAAATTCATTCCTACAACAAACGCGAAATTTTGCTTGCAAAACGGATATCGCCGGTATTGGTACGCGGCCGCCACTGCATGGTCTCCAGCCATTAGACAGTTTGTCAGATCCACTTTACAAGTTATGTACAGTACATTAGAAGTTTCCAGAACTAATCTGTCAGCACGAACAAATCCTGTGGCCGACCACTGGCACTTCTAAGAAAAAAAAATCCTTGCTAAAAATATTTACATAAATAAGTGTTATATTTTTTTAGCAAGGAACAATTTTTTTCGTAGAAACGCTGCTAAACATACATACACAGTATTGGTCAAGTGCCAGTGTGGCCGACAGCACTGCATTAATCTAGGTTTCAAACAATCTTTCATCAATTTCTAATACGCTTTCGAAAAAGAGCTTTGAAAAGTTAATTCGTCTAGTGCTTTTTAATACGATGCTAGTTTTAATGCGCTACTTGATTTTTACATTATTGTATTCGTTATACGTAGCATTGGAGCCAAAGGAATCAAACAGTTTTTATCATCCCTTTAATTTTTTATAATTCTTAGTACTGTATACAGAAGCACCATACGCCCGTAAATGTCATAAAATTAAATCACGGTTTATTACCGTGCCGATAGAAGAGTTTTATTAGTCTCTCCCGCCTCAGATTACTGGGATAATTCTGGAATATAGTCATCTTGTTTCTCAATGAAAACATGTTGATACCCCTCATTAGAACCGTCTTGGCAAGACGACCCTAATGAGGGATCACAACATGTGTTTTGTGGATAGAAATATGGAAAAATGTCCCTAAATTATCCTTATTACCCCTTCTTACCTGGAGCACTAAAAAGATGTGCGGACTACTCACAGATATGACATTGTCTGATATGTTACAAACACATCTGCAGCAAACGGGAAGTGCATAAAAGCTGATGATGAATATTTAAAATGCGTTCCCAGTGTCCAGGGCTGCGTTTATTATTATTATTATTATTTATTTATTTATTTTTCTCCGCCCCCAACAGGGTTGCGTTTTTTCATTTTGTTATTTATTTTTGTCCGTCCCCCGCCCCGCCCCTCGCCCCCAATGACGTAACGCTGTGCGCCGTGAAACTCAACGGTCATGTGTTCAAGAAGAGACAGTTTCCTTTCTCTCTGTGTGTGTATGTGTGTGTGTATTTCAATTCTCACATCGACGTTCCCCCCGCACCTCAGCGGAACGAATCCATAGCCGCAGTAATGGGGAGCCGATCGTCCGTCCATTAGTTTCCTTTCTGCAATTACCAGAATATTTTAAATACATGTATGTGATAGTTTATTCATATATCATTTTAGTAGTTTGTTCAGATGTAATTTAAGTAGTTTAGAACAATAACAATAGTTCAGAATATATGCCGAGAATTTAATTTTAGCAGTATAGAAGCTATGCCGAGAATTCGGGATTTTTTTTTTTCATGACTTTACCTTTTACTTTTTCAATTTTAAACGACAGTGATATCAAATTACCATATCGATGATTTAAATTGGTTTCTTCTCACCAGCTGAGATTACACAACAGTTAAGTTTACTTCTGTCGAGATGCTCTTTGCGAAACAAAAACAGTGATTAATAACGTTATTATGAAACACGCTGATGAAAGACTGAAATGAAAGATCTCTAATTCCGATTCGTGTCCATTCATTTTGTCATAGAATAATAGGTTTTCCATTCAAGTGTCATCATAATCTTCTTGTCTTAATGAGGGTCTGTCTGTCATGATCAAAAGATCACAACTGCACTTTAATTTTAATTGTTGTTCTCTTATGATGAATGATATGAAAAGAATTATTTTAGGAACCTGTAAAATCGATTTAAGGTAGACATGGTAGATGGATATTCATTCACGGATAGCAATTCTGCCATTCTCATGTTTGCCTTTTTGCGCACCACTCCCTCCCCCTTCTCATAAGGGGTCATTTCTTAACAGAAAGAATTTTAACCCCTTGTGGCAGTTGTTTTCATTTCAGAGTAGGTCCCATTTTTTGCAATGGTTTCGTCATCGAGGGAAGCAGTAAGAAGTCACTTAATATGAGCCGCGACACGAAAAAACCAACAATGTGGTTGTGCGCCCAGTGCATACTCAGATCAGCCTGGGCATCTGCCCAGTTTGATAAGACTCTTTGTTCAAGTCTCAAAGGGTAGCTCAGGGTCAAAGCTACCATCATGCGGACAGCGAAGACTCTGATCAGACTGGGCGGATGCCCAGGCTGATCTGAGTCTGCGCTGGGCTCACAACCACATTGTTGGTTTTCTCACGTCGTGGCTCATTAATATGTTTCCCTCTGTAATGATGGCGAAAAAAAACATGGAGGTGCATTCTTTCACCTTCAGCCTTACGGTGTTAGAATTAAATTACTAAATAGAATAATTTGTAGTGTGAGAAAATCTGAAATTTCTTTTGAAAGAATTTAGGGTATTTATGTCATTGAAAACTTGGCACAGCATGGCAAAACACTATATGAGCCGCGACGCGACAAAACCAACAATGTGGTTGTGCGCCCAGCACAGACTCAGATCAGCCTGGGCATCCGCCCAGTCTGATCAGATTCTTCGCTGACCGCATGAAGGTAGCTTAGACCCTTAGCTACCCTTTCAGCGCTTAATGAAGAGTCTGATCGGACTGGGAGGATGCCCAGGCTGATCTGAGTCTGCGCTGGGCGCACAACCACATTGTTGGTTTTGTCGTGTCGCGGCTCAAATGTCTTAGCAGACATGGATGATGTTAAGGGTCCATTGCCAACTTGGGTTATATATATTAAGCTCAAAGTGACGTCATCGAGACGCCATTCTGCCAAGGTATGCCTAAAAAGCACAATACATGTAGTTAGAAATTCAACAGTTGCCACGGTAACAAAGATATGACGTCATTGATATCTGATAGGACAATCGTTGTACATGTATGCCATGTTCGCCTCAAATTATAAGTGAGATGCTACCTGAAATTCATACAATAGACAAATGTAGACCTAAGATTCATTCTGAAATAATTTGATTCTCTGGGGTTTTTTTTGTTGTTGTTGTTGTTTTTGTGTTTTTTTTTTTTTTTTGTTTTTTTTTTTGGTGGGGGGGGGGGGGTTAATTTTTTGTTGTTGTTTTTAATAGGTTGGTGTCATTGCATTGAATGTGATGTGGAATTTGATTGTATCAATTCCTAACCATTTTCATTTTACACTATTTTGCAGTCTGATGTATTGCTGATTGTTTGATCCTAGCAGATACACAATATTGAATCAATACTGAATCAACGTTGATTCTACGTAATGAAGTTGAATCAACATTGCTTTAGCTTTGATTCAACGTTGTTAGTCCAGTGGGATGTAATAGAGGATATTCGATTTTTTCAGTGTAAGATCGATTTTTATTTCACCGAATGAACACCAAAAGCAGTATTTTCACGGGTGGCGAAGCCTCGAGTGAAAACACCACTTTTGGTGTTCATGAGTTAAATAAAAATTGATCTTACACTGAAATAGTCAGATTTTCTGTTTCTTTTATGCTTTAAAGTTGCAAAATATCACTTTATTCCAATGCGTCAGCCATCACGACAAAGACGCACCTTTTTTTCTAGCCGTTTTGTATGGAACGCCACAACTGTCTTATATTCGGACATGTCATTATGTTATATGGACAAGCATTATATGCTGTTCAGTTACATTATGTTTTGTCAGTTTGACATGCTGTCTTTCTCATTCGTTATTATATGCTGTTCATTTTCAATTTGTCTTGTCTGAAAGCCATAATATCATCTCGGTTTAACATGCTGTGTTCTTTACTCGTCATTATATGTTGTTCATTTTCATTATGTATCGTCTGAAAATCATTATACCTTGTCAATTTGACATGTTGTCTTCTTCACTCGTTATTATATGTTGTTCATTTTTCATTATGTATTGTCTTAAAGTCTTTATTAGTCAGCTTAACAGGCTGTCTTCTCCACTCGTTATTATATGCAGTTCATTTTGCATTTTATCTTGTTAGAAAGCCTTTATGTCATGTCTGAAAACCATTATATCCTGTCAGTTTTACATGCTGTCATCTTCACTCGTTTTTATGAGCTGTTCATTTTCATTGTGTCTCGTCAGTTCGAGACGCTGTCTTTTTCAGTCGTTATTATATGCTTTTCATTTTCACTATCTCTTGTTAAAATCACATAACGTCTTGTCAGTTGGACATGTTGTCTTGTCCACTTATTATTGTGTGTTGTACATTTTCATTATGTCTTGTCAAAAAATAGTATGTCTTGTTAGTTTGACATATTCTCTTGTCAAGTCTTGTGTTGTGGGGTGCTGTGGGGTGGGACGTGCCGGTTGGCAGGACAAACAGGAATAGAATACTTTACCTCTAACATCTTATCTGCCCTGAACCCTCTCCCAGGACCCCACCCTACCTCTTCCTTAGCCTACCCTTCCCTACCCTAACTCACCATTTTCCACCAAACCATTCTCACCATACCCTCATACCCAAAGTCAAAAATGAAAAATGCTTATTAAATTCGAAACCCTTAAGTAAGACAGTTACTGAAAGTATAAAGAGGCACTCCACAAGCCTCAGCCCCATCTAACCACCACCACATACCATTCCCTCCCCTCCCATGATCTGCTCTGCTTTACTCCATTTTACTCTACCCTACATACACCCAACAATACCCAAACCAAGCCCCATCCTTACGCCTACCTCCTCTATACGCACCAATATCTCAACCTCTTTCCCTACCCTTCTCTATCCTACTATTCATTATGCTAACACCTATGCCTACGCCCACACATATTCAACCCAATGCTTCCACCACCCTTACAATCCCACAACAAACCCTAATCCATCCCAATCCCACCCAGTCCTCTTCGATCCCAATCCCACCCAGTCCTCTTCCCATATCCCGTCCTACCCTACATTACCATACCCAAATGCTCCAAGCCCTACCCAGATATCCACCCCACCATTTGTTCTTCCCCATGCCATGCAATCCAAACCCCTTCACATACCTTACCTTACCTACTCTTCCCCTCCTCACTCCCCCCGTTTACGCCCGTCCCACCCAAACCCTCTTATACCATATCCTATCATACACTACACGATCTTACGAACATGCTCTCGGCTCCACCCTAATCCCAATGTCAACACTTGTTCTTTCCCACACCGTGCCATCTAAACCTCTTCACTCACCCTACCCTACTTACCACACCCCCAGTCTATAACTACCACAGCCAAACCCCTACTCTTGATGGTTACCCGCCCGAAACCACTCCCATCCAGATCCCTATTCCCGCCACTAACGGTTCTATACACAACGCCAGCCAAACTCATTCACCTATCCTTCCGAAGTTTAAACACTCACCACTACCCCACCACCACTCCTTCCTCACAGCCATTCTTACCCCTCTCACTACCCATATCTTTCCTTACCCTATCCTGTTTACCCTACCCACTTTATCCCCACAACTCCAAGCATACACTCTACCCATCCCAAACAATCCCAGCCCATTCTCCTACCCTACCTTCCCACTCATTCATACCACAAATTTTCCACATCCTCGCCCCTGCCCTATGTATGATTTAGAATACCATGACTCCTATCCCCTTCCCCCTCCCCCCAACGCTAATCTACCGTGTAATACACAAGCAACGACAGGCATGCAGGCAGACCGGAAGATAAATAGACGGATTTCGGGAGGAACTAGAAAATGTGTTTATGAAACACTATGCCCCTTATGCTTGCCTCTAAAAAGGGTTCGCTTTGCAGAAAGGGGTATTAACCGGTTCGTTTACATCTTAGTCGGATATTTTGTTCGCAAGCACGGCTTATTTTTCATGAATATGCCACACATAGAATTTCAAGTTCCTTTCTCTAATAGTTCTTGACTGTATGTAAGGGTACTTTTGTACCATAGGCTTCAATGCACTAAGTCGAAAAAGGGGCCTTACTCGATCAAAAATTAACATTTTTCTGTTTCAAAAGTAAATCATCTACACCTTGGACAATGTCTTCCTCCACAAAATCATGATCCTAACATCAGGGGCTCTCGAGATATTTTGTCAACAAGGTTCCATAGACTTAAATGCACTAATTTGAAAAAGGGACATAACTCGGTCAAAAATTCACAATTTTTTCAGGTCATCTACACCTTGGGCAATGTCTTCCTGCAAAGAATCATGATCCTAGCATCAGGGGTTCTCGATTATCTAGTTAAGGCGCGCACAAGACTTGTAGGGAAAAATGATCAAAGGGGCATGACTTGGAAACTAAGGAAGGGGGAGCAACCATTCTTATACGCGACTATACAAACTGTCCCAACCTAATACATATTCCTACCATATTTCACGAAGATATCCCAAACGATTTCTGAGTTATTGCGCGCACAAGAATGTTTACGGACGGACGGACGGACAGACAGACGGACGGACAGTGCCATGACAAAATACGTCCGTTTTTTTTTTCAAAACGGGCATGTAAAAACTAGGCATGATGATAAAGAATAAGTTTTTTTTAGGAATTTTGCCTTTTAGAGTGTTTATTTTGACACAATGGGTTTGTTGTCTCCCATAAGCTAGTGACTCTTTTCTAATTCAGTTTTAGTGGAAACATTTACTTAGTAATGCGGCAGATCAATAATACATGTATGTGAATGCTTGTATAGCATTTTTTGTAAAATATATGCACATGCGGGCCTGCTGTTGTAAAACAATTGTAGTTAATATCAAAACATTACTATACCACAGAAGACAGCCACATTTTAAAAACGCAATTCAAATGGAATTAACTGCAGACTATTTTGTTTTGTTTTGGAAAGTTTGGGTGGAGCCAGATTATTTAATTTTTCACTTATTTTTGAGGCAAGAATATTTATTTAAATCCCCTCATAAACCAATTCATTTTTTCTTGCACATCCATAGACAGAGATTTTTTTTGCAAAATATACCAGCATCCCCCCCCCCTCGGAATATCAAATGGTCGGTCCCTAAATGTTTTACTTCTCTTTTTTTCTTTTTGTTTTATTATACCCCCCCCCCCCCCTCGGGATATCAAATGGTTGGTCCCTAAATGTTTTACTTCTCTTTTTTAATTTTATTATTTGTCAGACTTTATACTCTAACATCTTCGTTTGGGGGTTTTAGGGAGGTATAAAGGGATCAGAGAGGCAAGTGAGATTCAATGTGAATTTCTAACATCTTGGGCTGACAAAAGTCTACCCATACCAATGTCAAAGGTCGACCAAGTGGCTCGGTAGCTCAGTTGGCAGAGTGCACGCACGGTAAGCGAGAGGCCCTGGGTTCGAGTCCCGGTCGGGCCACGATTTTTTCCTTTGGTGGTTCAGTGTTGGTCCACGGCTAGGGCCGCGAGCATCAAAATGTGCATGTCTCGTAGGTTCCTCCGTGGTACCGTGTAGATTCGGGGACGAATCTTATTAAGCAGGGGGAAAATGTCAGAGGCCGACCAATAGCTCAACAATTTTCTGTTCTCCCGGATAGCGAGAGGCCCTGGGTTCGAGTCTCGGTCGGGCCACGATTTTTTCCTCCCCTGTGACATTAGGTGGTTCAGTGTGGGTTCACGGCTAGGGCCGCGAGCATCAAAAAGTGCATGTCTCGTTGGTTCCTCCGTGGAACCGGGTAGATTCGGGGACGAATCTAATTAAACAGGGGGAAAATGTCAAAGGTCGACCAAGTGGCTCGGTAGCTCAGTTGGCAGAGTGCTCGCACGGTAAGCGAGAGGCCCTGCGTTCGAGTCTCGGTCGGGCCACGATTTTTTTCCTCCCCTGTGACATTAGGTGGTTCAGTGTGGGTTCACGGCTAGGGCCGCGAGCATCAAAAAGTGCGTGTCTCGATGGTTCCCCCGTGGTACCGGGTAGATTCGGGGACGAATCTAATTAAACAGGGGGAAAATGTCAAAGGTCGACCAAGTGGCTCGGTAGCTCAGTTGGCAGAGTGCTCGCACGGTAAGCGAGAGGCCCTGGGTTCGAGTCCCGGTCGGGCCACGATTTTTTCCTCCCCTGTGACATTAGGTGGTTCAGTGTGGGTTCACGGCTAGGGCCGCGAGCATCAAAAAGTGCGTGTCTCGTTGGTTCCCCCGTGGTACCGAGTAGATTCGGGGACGAATCTAATTAAACAGGGGGGAACTGTCAAAGGTCGACCAAGTGGCTCGGTAGCTCAGTTGGCAGAGTGCTCGCACGGTAAGCGAGAGGCCCTGGGTTCGAGTCCCGGTCGGGCCACGATTTTTTCCTCCCCTGTGACATTAACCCCTATACTTACCGTACTCTTTCTACCATTCCTATGTCATCCCCAAAACTCCCAGCATATACTCCACCCATCCCAATCAACCCCAACCCATTCTCCTACCCTTCTTACCCACCCATTCACACCACAAAACCCCGCGTCCTAGCCCCTGCCCTATGTATTACTTAGCATACCCTGATTCGAAATGCTCCCGCCCTAAGCTACTGTTTAATACACGAGCAACGGCACACCGAAAGATGAATGGATTGATCTCGGGAAGAATAAAAAAAAGTGATGAGCTGACAGACAAATGGCCGATCAGATGGATGCGCATATGCACGGATGGACAGCTGGACTGGCAGACATACACACACACACATTTGATGCTTCCAGCGTGTTTACTGGGTATGATATGGGTTGTAAACTTTGCAACTGAAAATTAGCTTGAAATGTTATTCAGACAAAGAAATCTCAAGAAATTTGCTATGAAAGAATGCCGATAGAAGACTAGTTGGCCTGACGTTGCGTGCATTAACGATGTTACATTGGCGCTTTTAGTGATGTCATTAAAGTCGAATGACCTGCAAACATGTGTGACGTTATTTAATGAAATCTAAAGTGATAATTTCACGGTTTTAAACAGTGAGAATATCAGTTTCGATTTCACCGAGAAATCTTTATAATTCATTGAAAAGTATAAAAGAATTTACATGTACATGCATTAAAAAGTAGAGATAGAGAAAAGCACGCAGGCCCTTGATATGAGTTGCCACTTAGGATTACTGTACATTGTGTACATGTAACTAATGTTGTCTGTGTTGTATTGTTTCATCTTTCGTGTCTGCTACGAACATGACGAATACTCTGAGTGTTTGACAAGTGCGACTTTCGTAGACAAATACATTTGAAAATATTTCAAAGTGCAGTGGTTGCATAAAAATTATAGATTATCTGTACCATAAAGCTGAAGACTGCCAACTACCTTGCCTAATATGTCTGTGCCAATAAGGAAAAAGATGTTGCCAACTAAATTAAGTCTCAGACAGATCATACTCTCTAGAGTACAATTAATAAATGGGATGCAATATTAATAGGATTTGCTTATTTTACTGTTAAACCAGCTGAGTCAGAACCACACAATCTTGTCTGCAAGCAAATGCAGTAAACCAAACTTTCTATATAGTATTCACCACGGCAATACCAATTTCCCTACCTGTGCTTTCGACCGAGTAGGTCAATTACCATACATGCAAAAGTGGCTGCCGACCGAGACAATCGACAGCAGTATCAGCTCGGTCGACATCCTTTAACAATAGTACCATTTACCGTTATTAGTAATGCTTACGATCGTATTCTCGGTCGAAAGCCACTTTGTATAGAACAGAAACGGTCGAAAGCACGGGTAGCAAAATTGGTACAGTATTACCCCCGTGGTATTCAAAATGCATAAGAACGCAAGGCTTATCAGACTGGTGTCGCGTTTAAGTATACCGTGTGACATGTGTGAAAAGCCTTTTCCTCTAGGGAAGTGCACACAGAGAAAGTCACAAAATCCATTTTCCTTTGTAAAACTGTTGGGAGAAACGCAGGTATACCTATGCACCTTAATAAAGTCAGTTCTCGATATCTCAAACTAATGATATCTCAAAGTAAGTTTTCTTGTCCTAAAACATTTATTTTGAGATACCAATAGTTAGAGACATCTGGAGATGAAATATCAAGAAAAAGAGGAAATGTGTCCAAACTATATTCTTAGAAACTCTTTGATATAAGAGTGTACTGTGAGATATCAGTGAAATATCAGTGTATGAGATAACCAGAGTCTGTATCGCTCAGAATAATACCTGCTACATTAAAAGTACCCTCGCAATCACGTTTTCCCCCAGAGAAGAACATTGCTGTCACTTATCTATAGTCATTACAACAGGATATAAATCTGCCATCTGTCTTGGTAGATAAGACCATGACGACGCTGGAATTGATTCATTTCATGCTCATTGATACCATGATTGGATTATTACACCCTATGGTATTCAATTTATCAGGGGATCTTAAAACTGCAGAATAATCGGAAAAAAATCTTGCAAATTATTCTGTCTTAAGACAGAATACCAGGGCCAAACAAAAGGTGTCACTTCACTTCTATAACGACTCTGTTTTTTGTGTGTGTTTTTGTTTTGTTTTAATGATATAAAATATATTAAACGATCCTAAAAGTGTTAGATATATATAGATCACAAAAATGCATGTTTATTACTTTAAAAGAAGCTATTAGTTGTGAAGATTAATATGTAAGATGGACAGCGTACGTCATAATCTCGTGTGCTAATAGCGGTTGGTGGGTTGTTTGGGTTTAAGGGTCCTTTAAGGTGGTGATTTATGGTAAATGTAAAAATCTGCATAAAACCATAAAAAAGAAAGGCATCTCCCTGAAAGTTAGCAGACTTCTTATTTTTGTTGTTCTTTACAGTTTAGAATACCAATTAGACTTACATGCTGCTTAAAAAAGTGTTTTTATAAGGAAAGATCAATGGGTAGTTTTCTGCGCAATAATAAAAAAAATTAACATCGTTATTGAAAATTTACGTAGTACTGAAGGTGCATTATTGCATAATGAAGAGCGACCTAGCAATTATTTATTCCAACTCTTTCTCAAATTGTAATGTAGACCAGATGAAAACAGTAGCTTTTTCTCAAATGTTCAACCATGTACAAGGTAATGTACACTGGATGAATTTATTAAATATAGGGTAGGCAAGCATACCTATGTAACACCTACAGTATAAATAATACATTACTTACATGATCACTGGTGTGTAGATGAAATTGTTCAACCTTGTTAAAATAGTCTCACCTGTTTCACCTGTGTGTTTTGACAAAACAATTTGGACACAGACCGCATCTTTTTTCATTTGCTCAGCCTGATAATGTGTGAAAGAGTTTGAAAAAATAATTGCTAGCTCGCTCTCCATTATGCAACAAGGAACTCTCAGCACTAAGTATATTTTCAATAACAATATTATTTTTTTAGATTATTGCGCACAAAATTACCTTTTGATCTTTTCTTATAAAAACACTTTTTAACATTAACAAATGCTGCATTTTGGGAGTCTGAATTGTCAGAAACAACATAAAAAAGGCATATGCTAAGTTTTGGAAAGATCAGTGGTATTTTGAGTGTTTTATGCAGATTTTTGTCTTTGCCCCAAATCAGTGATTATCACCACCTTAAGACAGTATATCAGTTTATATCGAGCCGTCACGGAGAGAGAGGGAAAAAGAAAAGAAATGATAGGCGAGAGAAAAAATGTCCAAACCATCCCACCCGCACCTATTGCAAGGACAATATGCCCTAATATTATCTAAATTAGTAGGACGCCCCGGTACTGAAAGTACCCTAGCACCATAGCCCGACAGCATACCAAGAGAAAATAACCGCAGACCAGGTATGAAAATCAGCTATATCTAAGTCTTCCAAGGCCGAAACCAATGTCGTAGACTGGCTCCCAGTTCCTTTGTTTTATTTTTTGGTTTTGACCAAATGGTTGGCCATCAGAATAAAAGGAGCCACGTTAAGACTTGTACCATTTGAATACATATAACTATTTAGCCTGGAAGCCAGGCTACCAATGTCGTAAAAGCAGTTACCCCGTACAATGTCATTAGTCTTGGGCAAATGCTATTGCTTTATAATTATAAAATAAAGCCATTTACCAGGAGGACACTTTGAAAAACAGACCTCATGTCAGTTTTTCGAATTCGAAGTGTCCTTGTAAATGGCTTCATTCCATAAAACGATAACACTTGGTAAGACAAAGGACGTTAAAACCGGGTAACTGCACTTTAAGACATACAAATTGGAGCCGAGACAAGACAAAACCAACTAGAAAGTGTGCTTGTGAAACACTTTGCCCCCAACCTTATGCTTGCTACTAAAGGTGTCAAACTTTAGATGAATAGCATAACTTGCTCATTTTGTGATTTGGTTGGTTGGTTGGTTTGATGCTTAACGTCCACGGTAAACAACTAAAGTCATGTCGGGACGGTCAGTTAACCTAACCACACTATTCCTGGGCAGGCTTAGACCTCCTAAGCGCTTAACCAGTACTAAGTGCACATACTTTCGCCAGTAACTGACAACTGCCCTTCTTGAATCAGCGGAAGGAGAAACGAAAGTATGCGGCCAGACCGGGATTCGAACCCAGGACCTCTGACTTACGAGTCAGGTGCCCTACCGATTGCGCTACCCGGCCCGGCCTCATTTTGTGACAGAATTCATCCAAAAGTTAATCAGGTGATCTACAACTTAGTCCCGAGGAGTATGCCATATATGAGCATCCTTGCTCAAACAGTATTCCCAGGATTATAGGAACAAACTTTCAGGTAATGTTTTGAAAAAGGGGCATAATTCTGTAAATACGTAGCAGACGGAAAAGACATGGTCTATCCATTTTATAAATATCAAGGCCCCAGCAGTTATTGTTCTTGAGAAACAGACCATCCATTATTATGTTTTATATATATGAGAAAAAGCGAATAACTCTGTCCATAATGAATGCATCATAACGCATTTAGCATCAGAATGATCAGCACCTCAAATACTTATAGTATACTAAAAATTAGGGTTCTAGGTCAAACGGTTCAAAAGTTGGAAAAATGCCAAATTAAATAAAGGGGCATAATTTAGTCATTTTTTATGGAATTTGCCCAACAGTTAATCAGGTGATCTACAATTTAGACCCTAGCAGTATGCCAAATATGAGCATCCTAGCTCAAACGGTATTCCCAGGATTTTGGGAACAAACATTCATGTAATTTTTTGAAAAAGGGGCATAATTCTGTAAGTACATGGCAGACGGAAAAGAAAAAGAAATATGGGTCAGCTCATATGAATGGTCTATCCACTTTATAAATATCAAGGCCCCAGCAGGTTTTGTTCTTGAGAAATGGACCACCCATAATTATGTTTTATACGTATGAGAATAGGGGAATAACTATGTCCATAATGAATGCATCATAACACAACTAGCATCAGAATGATCAGCACCTCAAATACTAATAGTATACCAAAAATTAGCGTTCTAGGTCAAACGGTTCAAAATTTGGAAAAATGCCATATTCAATAAAGGGGCTTAATTTAGTCATTTTTGACGGAATTTGCCCAAAAGTTATCAGGTGATTTACACTTTAGCCCCTAGCAGTATGCCAAATATGAGCATCCTACCTCAAATTGTATTCCAAGGAGTTTGTGAACAATCTTTCATTTATTTTTTTGAAAAAGGGGCATAACTCTGCAAGTTCAGGGCTGATGGACAAGAAAAAAATCGTGTCCTCTGGAATTTCATAGTCTACCTACCTATGAAATATCAAGACCCCATCAGTTACGGTTCGTGAGTAAACGAAGTGTTACGTACTGTTACGGACTGACGGACGGTCAGGCCCAAACCAATATGCCCCCTCAACTTCTTCGAAGTTGGGGGCATAAAAAAGTGGCATGTCAGCCCAGCTAAGACTCAGATCAGCATGGACAGCCGCCCAGTCTGACAAGTCTTTGTTGTGTATTTCAAGGGTAGCTAAGGGTCTACGCTAGCTCAATGCGGGCAGCGAAGACCCTTATCAGACTGAGCGGATGTCCAGGCTGATCTTCGTTGGACGCACATGCCACTTTGTTGGTTTTGTCATGTCGCAGCTCATATGTCAAGTTTTGGAGAATTAAAGGTGCTCCATCTGTAAGCATAGGACATTTTCAAGAACCTGTTTTCGTAGACAAATTAGTCTATGTAGTGTGCCCCTACGGCTACTAGGCTACGGGAAACCTTTACCACGCCTTTAGGTGTATGTTAGTTACACAGCAATTCAACTAGTTATAAAATACATTAAAATGCAATACATTGGCCGAAAGTTCATATAAAATCAAGCTGTCTATTCTTCTTCTTCTGCTGCTGCTTCTCCTGTAAATCATTTTTTCTCTACTTCTTTTTTAAATCACTATTTCACAAGTGATTTAACGTATTTAAATTGTTTTGGGACCCCTGTATGTATATGGTATTGTTTGTTTCTTAGTTGTAACTTTTGTGATTTGGAAATCCCCAGTGGTGTCACTACTAACCTCTTAAATACGGCTCCGCTGTCGAAAATCCTCTTGGAAATGCAAAGTATATCCGGTATGGCAATGCAAACTGTTTCGTTCTGTCAGTTTCTGCTGCACATTCTTTCTTCTTTGTCTCTTTGATGTGTTGAGCTATGTCAGTGTCGCCTCAGTTTAGAAGTTTGCTTTGAATGTTCATTTATAAATTCCTCTATGTTTACAAAGGAGAGCATATTTCCTGTCTGCTTCCTGTGTGACGAATTCCTTCTTAAATGGGCTCTACTTTTAAAAGAGAGTCGTAAAGTGCAGTTACACAGGCACTAAGGTCCTTTATCTAGTTTGTGAAATGAAGCCATTTTACCATGTCACTTCGGAAATCTGACAATGGGGTCATTTTGCCGAAGTGTCCTGGTAAATGGCTTTATTTCATATACATGTACCAATAATTTTGCCGGGCCGGGTAGCGCAATCGGTAGGGCACCTGACTCGTAAGTCAGAGGTCCTGGGTTCGATTCCCGGTCTGGCCACATACTTTCGTTTCTCCTTCCGCTGATTCAAGAAGGGCAGTTGTCAGTTACTGGCGAAAGTGTGCGCACTTAGTACTGGTTAACCGCTTAGGAGGTCTAAGCCTGCCCAGGAATAGTGTGGTTAGGTTAACTGACCGTCCCGACATGACCTTATTTGTTTACCGTGGACGTTAAGCATCAAATCAACCAACCAACCAACAACCAATAATTTTTGCCTCAGACAAATGGCACTAATACGGGGGATACAACATAATATTTCAAATCACTTGTATGTTGTACATGTTGTAAGTCATATGACTTCTTTCTGAATCCCTTTTGTATCTTGTATTCTCTTTTGTTTTGCCTACCTAATAATGTCAAAAAGTTGCTTATACAAATAAAATACTATATACACTACTCACTTTATGAGTAAAGTCCCATTACGAAGGGAGGAAAAACTTAAAATGAGCCGCGACACGAGAAAACCAACAGTGTGGTTGTGCGCCCAGCGCAGACTCAGATCAGCCTGGGCATCCGCCCAGTCTGATCAGAGTCCTCGCTGTCCGCATGGAGGTAGCTTAGACTCGTAGCTACCCTTTGGGCACTGAATGAAGAGTCTGGTGAAACTGAATGGATGCCCAGGCTGATCAGAGTCTGCGCTGGGCGCACAACCACATTGTTGGTTTTCTCGTGTCGCGGCTCAAATATAGTTGCTTCCCCTGAGCGTATACTCATTCACCTTAAGTTTCTCTTGGCGCATTTGTTCTTCATAATTCTTGGCAAAATTTTTCTGAACTGGGTATAATTACTGAGACAGAAGTCTTTTGTTACCAAGTATTCTCGAAGAAATTGGTTTTTAGATTGGCATCCTGTTGACAGTGGATAATCTAATCTCGAACTAATACAGCTCCCACAGTCGATATCTTCATAACTTTAATACGTCACCAATCAATTCAGCAGTGATCTAAGCAGTATTAAGATCATCCAGTACTTTAGAATGGATTCATATAAATTTCATTTTTGAAGCATTTTACTTAATACAAAAGAAAACAAAACAAGGACCTGAAAGAACGAAAGAATTTTGCGAAAGTAGAGATGTTAGCCTTTTCCTATGCAACGAACACACCTTGATGAAAACCGCGAAAAATGTATCTTGTATCTTGCATCCGCTTAACTTTCCCGGTTTACAATACAAACGGACAGCAGTATGGCAGTTGTAAGACCAGAGTTACTAGAGAGCATAATTCACCTCGGTAAGGACCTCTGACAGTTTCAATGCAAATTTGCCTATTTTTTGACAAATTACTGCACCTTCCAGTTGATGATTTTAGCATTAAAATGTAGACTTATGCATCATAAAGAAGTTTTCATATTGATTTTGAAAAAATATCATGTCTCCAGAATAACTCTTACTGCCTTTCTCAAGGGGGGTAAGTGGAATTTTCGGTCAACCAAAATACATCAAATTTTCGATTTTTCTTATTTACTGAATTTTATTTTGTTAAACATGCTTAAAATAAAGTAAACACTACATCTGCATATAGCATGCAATAATAGGTAAATAAAAAATATGCTAGCCCGATTTTAAGATGCAATGGGTCTAATTACCCCACCCACTTTCCAGTTTTTCAGCTGTAGACTATCATTCCCCCCGTGCCTCAGCTTGCCACTCACATATAATGTGTATGTTGACAGTACACACATACATGCAAAGTGGCTAGCTGAGGCACGTGGGGGGGAAGTATCTTTTTAAAACTTTTCCTAATTTCAATACATTTAATTATAAAAACATGCGTTTTACACCAAAAATCTCACTCTATGTGTTTAATAGCCGAAAAGTTGTTTTTGTGCCAATTATAGGGATTTCCCAGGAATACATTTCAGTGAAAATTTTGAAGTATACCAAAAGTTCATTTTTGACTACTTTTATAGGCAAATTTACATTACAACTGTCAGAGGTCCTTTCTCCGTGGCTAAACTAGCTAATGACCATAACATTACAAATATTACCAGATTTTACGGTTTTACAGGTTTGTCTGGGCGTACGTAGTTAGAAGATGTCATGGGTTTCCATGTACCTTTATCCACATTTTTAAATTATTTTAATTGTTGATGATGTTTTTGTATGTGTATTGACACTAGTAAGAAAAGTAATTGCAAGATGATTTTATACAAAATAATCTCTTACAACATTAAATAAAAACATAGGGCGATGTTACAACCACTAAAGATAGCTAATATGATATGTAACTGATCTGAAACTGTATTGCACTGAAGAGTGACATCAATCCTACTGAGATACAAGAAATGAAAAACGAAAGACGCTACAAAACTCCCAGAACAAAGACATACCGCTAGAAAAACTTCACCCTATGCTTCCATTAAATGGTGTTATAGTAAATTTTCTGGTCCTTTAGGATTTTTGGGCTCCCATAAGATTTCTTTCTATGGCTGAACAGCTTTTTTGTATCTCTTATGAGAAGCCTAAGTCAAAATCTGTCAACCAGTTTTAAAACTTGCTTTTCAACACCACAAAATCCCTTTTGGATACGTTTTTGCATTTACTTGTCTTTCAAATGTAAAACAAGTTTGGTGCTAAAACTCTTTTATTAAGGCTATAATGAGATAGCCTTGAGGGCCCAGTTGGCACACTGTTAGAATCCTATCATCGATACCTATTTAGCTAATAATGCCGAACATTAAAAATTCATGGCCTGGCTCACACTATATATCAGTCAAACTGGTAACCAATTTTGCTAACAAGAGGCAGTGGTATTCCGAGTAACAACGGAGGAGGAATACAAGACAATATTGTAAATTCCCAAGTTATTTGGGAATCTAGTATAAATACGAAAAGGTTTTCATAAAACTTGGAGAGATGAAATGACAAACAGAGCAGATTCTGGCCAGACTTAAACAGACTGAGCCACAACATGTGATTCAAACGATGTGGCTTTTGTGACAGGCAAAGGCTCTGATCAGACTGCACTTGAGTACAATCTGCTCTGAGCTTTCACTTGTCACGACATATATGGACTTGGAACAGACCATACAGCCACGAGGCCTCTATGTACCTGGTGTAAACGATAAGGATGATCAAATCCGAATATCATAAGACAACACTGCCACATTGTTACATGGCGTGGCTTAATTCTACATTGTTGGCTACACTATTGGCTCGAACACTTCTGTCCCTTCATTTTGCGCCCCGTGTCAATGGAGTTCAACTCTTACATCACAGAAATTGTTTCCCTTTGAGCAAATTCTTTCCTTCACTAGCAAATCCTGTTTTGGAAGAGCTACATTGTCCAGGAAAGCAAACAGAAAGTTATAAAAAATGTTTCCTTTGTAAAAATATATGAAATGATATGGGATGTACCAATTCACATTTAAACGAGTGACAAAGAAGCGATCAAGCTTTAAAACAGTTTCAATTTTCCCAATATCCTTTTACCGCTGAACTGAGAGTTAAATTGCAAATCTTTTCTTTTGTCTGAAGTGTTGTCTCATGTCTTTTGTTTTTATTATCCTTGCTTCTTTTTTGTCCCAAGACTCATGTTTTCCCAATATTTTTACCTTTGTAACGCGTCTTTTGTCTTTCATTTCTTGCGTCTCAGTGGGATTACGTCAGCTACGGTATTATACTCTTCTTTGCAATACAGATTCAACCTGCAAATTTACTGTTTTTTCCTCTGGCTCCTTGTGCCAGATTTAAAGGGTCACTGATGAGGCTTGAATAGCCGAAACCGCGGTATGGCCCAACTTCTTACTTATGAATGTTTTCTTTGCTCTTAAAGGATCTAAACTTTTATCATTATTTACTATCACTGCAGCTGGATGTTGTGCCGTGTGGCGGCCGTAAAAAGTCTCCCCGCACTCATCTATAGTGCAGATTATATTTTCCTTTTGGTCCTTTGAGATCATGGAATATATTCTGAGAAGTCAGAAATGATCATACGTTTAGATTCATTTTCTAAACAAATTTGAAATATTTTGGTATTTTTCGACTTATATCAGTCTTTGAGACGACTGCCATGTTAAACCTGCAAATTTACTGTTTTTTCCTCTGGCTCCTTGTGCCAGATTTAAAGGGTCACTGATGAGGCTTGAATAGCCGAAACCGCGGTATGGCCCAACTTCTTACTTATGAATGTTTTCTTTGCTCTTAAAGGATCTAAACTTTTATCATTATTTACTATCACTGCAGCTGGATGTTGTGCCGTGTGGCGGCCGTAAAAAGTCTCCCCGCACTCATCTATAGTGCAGATTATATTTTCCTTTTGGTCCTTTGAGATCATGGAATATATTCTGAGAAGTCAGAAATGATCATACGTTTAGATTCATTTTCTAAACAAATTTGAAATATTTTGGTATTTTTCGACTTATATCAGTCTTTGAGACGACTGCCATGTTAAACCTGCAAATTTACTGTTTTTTCCTCTGGCTCCTTGTGCCAGATTTAAAGGGTCACTGATGAGGCTTGAATAGCCGAAACCGCGGTATGGCCCAACTTCTTACTTATGAATGTTTTCTTTGCTCTTAAAGGATCTAAACTTTTATCATTATTTACTATCACTGCAGCTGGATGTTGTGCCGTGTGGCGGCCGTAAAAAGTCTCCCCGCACTCATCTATAGTGCAGATTATATTTTCCTTTTGGTCCTTTGAGATCATGGAATATATTCTGAGAAGTCAGAAATGATCATACGTTTAGATTCATTTTCTAAACAAATTTGAAATATTTTGGTATTTTTCGACTTATATCAGTCTTTGAGACGACTGCCATGTTAAACCTGCAAATTTACTGTTTTTTCCTCTGGCTCCTTGTGCCAGATTTAAAGGGTCACTGATGAGGCTTGAATAGCCGAAACCGCGGTATGGCCCAACTTCTTACTTATGAATGTTTTCTTTGCTCTTAAAGGATCTAAACTTTTATCATTATTATCAGATAAGATAGAACTCAAAATAACTATCCCTAGTGATTATACGGAGGCCGGAAAACTTCGCCTTTTGCTTCGATATTATGTTAAAATAATTAAATTTGTTGGTCCGTAAGAAGAGCTGAGCTCACATGTTTTATTTTGACATGGATTTGATTCTATTGTTGTATCTCTCCTGAATATTCTGAGTCAGCATTTCCTGATGAACGTTGGGTTTTTTTCTGTTTTTTTTTTTTTTTTTTTTTTTTTTTTGGTTTTGTTTTTTGTTTTTTACTTGCAAATATTTCGTATGTTTTATATGCTTTTGGTTTTGCTTTTCTTGATCGTGCCAATACAGAAAGATCATCATACAGAAAAATAGATAAAGATACCTATACAAAAATCTGGCATGAAGATAACTTCAATAAACTACTTTCGGATCATATTTCTTTACTGACCTAGAAGTGATAAAAAAACCATGTAAATGAGCTAAGATTCAACTGATTATTATTAAAATTCTGATGCTGTATCATCTCAGGATCATTCCAAGGTCATTTTCAGATCACCTTTTGATCTCAAAAAATTACACTTGTATCACTGACATAAATTCGTTGCTACATAATACAATATTTCTGGATCACAAATAAATCACTCCAACAGATCACTTCCGGATTACTTAAGAAATCATTGCAAAATCATTGTTATGTTGCTCAGTCAGTGCCATAGGGATAGCAATAAAAGATAAAAAAATACTTATGATAATACTAACATTAATAGTAACGTACGTGGCCCTAAAGTCGTCAGGGTCCTAAGGTCGTCATCATTCTTTTAGCTTCATTATTTTCCGTCTGTGTCACAGAAATGTTTAGAAGCGGGCCAAATTCAGAAGATCAATATCTTAACTTTGTTATGCAGTTTACATTTAAAGCTGGTTTTCAACGTTTTTCCAACTAATAAAGAAGAAACGAGGTAACCCACTTTTACTTAAAATTCCAAGTTTGTCGACGGAGCAAATTGGTTTTGATATCGGTCTGGCGAACCAAGATTGTCACGCTAGATTCAAGTTTCAGATGTATATTTGCATTCATCCGAACGCATTATACATTAAACCATCAAGATTTTCTTACCTTAGGCGTTCAGAGAAGAAATTAAAAGAAACAGACACCAAAGAAAAGTGATGACGACTTTAGGTCATACCTGACGACTTTAGGGCACATACTACTAGGCAACAAAAAATTCATTTCTCCACTTCTTATATGCTCTTCTTTCACTCCAGTTTGACAAGCATATATTGCGATTATTACCGTATAAATTAACAATTTTTGTTGGTTTGTACTCATATAAGCAAATGAAACAAAAATTACCTTAATTTAAAGACAGAGAATGGTAGCAAAGTTGTTTATAAAAACAGGCACAGTTTCAGTTGTGCCGGATTTGGTGTGAAAAAAGCAAATTACCCATTTGTAAATATTCCAGAAATACAGCTTTTACCTGTTTACTGTCACTTTTTAACCTCATAGAAATACGAAAACACATTTTCTCCTTGTGCAACTCAAGTATTTTGTTAATAAAAATAGAAGAATAAATAAAATGAAAGAATCTTCGATGCCATGAGACCCCAAGTAATTAAATTTGTCAGCCACATCCCAAAACATTTTATATTCCATTTCCGCCGACAACAATGTTATCTGTCAACTGATTAAGAATTTTTGACAAGTAGGTAACCAAAAACAAAAGAAAACGTATGCAGTCTTATCGGGATCTTCAATTATCTAATTTTTGACATCTTAAAACATGTACCTATATACCATCATTGCTACAGGAAAATAATCTGACCAGAACCCGGACCAGACTATGTGTTTGCATACGCCAATCTGGGTTTTAAAGCAACATTATTTTAAGATTCTTTCTGTTAGATGATCATTCAACGGCAAAATTAATAAATATTTGTTCATTTGTTTCTAGACATGAACTATTTCTTTATAAAAGTAAAAAAAGACAATAAGAACCCATGACGACACTAGGGCCGCACTGATGACGACTCAATGTCCCATAGGTCCTAAGGTCGTCAGGGGCGACCCTTCCTCTGTAAACAGCATGTTTTTCGGTGTTTTCTGCATTAAATTGACCAATTTCTTTATTGAACATCCCTTCAGAATGGCTTGTCTTGCCAGTACCACAACGCAACTATAAATAGCTGTCACCATATGCATGAGGCATTCGTTTAAATGCACTGAGGTGACGACCTTAGGGCCACGTACGTTATACCATAAGGTAAGTTTATGAGAAATTCCAACAGATATTGCTGGAATTTCACTGAGAAGTATCCGCGGATCTATATGTAAATACACCCAGTGTCAGAATTTTCAAAATATCAGAATTTTGACTGAATTGAAATATAGACATATAGATTTTTTTCCAAGCAATGTATATTCTAACAATGTAATGCGACAGAAATATAATCGAAGGCATGACGCACAACAGCATTAACTTTCTGCGTCATGCCTTCGGTTATATTTCTGTCGCATTACATGGTTAAAATATGGATTTTTCGGAGAAAAAAAACTTTGTATCTGTATTTTTATTAAGTCAAAACCCTGATATTTTGACAATTCTGCCACTTGACTTGTATGCATATAGATCCGCGGATACTTCCTAGTGAAATTCAAGCAATATCTGCTTGATTCTCTCATATACTTACCATATCGTATACTATCATTATCATTGTTTTCATTTTGTAATCTTTTATTGCTATCGGTATGGCCTTGGCCGAGCAAAATTTCTTTTGTTATTCGGAGGTGATCTGTTTGAGTGATCTGTGTGCGATTTATTTGTGATCCAGAAATATTTTATTGTGCGGCAATGAATTTATGTCAGTTACCCAAGAGTAATTTGCTTGTGATCCAAAGGTGATCTGAAAATTATCTTGGAATGATCTTATAAATGAACCTGGGATTGCCTAGCTTCGGATTTTGAATATTCATCAGTGATACCTTATTAGCTTATTTGCATGGCAAAGTTGATAAAGTTGATAATTTCTAGGTCAGTAAAGAAATATGATCAATAAGTGGTCTATTGAAGTGATCTTAAAGCCAGATATTTTGTTTGGGCATTCACGGATTACAGACCTATAAACAATTTATTAACAAAATGATCTATTTGGAATCTGTTTAACAGACAACCACCGGACCATAGTAACAGATCACAAATCTGTGATCTAAGTATGATATTGACATGATCCAAGAATGACAATATTTTGTTTGTTTTGATACCTTAGAAAAGTCACTAGCACAAAGTACTACCCAGTAAGATTGCATCTCAAAAAGCCGAAGGGCGAAGAAGCATTCCGGTAAAACAAACTACGTACCATCAATGTTAACAAATTCACTTGTTTGCATGACATCATCTCTCCACTGATCTCTTCCATTATATTTATGACCACATCTCTTTACTTATATTTATTTGTCATTACACCTCTACGTACAAATAAGTTAAGCAGGAGATGCAAAAGTCACTGACAATTTTTTTTATCTTAACATCAACATCAATGTCATTATATAAAACAAGAATGCTATATCACACCTGTGCTGCACTTCCACAGCAGCGGAGAAGAGACTAAAGGCAAATTTTAATGAATTTACGAATGAAAAGTTGAAAAACATTTGGATAACTGTGGGCACTGCAAACTAAATTGCTAGTGTTGACATCATTTTAAAGATTTGAATTTTATGAAAGCGGCGGAGCATTAAATATACGTCAAAGGTAAAAGTAATTACAACATCAGTGAAAATCATTCTAAGAAGTAATTTCATGAAGGGTTTCATGACTGTAGATATTGTAGTTAAAGAAAAACGGATTTACGTTTAAAGTTTGGCGTAATTTTGGATTTAATTTTACAAAGTCAGTAGATCAAGGGTCAAAATAAGCACAACAACACTTGAACCATTTCTAAGAAAAAGTTTATGCAAGGTTTGATGCCTGTTGGTACCATAGTTTGAGACAAAATGGACTTACCGGTAGGATTGACATAATTATGAACGTAGGTTTGATGCCTGTTGGTATCATAGTTTGAGACAAAATGGACTTACCGGTAGGATTGACGTAATTATGAACGTAGAATTCTACTAAGTTGTCAGAGCATCAAATATAGGTTAAAGGTAGGTTCCTGGGCTAGCAATGTCAATTATGTCCACAAAATAATTTCGTCTTTTTTCTGAGCAGTATTGAATTCTCTTATTTTTCTGAATTTGTTGCTACTGAGAAACTAGTCAGATGTTGAAGAAAATAGTGGTTTTTCCTTTGCTTTATTTTCTTTCGTTGGAATTCCAGTTCTAAAAAATAACTTTGTTTATTGTGTCTATAAGTGCGCGATTTCTGATGCCATTCTCCAAAGGTCTATTTTCCATTGACGTGAGCTCTCCTAGAGGTCCTGGCAGGGCGGGTGGGTTAAAACTATCCCAAAATGCAATGCAGCATGGCATCAGCTGCGTTATTTATTTTTGGCGCGAACTAAAAATAGCGCTATCTGGTGTGCGAAGCAGAGTTAGGAAATCCCTTGCAAAACAACTTTTCTAATATTTTTTTATTTACACTTTTTAGTGAAACTTATTAATTCCCTTTTATAGGTGCTTTCCAACAACTTGGATGAAAGTTCATCAAGATTATGATGCATTCCAAAGTACAGGAACCTACCTTTAAGGGTCAAAATAAGTTCAACGATCCTTACGATCATTCTAAGAAGACACTTTATGACTGGTTTGATGAGTGTAGGTGTCACAGTTTGAGAGAAATGGGCTTAAAAGCCAGCGTTGATGTGATTTTGGATGTAAAATTTATCAAAGCAAGCAGAACGTGAAATAAAGGTCAAGAATCAAAATAAATTCAAATATCCTTGAGACCATTCTACAGGGGTAACAACCTACGTCATAGCGCGCGTGACAGAATTAATTATTCGACGGCCATTTTGAAGAAACACTGACAGATTTTCCGTTTGTAACATATAAGAGACAGGATTTTCACACAAGATAAAATGGCGAGTCGGTGCCTACATATACATATGGTCCAGATATATAGGGCATGATTCTTCAAATGGTGAGAAATTATAAAACGCCTCATCACAATTTTTGATGTGGACACCTGCGATAAACATGCATTAAGGCAGAGTCGATACAGATCACTCTAGTCAAGCGTTATCAGATTCAGCAAGTATTTTATGGTGAATTCTGGTAACATTGAGTCCAAAACATCTATAGGCACCGGATCGACTAGATATTTGGTTGTGTCAGTGTTTGCCAAGCCTTCATTATGCGAAACAGTTACCTTATTAAGGCCGCTGATAAAACGATTATGACGTCAGCGCTATGACGTAGGTTGTCACCCTTGATTCTAGGAAAAAAAAACTTTGATGTCTGTAGATATAGTTTGAGGAGAATGGACATAAACGCCGGGGTTGACGTAATTTTGGGCATAAAATTTTACAAAGTCAGTAGAGCTTGAAATGTTGGACAAGTGTTAAAAAAAGTTAACAAAAAAAAAAACAAATCCATTCTAAGAAGGAACTTTATGCCAGGTTTGATGATTGTTGGTATCATAGTTTGACAGAAACGGACCTTAACGCTAGGGCTGACGCAACTACGGTCGAATCGAATGACAGACTGATTGACCAACGGACGGGCAGGCGGAAAATCGGACTCCTATATCGCCCCTTGCTAAAGCAGGTGCACCAAACATGAATAGTTCGGAGAGCTCGTGCGGGCATCAGCAATTTGCAGATTGCAGATGTTCTCACACACTGCAGACAAATTGATTAAAACCCTACAGCGATCAAAATAACATTCAGATATTCGATCTCGTAATAGAACAGTTTAATAAAAACTATATAACAGACTGGAGGCTTTATAGCATAGCTTGTTAAGCGGTAAGAGATGCAAGTTGATATCAAATGCGTTGCGTTTCAAGTTGTTAAGCTACATTTGTTATATGATTGGTCAGATTTTGAACCTTACTAATGACATTTCAGGGTTTCTCATCTCTGATGTAATGCAATATCGTCAGTCTTATAATTCCGCAACAATTCGGGCTTATGAAAGTTTCAACCCTATTTTGATGACATTAACAGATAAATAACGTCACAAGTGCCAGAAGAAAGTGCTACACCACGTCGGTATTGTGTATTATCTGAGGGTTTCTTGTCATTGTCAGTCTTCACATACATTTCTATTCTCGATTCCTACAAACTACAATGTAAACACTCTCAAAATCAAACTGTCTGACTATTGTTCTTTTACGAATGAGCACATATACCACAAATACGGAACATGTTATCAGTCATTGAAATCTTAAAATAAACATTCACACATTCCCGACTGACTAACAAACGTATCAACTATATATCTAACTTATAATGACTCCTTTTGAAATCGTTCATAAAACTTTCCAGTCGTCACACCTCGGGTGATCCCGTCACTCGTTACTGAGGGACTGTTTCATAATGCATTCTCATTATGAAGATTTCTGTTAAAGAATTGTTTTAACCCGTCTTGATTCCTCGCAAGTAAATTCCATCAAATACCGAATACGTTCACGTTCCTGAGAAGAAATTATTACGATTAGTTAATGTTAGTACTATGATATAGGTTTCGCTAAAGAGTTACCGTCACGATCAACACATAACGTCTTTCCAATTTCTAAATTATATTGACATGTTTTGTATCCTAGGTTATAGTTCATAGAGCATGCGTGAGCAATTTCACATTCAGTATCAACAGAACATGGCTTCATTGGCATGCATATCTGTTTCTGGCACGATCCATCTGGACAACCGTACATGCAGTGCATCTTGGGATAGCATATCTTGTGGTAGGCACAATATTCCTGTGGACAACAACCCTCAGAACAGAATCGATACTGAAAAATAAAAAGATAAGAATATGATATGTGGCTTTTATACATAAAATGATTAATTGTTAAAGTGATTGTCGGGCAAATACAAAAATCTGAATAACACGCTAAAAATACAACAGATCTTCCCAAAACCTAACAGAATTCTTTTTTATGTTGTTCCTGACATTTTAGAAAACAAAAATGAGAAAACAAGTGACATAACGATAAAAAACTTTCCAGAAAACTTCAAAGAATGCTTTGCGGTACAGAAATCTGAAAAATAACGATCCGTATTAGTAATGCATTAAGATCTGAAGGTATTCAAGAGAGTAACGTCCTCTCTATTATATTTTACAACTTTCAGCTTGAGCAACTGAAAAAGTAGCTTTTGTTCAATGGTTAGAGAATTTATACTTCCATAGTATACATTCATGGTTAATGCTTGCATACATTAAAAATATCTAGTAGTTAGGTATTTGTATCTGTATGACACATACAGTGTACAGTATCTAAACTATATTGCTGTGACCAAACAGGTGTGTAAGTGAAGTAATTCAACCTTGAAAACCATACACACCCTGGTTCTAAACTTTTGGTTCGAGCTAATTCCCTTTATCTGTTCAGAGTACTAATTTGTGAAAGTCTTGAGCAAAATGATTTTAAAATAGGACATTACTTTGAATATACTGAAGTTACTTCAGACCTAAATGCATTTTCATAAATGATATTTTTTAAAGATTTTGTCCCGCAAATTGCCCTTTGGTCTGTTCCTATTATTACACGTTTCTATTAATGAGCTACACATTTTTGGAATTCTAAATTGTGGAGAAAAACATACAGAAGGCAGCCGCTAAGTTTTGGCATCTTCAGCATTTCATGCAGATTTCTATTTTCACAACAAATCTTCACCTAAATATTTTTTCCGTCAGATTGTCAAAGTATGGCAAATTGGCACCCTAGCAATTATTAGTTAGATGTAGTTAGATGATATACATGTGTGTGTTATTGTTTTTACAATTTATGCGTAACGCAGGAAAAGGGTCTTTAAGATGTCACAATTAAGTAAGACGAATAGACATACTGAAGAGCATAACATTTAAAGAGGATGTAATTAAAGAGTGGTAGCTTAGCCAGAATGTCATCAAATCATACAAGTTGCATAAAAATGTGCATTCAGAAATTCTGGAGGACGGATGTATGTATGTGTGTGTGCGGGGGGGGGGGGGGGGGGGGGGGGGGGTCTCGGCTGCGGGGGAGTCCTACGTTCTGCTGGAAGCATACATTTTCATATACGGGAAGGGAATTTCGGTGCAGTTTCTTATTCCGTCACCATTTGTTGTCAGGATAGTATTAAATCCGATTATGACTCGTGGGTTACCAAATTCTTTGGAATATTTGAACTGTGCTTTGATTATTAGTGCAGAGACTGCCTTACACAAAATACCAATTGTCTGGACAAAAGGGGCTACCATCACCAGATACGAAAAATGGTCTTTGTTTTCTCAAAGAAGGTGATTGGTACTGCTGACAAAGTCAAATCTGTAAGATTGCGCAAATTTAGTATAACATCATTTATTCATTTCAAGTGGTTCAGTGGTCCATTACCGTGACACAATAAATAATGCCTCATCTCGGTAAACCTCAATGATAAAATGACCAGTAATTTATGTTATTCTAGTAAACGTGTTTTTTTTTTTTTTTTTTTTTGGGGGGGGGGGGGGGCGGGTTGAAAATGGTTTTGGTTTAATTACATGTGGCTTTGATCCAAGAGATATATTGTTATCTCTCCAAATTGGTTTCAGCTTAGTAAGAGCTGAAGTGGCTTGTGCAATCCTTGAGAGAACCTCCTGTTTTGAGCCATCATCTGAGACAACTGCTCCAAGGTATTTGAAGCTGCTTACGGTACCCAGCTTCTGTCCTTTTACCTTGATCTCCCTCTGGATGCCGTCTGCGCTGTTCGTCATCAGTTTGGTCTTCTCAGCACTGATCTCCATCTTATACCTTGTGCAGGTTTGGTCGAGACTTTCAACTAGAGCTTCCAGTTCCTGCTCTTCCTCAGCTAGAGCATCTACGAGGGGCGTTCGAAAAGTTTTGCAAATGGCCTCATGACTTTGGTTAGGAGCATGCTGGGTACAACTGCTATGCATGTACTGAAAGCACTGCATTTTGTCTTTACAATGATACCAAACACTATACAAAGACACCTTTCTTTATTGAGTTACAACGCATTTTAATAGGTCCCAGTCATACCACTGGGCTAATTTTATATGTAAAATCTTTTCAGTGTTATGCATTCAAGTCAAATATCCTTGTAAATACCAAATTAATCTTTGTCATTTCTTGTCCATCGTTGCCTATAATATCCATACAAAAGTTAGAAGTGCGGCAACTGTTATCGATTTATTCCTTGCAAAGCAATGCGCAGTTCTTATGACGTTATTGAATTTTACGTTTACGTCATTTTTGAAAGCTTGCAGAGGCTTCATTTTTGGCATTAATTTGAATTTGTTGACAGGTTTTCGTTGACCCATGTAAATGCTCTTGCCGACAATATTTTGAATGCTAATACACTTGTTTTCATTACAAAATCATCAAATTTTAGTAGAAATGGAGAAATTGCTACTGCATAAAATACGGATAATCCATATTCCCGGCCCTGTACGGAAGCCAGATTAAAACTTATTTCCGCGATATTTACAGAACAACATTGTCTGGGCATTGTCTTTAACTAACAAAGATAAAAAGCTATCAAAGACTGCTGATATATAAATTACGGCCTACTAAAGTAAAATTCTGCAGTGTCTTTAGGGTATACCTCTTTCAAAGAAGTTAAAAATGCGTCTTTTTTTAAAAAATGCACCTTGTTTGCAGAATTCTCTTCGCATAATATAGCTTTATGTGTTTTTGCAATCAGAAGTTCTGTCTGTATTGTGGTTACCGAGAAATTACGTCATTTGCAAAACTTTCCGAACGCCCCTCGTATGTCATCGGCAAACCGCAGATTGGTAATGTTTCTGCCGCCTATGCTAACCTTTCCTTCATGTTCTTCCAGAGCATCAGACATGATCCGTTCGAGAAAAATGTTGAAAAGGGTGGGCGACAGAAGACATCCTTGTCTTACTCCAACTGTTGTTCTGAACCATTCTCCTGTGCTGCCGTTTATCAGGACTGCACTTGTAGCCTTGTCGTATAGCTGCTCAATGGTGCGAACTAGATTTGCACTGATATTGTACTTCCGCATGGTGGCCCATAAGGCTGCATGCCATACCCTGTCAAAGGTTTTTTTGAAATCAATGAAGACATGGTACAGAGTCTGCTGATGTTGGAGATACTTTTCACACAGGATTCTAAGGTTGACGATTTGTTCTGTGGTGCTCCTTCCTTTGAGGTTATGGGATAGAATAGAATAGACATGTGGCTGAAAAATTAGATCTCATTTCAAAAATCAATTTTGAAACACTGACTGAGTTTCTGAATGGGCCATGAAGTATTCCCTTTTGAGAAAATACTACGGTGAACCATATACTAATCCTTAAATTCAAATATCTACTGATCTATGCTTGGTGAAAAATAGATAGTTAAATAGTCTCTATTAATCAGCAAGGTTTAAAATAAAGAAAGTATATCTGCAGGAATATTTGACATAATTTGAAATAATTGTAAAACTAATTATACAACAGTTCGCGTATCTGATAAGCAAATACAGTCATAAATTTGACCCTTGGATGACTGGTCCATTGGGAAAAGCATGGCATGCAAATGATATATCTGACAAGGAGGTATCACCTACAATAATTTACTTAATAATGCCAGACATTAAAAATGCATGATTCTGTGTTAGGAGTGTTTAATCAATGTCATACAGCTTCTGTCGTATATTCGCTGTAATTGGTCAGGAAAGTTTTTTTATTATTATTATTTTCAGGACTATACGCAATTGTGAGGAACGGATACAATCAAGTTTCCCACCAACACCACCAAAAGGAAAAAGAACAGAAGCAGCATGCCATGGCACTAAATATTAGACAGCACAAGTGGAAACATAAGAAAACACAGTTTACAGAGGCAAGTGGCTTACAAGCAAGTCTCAACAACGAACAAAGTGTCAAGGACCGGAAGAAAAGCAGACAAAATACATTAGAGATGAACCAAAACAGAAACACCGCCTAGAAAAATCAGTAAGAAACAAAATACACAGAGAAAGAGAGACAGAGGTGTGTGTGTGTGTGGTGGTGGTGGTGGTAGGGGGGGGGGGGGGAGAGAGAGAGGCATAAGCCACTTAATCCGGATTTTAATGTGTCATTTGATGTGTCAGCCCTCATTTGGTTCGTCAAATATTTTGTCGTTTTGCCCGCCTGGTGGAGGCGTTCTAACTCAACAATTGTTTTATTGCAGAAAAAAACTAAGCACATATAAACGCTGTAATGAAACTCGGACTTTGCAGCAAGAGAAATCCATCCCGGCAAGTCCGACTATAAAGTAAATGAGAAGGCACTGAGTCAGGAACCGACAACATCAAATTCCACATCCCGCCCCTGACACCAAATGCGAAAGGAAGACAAAAATACGGCACAGAGTAAGTAAAACCAGACAAGCGAAAGCCAGTGGGGTCAGGTTTTTCCGCAGTAGATGACCCCCTGGATATCCTCAATGTAAAAATGCCAAAGTCTAATAGAAAATCAACAATGACGACAGAATAAAAATCAACAATTACGTAAGCACTGCCTTGGAGAGGTAAGCAGTAAATTACTATGCGGGGGGGGGGGGGGGGGGGGGGTGAAGCTTTAACCTCACCCTATTGAGTGCGCATCTTGTTTCGTCTCAATACTTAATTCTGATTTGAGCCGCGGCAAGAGAAAACTGAACATCCGCCCAGTCCGATCAGACTCTTCGCTAAGCACTTAAAGGATAGCTAAGTCAGTAAGCTACACCCATGCGGCCAGCGAAGACTCTGATCAGACTGGGCGGATGCCCAGGCTGATCTGAGTCTGCGCTGGGCGCACAACCACTTTGTTGGTTTTCTCGTGTCACGGCTCATTTAGGTTTGCTGTCCAGTGGTAAATACTAGTTAGCATCAAAAATAAAATTGATCTTACCAGTCATATTAACGTTTCATTAAATCTTTATCATTATCATCAGTTACATATTTTATATTAATATTCCTCATATTTTCTCTTTGGTGGTTAAAAACTACAAAGTCAAAAGTAATGTTTAAAATCTTTTAGTGTAAGTAAGTTTTGACAATTACATGTAAAGTGCGGCAAAATTTTCATTTGTAAATATTGCGTGAAAAGCTAAGTATGCTTGGGATTGCCATGATGTATATTTTCAACCAGATTTATAGCAATATTAATGCTAAATTAGGAAACAGTCTGTATTTTAATATAGCATGAAACCTTCTTTTATGCAGCCACTCTTCTTAAAGGCCAGTCTTCAGTATAAATATAAACGTATCCATACCAAATTTAGTGCGACAGACGCGCGTTTCTGTATTTAGCATCTATAGTGTCGCTAAGCCCCAAACATTTGAAAGAAAGGAGATAATGCGCAGGTCTCGGCATGCAACGAGCATTCCTCTCTGAGCCACACTTACTGTCACATTCCGCGGGACACGTTAGCCGCAGACATCAGGTAAGAGACGCATAAAAGGGCAGGCTCCGCCCACCAAAATGTCTATTATCATGATTTTTACATGTTGTACTTCAAGCTTTTATTTCAGTAATTCTACTTTTCACAACTAATTATTTTCTTAGTACATAAATATGCTCTGAACAAATCCAGATAAACAGATTTAAAAAATCTGCCCTACAAAGTAAAAGGATAGGCAATGACCAGGAATTAATACAATCAAATCCCACATCCCGCCCTCAAAACCAATAGGGAAAGAAAAACACACACACACACACACACACACACACACACACACACACACACACACACGGAAAATGCTGTATTAAATCAGTTTAGTTTCAGAGTTTTCAAAAGTTTGCTGAGAAATGACGGTTAGTTCGAAAATTCACCTTTGATCCCAGCTACCTGACCACAACAAACTCATAAAAGCAAATGGCTGTTGTTTGCATGGTCTATTATTGAAATTATGCCTGATCAGCAGATTTCAACATGTGCATATTCTGTTTACATTCTGAATTGACCTGACTCTGACCTAGCTGAACCCATTAAATTTCAGATAACCACACCTCCAGTCATGCAGCAGACTGCCCTTTAAGCGCTGAACGACATAACAGACAAACATACCACTCACCCTTTTAGTTAGTACTCCTTGCATAAGAATGAAATATACAATTCCAGCATAAAATATTTTCCGGTCCATCCTTATAGTTTTGTTTACCAAAATCATATTTATGAGCGGACCACTCAGATGACGGCTCCTAAATGGTAATTATCTTCTGCTAACAAAAGTATTGATAGTAAAAGTCAACAGTAGACTTTTACATCAGCACAATGTCTATGACAACAGCTTAGCAATATGCATACTGATTTTTGCTACCTGAAAATAATTTCGATTGCCTATAACCATGATAACCAAACAAGACTCTATGTGGGCCTGAATATAGATTATGGGTTCTTAGTTATTCAATAAGTGATGGGTTGTATGACAATCCTACATTTAATTCGCTTGTAATTTAAAGGAGGGACACGACATTTTATATAAGTATAAAAGGAGGAAACATTTTCGCCAGATGTAGTGTGTTCATGAGATACATAAATCTGCAAAAAGATCAATTCACCGGAAGCAACAACTAAATAAGCAAGTTTGGGTTTATTAGTTTGTTTATTTATACAGTCAACTCTCGATATCTCGAACACTGATATCTCAAAGTACCCTCATATCTAAAAATATAGTTAGAACATAATTCCAATATTTCTTTACTTTTCAACTTTTCTTATCTCAAACTACTGATATCAAAAACTAAATTTTCTGGAACCAGAAAATTTACTTTGAGATATCAGTAGTTTGGAATAAATTTGACTTTGAGATATCAAGAGTTGACTGTAGTAATGTTATGTGAGACTATTCTATTCTATTCTATCCCATAACCTTACTAGGTCGTTGGGGCACCACAGCTGACTTCAAAACAATCCCTTTCCACCTTGTCCTGTCTTCAGCTGCCCTAGTTGAGCTGGCAAAATCCATTCCAGTCCACTCCTTGATATTGTCTTCCCACCTCTTCTTCTGTCTACCTCTTCTTCTTTTTCCTTTCACTGTGCCCTGAAGAATTGTCTTTGCTAAACCAGAAGACCTTGAGACGTGGCCAAACCACCTTAGTTTCCGTTTCTTGACCAGCGTCAGGAGTTCATCATATTCTCCAATGGCTGCTTGGATCTTCCTGCGAACCTCCTCATTGGTTATATGGTCCTTGTACGAAATGTTCAGTAACCTTCGGTAGCATCTCATCTCAAAGGCCTGCGTTCTTTTCTCTAACTCTGCTGTCAACGTCCATGATTCACAGGCATACAGAAATATGGAAATGACAAGGGAGCGCATAAATGTCACCTTTGATCCAAGAGATATGTTGTTATCTCTCCAAATTGGTTTCAGCTTGGCAAGAGCTGAAGTGGCTTGTGCTATCCTTGAGAGAACCTCCTGTTTTGAGCCAACATCTGAGACAACTGCTCCAAGGTATTTGAAGCTGCTTACAGTACCCAGCTTCTGCCCCTTTACCTTGATCTCCCTCTGGATGCCATCTGCGCTGTTTGTCATCAGTTTGGTCTTCTCAGCACTGATCTCCATCTTATACCTTGTGCAGGTCTGGTCGAGACTTTCAACTAGAGCTTCTAGTTCCTGCTCTTCCTCAGCAAGAGCGTCTATGTCATCGGCAAACCGCAGGTTTTTAATATTTCTGCCGCCTATGCTAACCTTTCCGTCATGTTCTTCCAGAGCATCGGACATGATCCGTTCGAGAAAAATGTTGAAGAGGGTGGGTGACAGAAGACATCCTTGTCTTACTCCAACTGTTGTTCTGAACCATTCTCCTGTGCTGCCATTTATCAGGACTGCACTTGTAGCCTTGTCGTATAGCTGCTCAATGGTGTGAACTAGGTTTGCATTGATATTGTACTTCCTCATGGTGGCCCATAAGGCTGCATGCCATACCCTGTCAAAGGCTTTTTTGAAATCAATGAAGACATGGTACAGATTCTGCTGATGTTGGAGATACTTTTCACACAGGATTCTAAGGTTGAAGATCTGTTCTGTGGTGCTCCTTCCTGCTCGGAACCCAGCCTGTTCCTCAGCGATTATCTCTTCGGCTTGTGGCTTAAGCCTGTTCAAGATAACTTTCAGCATGACTTTGCTTGAATGACTGATGAGGCTGATGGTTCTGTAGTTCTGGCAGAGCTGTAGGTTGCCCTTTTTAGGGAGAGTAATAATAAGCGACTGAGTCCATGGGGTAGGCCATTCTCCTGTTCTCCAGATCCTGTTACAGATATCTGTTAAAACATCAATCATGGTCTCCCCTCCAGCTTGAACAAGTTCTGCTGGTATATTATCAACTCCGGCAGATTTTCCCTTCTTCAGTGCTGCTACTGCAATCTCAACTTCCTCACGAAGGATCGGTTGTTGATCTTCATCTGGGGGCTGACTGCAGTCCAGAACCGTATTGTCACCATCAGTCTCATGGTTGTATAATTCTGAGCAATATTCTGTCCATCTGCTGAGGATCTCTTTTTCTTCTGTAAGGCATTTCCCAGATTTGTCCTGGATAGCTGTAGATCTACCCTGTTTCTCTGAAGTTAGATCCTTCACCAGCTGGTATGCTTTCTTGCTGTTGTTTTTGTTCAGGCAAGTTTCGATCTCCTCGCACTGGCTAGCTATCCAGTCCTCCTTCGCTTTCTTCACTGCCTTCTGAATCCTCTTGTTTGCTTCCCTGTATTCTTCTGCTCCTCCTGCTTCATACCTCTTCTTCTTCAAATTTCTCCTCTCATCACAGAGGTCGAGAACATCTCTAGTGACACATGGCTTTTTCCTGCGACGTTCCCTCCCAAGTATCTCACTGGCTGCATCAGTCACTACTGTATTGTAGGTGGTAATCATGGTATCTATGTCCATGTCATCATCCCTCAGACCAATGAGTGGTGCAAATTTTCCACCTATTGTTGCTTGAAAAGTGCATGCCACCTCTGGGTCCCTTAGCTTCTCAAGATCAAACTTCAGTCTTGGCTGGGTTGGCTTTCTAGCCTTCTTCAGACGAACTCGGAAGGTCATCATGACCAGGTCATGGTCACTTCCTATGTCTGCTCCAGGAAAACTCCTTGTCCTATGGATGTTGACTCCTGATCGGAAGCGCTTCCTCACCAATTATGTGAGACACTGCCCACTATCTCTAACAATGGCTCAGTGGAACTCTGTTTTCTAAATCACTCCAAGTAAGCCGAAACAAGAATATAGATTCTTAGCATAATGTGAGAATAAATTCAGAAAAGACTTAGCAGCAATGACCATAGTAGATAAAAAAGAAAAGTAATGAGCAGTAGTATAATCTGCGACACTGCGCACGCCTCCTCAACTCTATGTTCAACATGAAATTAGCATTGTCTACATATCTAATCACCTTTATTCTTTTCATGTATACAGCCAACTCTCGATATCTCGAGGTCGAACTTCAGCCCAAACTACTGTTATCTCAAAGTAAATTTTCTGGAACCAGAAAATTTACTTTGAGATATCAGTTGTTTGAGATAACAGGAGTTGAACTGTAAATAAAAATGGGAAATATATTCTTTGATATAAGAAGATACTTTGAGATATAACTGTACGAGATATCGGGAGTTGACTATATTTGAATTGTTATTTCTTGTGTTTACCCTACTTCTACTACAATGATTAAACTACATCTTACATGCGTGCGGAAATGCCCTTTCTACATGGGATGCTGACAAAATCTAACAAAAAGAGGCAAGAATTACAGTGGGAACGCGTATCCATGGCGGAGTGATATTTTTATACAGATAGCAACGAAAAAAAACGTTCTAAATTTCTGAGACTCAGATTCAATCGACGAACGTGTCGCAATTTCAGTGATGCTTTGTCGGCGAATCAAATTACACAAAGCCGAAAATAAGATATGGTTTTATTCCTTACATCTTAATTTAATTCTCTATGCCTTTAAGAGCAGAGCTAAACACCGAGATATTCTGCAATCGAACGTTTTACGTGATCATGTAAAGACGACTCTTATCCGCCAACTTCAACAGCAATTTTCAAAATAAACAGACTTTCTCCCGTCGGCGGACATATGCCATGAAAAACCATGGTGTCTGCCCTTTCTCCATTATAAAAATTAAGTAATTCGGTGTTTGGGACAATTTCCTTTGCAAAATAATGTTTAGGTACCCTATTTCATTTTCTCAAATTAATGGCGGATTTTTTACCTGATCGATAGACAGCAAAATAATCTGTAATAAATTTAAACATTACCGAAATGTTCTTGAATCCTGAAATCCGACACACGAAGAGGAACGCATCTAGTAATTCAACATACAACAATATTTTTTTCTGTACTTTCTTCAGAATGATTGGGAAAAGAATTCTGATCAGTAGCCTACACCATACTGTAAACAAATCGATCGATTTATGACAGTTGTGACGCAATTACAGAACTGCGTCAACTGTTTCAAACTTCGCATTTACTTGCTTATAAGTTATTAAGACCGGTACATTGTGGTCACAATCAGAGGGACTGCTAGAAAAAAATAATTTTGCCATCCAATTAATCCTGCACGTGCCAATATTTCAAAGCCTCTCCTGCAACTCACACGATCGCCCTACCCAACTTAAGGCCCCTCTAACCCCCCCCCCCTTCTTCCTCCACCCTTCCTCCATCCCCAACCCCCACCCCTACACACACACACACGCACACAACTTTTAACCTTTCTTTTACATGAAAAACTAAGCAAAATATAATAGATGTTTAGCCATGTTTAGCCATAACAAATACTTGCAAAACTTCATTGACTAAAATCCTTGATTAAAAAGTGCAGTGTAGACCTGGGTTAGACTGTACTATCAAAACAGCAGTCTAATCAGGGTCAGTACTATTTGATTTTCCCAGCTATTTCGACACACTGTCAGATGGTGAAAGTGGTAGGACAATTGCAGGAATGAAGATTTTGTTTCAACTTTAAGCTTAGAAAATAACTTGGCCATACATACTTATACACTCCTTTACACTCCATATAATTTCAGCCAACATTGAGAAGCAGCATATGTACTGTTAAATGAGCTTTTGAGCATTAAAATTGCAGTATGCATTTTTATAACATAGGTTTTGGCCCTCTGTGGAACTACCTTAATGAGGAGTTCTAATGAGGGGTTACAACATATATATTTACTTGTAAGTTGTTTATCCCCTTTGTAAGAGTGTAAACAACTAACAAGAATTTATTGATTCTTCCTAAGAAGAAACCGGGGATTTAATAAAATACATATTTATTATGAAATGCCAGGTGTGTCAAATACTAGCTCATCAGGTGGGGTGGGGGCTGTCAGCTCTGCAATGTCCTTGGTTCATAAATTAAAATGCCACAGTGTGTTTATATACTCAGTGATCTTTTGAGGGATTTGCTCTAACTGTTGCCAAAATCTCATGGAAATATATCAGTAGGGGCAAATCTCATGCAAAAATTATATAATTTATAATGAATGGTACCTTAACTTTTCATTGAGAATAGAGAATTTCTCAAAATTTTAGTTCAATGTGATGTGTTCTCTAATATGATTCTGAGTCACACTCACAAAACACAAAACAAATAAAAAGCACAGCTGTCCAGCAAACCAGAAAACTTGATTAAATATGTGGCAAAGGCTCAGGACTTGGTAATCTATTCTCTAAGTTGAATAATGGTAAGATATAAACATGATTAAACAAGAAAAATAATAGGCCAATATCTAGTGAGCCAAAGTGGAGTTATTCTTTATCATTTCTCTTCAAGTAAAATGTACAGTATGTTGTGGTGTCTCATCACAGTTGCTTTTGATCAAAAATTAAAATTTAACACAATTTTCAAATGAACAAATTAGTACTATATAGGTATTCTAAATGTATAAAGCTCTGATCAAATTATTATATTCACATGCAGTATGACATTGTCCTTCAGTGTTTTCCCTATAAGTATAAATAAATAAATAGCCAAAATAAATTATAAAATATGTACATAATAAGAAAAAAATTCTGGAGACAGTTCCACAAGTGATGGTTTTATGATAATGATTATACAAAGACTCAGCTGGAGCATGATAGCAATTCTGGGAATTCTGTCTTATTCAGCCATAAAAACATTTGTTGTGATCCATTAATAGAACCATCTATGCTCTTGCTGAAGTACTTCTAAAGAGAGGGCACAACAGGTGTTAATATGAAGCCCATTGATGCTGGTGCAACAATTATAGTGGAACTGTGTAATTGTTTTCATTCTAACATAGTCTTGACTTGTAGAAGGACAAACAGCATTATGCAACATTCCACATAAGGTGCAGGGTCCATCAGTTAGCAGGGCATGCCCCATTCATTATTTTGTGCACTTATAATGATATAAAAAAGCTTGCTAGCATAATAAAGTCCTAAATATTTGGCCAATAAAATCCTCTGTGAAAATGCTTTTTAATAGGTTGGTGTGTGTGTGTGTGTTTGGGGGGTGGGGATAGACAGGAAGGGGCTACCTCTCATTCAACTGCACTAAACTGCATCCCTTTACAGTCATGACTCATCATTTAATGTCTGTCATCAAGCTTTTCTCTCTAATAACTTCATAACTGATTAGTAATTACAAGTTTCTTCGCTTTGGTCAGAAGCTGCAAACATTTAAGATGGATTAAATTAATCAGGAAATATAATTTTTTTTTTATTTTTCAGTTTATGGTATCATTTCTATTAATATAACTTCAGTATGAGCCTTTTAATTTTCTTTATGAGATTTAAGCTAAAACATAACTTTTGGCATTTAATTCTATAGAATATGTATTTCTTCATGCCCCTTTCCCCTCCTCCCATCTCAGCCACAGGCCAATCATAAAAAGTATTTTGTTTGCAGTTGCCTATTAACTAGGATTTTTGGAGAGTACTTAGGTAGGTAAGCTTTCTTTTTAATCCCTGCAAACTATGAAAACAACAAAACCAAATAATAGTTCTACAAAAAATGTCACACACAGTTACAGTAATTACCTATAATACTAAGATAACAGCATCCTACATTTTGAACATATCTATATCACCCACAAATGGAGTACCCAAAATGTGCAGGTTTTAAGGAAAAATTGCTGACCCAGATCAGACTGCTCCTGGGTCTACACTGCTTGCTCAGACCTGTTTGTCTTACTATGCAGGTTGATCACGGTAAATGTGCCGTTAAATAAAAAAATAGATCTAGGGTGTCCCAAGTGGCCATCTTTTTTTGGGGGGGGTGGGGGTGGGGGAAGGGCGGGGGGAGGGAGGGGTAAGGTCAATTTTGGTGTGTAGGTAAGCAGTTGCTATCTACCCACCAAAAGTGCAGGGTCCAGACTCAGGGGTAAGGTGAATTTTGGTGGGTAGGTAGGCAGTTGCTATCTTCCCACCAAAAGTGCAGGGCCCAGACTCTTTTTTTGAAATTTTGGGTGGAGCCAGGTTATTTTTTTTTCACTGATTTTTGAGGCCAGATTATTTTTTGAAATCCCCTTATGAGCTGATTTATTTTTACTTGCATATTTTTTCTTCCAAAGACAGGGATTTTTTTCGAAAAATATACCAGCCCCCCCCCCCCAATCCCCACTCCCCCCCCCCCCAAGAAAAAATATACCAGCCCCCCCCCCCCACCAATCCCCCACTCCCCCCCCCCAAGAATATCAAATGGTCGGTCCCTTAGCGCCTAGCGGGACAGGGTTTTGGCAGATATATGAGGAAGGACAAGCTGTCTCTTGTACTTTTTGTTGGATGACTTCTGAAATGGTACGTGTGTGTTCAGGGGGTGGGGGGGCGTCGTTCGGGACAGAATTCTTTAGAAGAGCGAGTGGTCTCAGAATGTGGGGCGCGTTATCTTGGGGGAAGTTGTCTGGGGGAGTTTTCTTAGAATCTGGGGCGAGTTGTCACCTGAAGATGGGGCGACATGTCTTGTGGCTTTTTCGTTTGTCAAACTTTGTGGTTGACCAGTGTGTTTGTTTTGCTTTCTCTCGTTCTCGGCGTGTAGCCTAAATTCAGAAGCCCAAAAAATCGCAGACAGACAGACTAACGCAAAATCTTAATAAATTCACAGTATGCTAAATGATTACAAGCTTTACTATACCATAAATGAAGAAACAGTTGGTCTCCTCAAGTCGATCCAGCTGAAAAAATGTCTGTGTGTTGACGAACGCACGTGCCATGTATACGTAAAAATGACCAACTTCATTATCGATTTTCAAACTAAATAGACTTTCTCCCGAAGATATACCACGCTAAAAGACGGTCGAATGTATGAACTACGGTTCAGTTATAATGGCATCTAATTTGGTTTTTGGGACAATTTTCTTTGCAAAATAACTTTGGGGTACTGTCGTAGGGTTTTACTTTTCTGAAAAACGGTTGTCAAACTGTGATCGTTGTTTTGGGTGTGCAAACTGCATTGAGGTACCGATATGCGTCTGATTTCAATAACAAAACATCAAATTTCATTCTGATCTGGTCCGTTGGAAAATTATGACTGCATATCTTATCAAACGAGCATTATTTTGGGACTGTTTCTGTTCAAAATTTCCCGCCATTTTTTCTCGGCGAAAAAAAGGGATTATTTCTTTGTGCGTAGACGACCGCTCAGAAAATGATTTACTCAAATGTGATGAGTCTGCGTTCCAACTGTTAAGTGTACTTGAAAACGAAGTTACTAGCGCGTGCTAAGAGAAATGATATTGAAACATGTCTAATCGAAACCACCAAAAGGAGAATAACATGAGACACGCACGAATAAATTCCAATCATACTGAATCGAATAAGATTGAACTGCAATAGAAGGATCAGTTTCAGAAACTTCTGGGCTTTAAATTGGTCTAACATGCTGTCTCTGCATGTACAACTCCTTTTGAAGCTTTGCGACACTCTAGGCGCAATCAGTAACATGGTCCTCGCATAATTGTAGCAGTCATAGCTCTTCACCTCTATGCATGGCAACTTGAGGATGTGAATGTGTATATCTGGGGCCGTATTTATAAAACGACTTATGTGGTTGCTATGCTGTTCCTAGGGCTAAATTTCTATTAAGGCGATTCCCTACAACTGTGAAATTTGTTCTGGAGGAACAGTCTGAAAAGTCTGTTCCTCCAGAGCAAGTTTCACAGTTGTAGGGGATCTCTTTCATGTTTTATAAATACGACCCCTGTTTATCAGCTTTGTAAGACTCAAGAAAGTTCTTCCTTGTTTAGGTATGAAAACATGGAACAAGCTTTGACTCTGTATGTGACAGGAGCGAGCACCATTGTTTTAGCTCGCCTTGGATAAAAGTAAAACAGAAAACGACTGTTGAAAAGACCTAGGTTGACTATAAAAGGCTGAATTAGATAGCTTACTCGTATCTCAGTATTTCTCTGGACACAGATGGGTAGGCATCTCCAGTAGGTCATAATACTCAAATAACTGATCTGATTGGTTGTAATTTACCTAGAGAATGATTGACAGTCTTATCATCTCAGTGACCAATAAGCTTGGGCACTGGGATTTATTGTAATCAGTAAAACAGTAACTACACAATAGCTCCACCCACTTACTGTCTGTAATAGGTAACTAAGTCCTTTTCAGGTCGGCATAGGATTTTGGCCTTTATGCCCCTTAGCTTACGTAATGCCTGTTGAAAGGAGAGTGTCTCAAGATTTCGTCTACAGTTCTTAACATTAGTAGAGACGTGAACAAGTACTCCCATCTAGACAAAATCATTCTGCTGTTGATATTCTTGAAGAAATTAGTTTCTATATTGACAGCTTCTGACACATGATAATTCAATCTCAAACCAGCACAGCTGTTCATTGCCACCATAATCAATATCTAAACTGAGGCAGGTTGTCTGTTGCTTGGTCCACCGGGGCTAAACTGGTGACCTTCTTTTGCTTCAGATTTCCAGTGGGGTTGTTTGGCAGGACAGGGATCTCCACCTGTCAGACGGCCCGTTGTATCTGTTGAGTCCTGGTCTTTGCTTCTTCATGGTGTTGAAATTTGATTTATGTGTTTACCGTGATGATTCATTGACGAGTTAGAGGGTTATCATGCGAACCGAACAACCAACTAAATGTTTTGTACCACTTCAGAAACTGAGGGTGAGGTTGGGCCTGTAAAATCGATTTAAGCCCCCCAGTAATTCATTACTGACCGTTCCAAGGCGGTAGTTCTGTTGTGGTTCTTTGTTGCCTGTTTTTGGTGTCAGAGTTTCTGTGATGTTTTACCTTATGTATGTTATTATTATTTTTGGTTCGGTTTGGGTTGCTGAGTGGCCACCTTTTGGGAACAAGCTGCTCACTCGGTTGGCCATATGTTCTCTGTATCTTGATAATTTGTAATCTTAGTTGTTTCCAACTATGGTTTGAGGGCTGGATTTGGATTTTGATTGTTTCAGTTCCTGGTCTTTGCATACTTTTTACTTGTACTACACAGCCAAGAACAAGTTTAAAAAACAACTTAAGAAGTTACCTACCCGAAGACCAAAAAAGGACTGATTTTCGACGCTGTTCACTCATTTATAGATTGCTTCAAATATATAAATGCAGATAAATCCATAAAGGTTGCCCTTGAAAACAAAGGACCCTTAAGAAAGAAAATCGGACTCTCTGTTTTATTGAGAGTTTTGGTAGACTGCATACGCCCATTGCACCGGCTTACGTGATACTCGATTTAGAGTAAATAAAACGACAATGTACGTTGCAGAGACATATCTCAAGTAAATTAATGTAAACAATATTTCATTCAACATACTGATACATAATCATGAATTTACAAAGACAATTTACATACACAAATATATATACCAGATATTTGAAAGGGATACAGAAGTAAGTCAGTGACTTTTTTAAATCTGTCCAAGTAAATTAGGGGATACCTGTATTGAAAATTGTCATTTGGGGAGGTAAATCATCGGTTTTATGATCGGAAATTTTGTTTTACGGCGACGCGCCGGCAAACTCCGCTGGCGCGTCGCCGTAAAACGAAAATTTCCGACCATAAAACCGATGATTTACCTCCCCAAATGACAATTTTCAATACAGTTATCCCCATTCTAATGCACTTTTCCACATTTTCACCTTTCATAATGTACTAGTTTGCACCCATTTCTAGCGCTGTTAGCAACGTAAAACCAAACGTCAGCCAATGAGAAGCGACATTACTTAATGACGTCGGGTTTGCGACAGTAAATCTCAGAATAAACTGTCACGAATTTTTGACGTTATCCAATCAGACGTCGCGTTATATTTGTAAGTGCATTAGAATGAACGATTTGCAGCCTCAGATACTAGTTAATACGGTGTTTTCCTTGTTAGAGCAACATTCAGACAGATCAATTTGTGTCTTTGTTAAGGAAAGTAAATATTTAGCAAAGAGGAACAATGCCCACTCAGTGCCATCAGAAGCCAGAGAAAAACGAAATCACATACCCAACGATGGGTCCGACCGTATGAAGTAGCAGTCAGGCACCAACATTTTATAGTAGGCCTACTAGACTTAGGATTTTTTCGTCATTTAGTCTGACATCCGATTTAGAAGATAGAAGCAAAGGCATCAGGGGACAGTTTCGCATTTGGCAGTGGACGATTTAGAGAGTATTTCAGTACAGAGTTTTAGAATAAACAGTTGTGTCAGCTGAAGTGAAATTCGAGAGTAAAATTCTAGCTCCCATGTTCTCTGGCAGGTCAAGGTCACGGCGGTTTGTACAAAGAGCAGTAGCTGATTTCCGGGTTGGAAAATAGCCGTTTCTTTCAAAAAGGATTACTGAAAAAGTTTACTGGTCGTGAGCATGTTTGCTATTTGTTTTCATGATTCTCATTTTCTGACGAAGGTGCCTGATTATGTATTCGATGCTGGTAGTTGACCTAGAAAGTTTGCAGAGTGTCAAACAGTTGTGCAGTCAGGAATTTTTTCATGTTAAGAATAGTGGGTGGGTCGCATGCTAATTTATGACTGACAGTGTATGCACAACTATAGATGGTTTCTTTATGTCATGTTCAGCTTTTGCTCATCATTAGAGCACTTTGTGACAGTAACCATATGCCCTGGCTGAAACAGGTACATGCAATTTAAGTTCAAATATTGTAAGGGGTGCCTGCCAGAAAAAACACTACATTTTACTGTCCCGTGATGCCAAAGCTTTCAACTGTAAACGGATTAACCACCATGATTGAAGCCGTTTATGTTTTTATTATATACCTATCAACTATACACCCTTAAAACTGTTTCTGGCCATCTGATACAGAAAGCCGTATTAAACTGATGTTTTTTTCTGAATCTGTACCACTATCCCTTAAAACGAGGCTATGTCTGAGTTCCAGCTTCAGGCGCGTCGTTTTTTTAACGCTCGTCCTCGAAACGAGAACCAAAGAGTTGTAGTGACGTAGCGTCAACAAACACGTCAAAAGTCAACAAACACGTCAAAAGGCGCGCCTCGATAGCTCAGTCGGTAGCGTTTGTCTCACGACTAGCTACATATCTCTGCCTCGCAAGTTCGAATCCGGGTCGCTGCATTAGGGCAGGCAAGTATGAATGGTTTGCTGTTTCCTAGTATATAAAAGATATATATTATTATTATAGTAACTTGATCTGGTGTACTGTGGTACGTCTCGTAGATGAGCTTATACCATCGGATCACCCTCGACGCAAGCGTCTTGGCTGATCCTGATACAGTGCTTCAGATCAAGTTACTATTATAATAATGTGTATGATCGAATCATAACTCGATAAGTATTCTACTCAATTTCTCGATATCTAGTTTTTTATAACATAATATCAAGACTATTGAACGTTCCGAGGCGGTACTTCTGATGTGGGTCCTCAATGTTACATGTTGTAATGTCCGCTTGTCTGTTGTCTCTTGCAATATGGTCACCTGAATAGCTGCCCATTCTGCTTTCTGTTTTATACTGTTTTGTAGTTTAAAATAGAAATTAAAATAGATATACTGAATGACCACCTGTTTGGAAAAGAGCTGTTCATTAGGTTTACCATGCGCGTTTTTTTTTATCAATTTGTGTGTGGGGGGAGGTGGGGTGGGGGGGGGGCTTTTTCCCTTTTGGTTTTGAGGGCGGGATATGGGATTTGTATTAAATCCTGATCCTTACCTAATTTTTACTTTAGATCCTGTAGTTTTACTCTGGCTGACCAAGGGCTACTAAATAATTGTCCTCTGTAATTGACTAAATGTGTGTCGTTAATCGCTTATAAATGCTATGATTCTGTGTTGTCATTTTTCAGTCTCACATTTCTTATCTTCTTTTAAATCTTGTTTTGCGTGGGTTGTATTTTGTGATAGTGTTTTTTTTCTTGGTATTTGTTTTATTTATGTTTTAAGGTATATGGGTACAACTTCGTATTTTTGTGCCACTTTTACAAAGGGGCGATCCTTGTGACTTCCTGTTTGCGTCCCTGGATGATAAAACCATTTCAGAAAGGGGGTCTACTCTTTAAGTGATCGATTTGCTCCCAGAGAAGTAACATTCTTTACTTTAAAAGGTTGACCCCCCGGGCAAAATTGAAAATGGGTTAGTTGCTCCCCCTTAAATGTGTATATATTCACATTCATACTTTGCCTGAGTAATATTAATTTAACTGTCAAATAAGTCTTATATTTAGAGTAATATTTGATTTATGTATTCATTAAACGTTGACATGATGATCAGCCGTCTTTTGTTTCGTGTTTCTTTTGTTGTTAAATTTATTACAGCTACCCTTAAAGATACACTCCCCCGCCATTTCACCATTTACAAATATGTTTTATTTTGTTTTGTTTTTCTAAATTTCGTTAGATATTATATTGTCGTATCTAAATCATGAACGAAGGTTCATAAAAAAACGTTTGCGTTTAAGACAATTATAATTTAAAAAAATAAGTTCGATTCGTATATGCTAATTAGAAAAGATTAAAACCCAGTAAGAAAATTAACAGAAGCTCATGCGCACACGTGCTGATAGCATGGTAATCTTCTCATTGGCGCATGTGACTGTTACGTCAATCGATTTTATTCAGCCAATCATACGATTTCGATCGTGGACTGCAATTCTTCCAAATTTATTATAGCTTTTGTTTCAAATATGTTTTACTGCAATTTTATACCCCAAACCAATCGCTAATAGTCAGTTTGGTGTATTTCAGAGCTGTCAAGTACCAGTAGATATTTCTTGAAAATATTGATTTCGTAATTTAGCAAGGCAGTTACCTTCAACAATTTTTTCCATACGATAATATCTTTTCAGTTGTTTGTTAAAATGACACAATGTGGATGTTTTGATGGCTACAAATCGTGCCCAACTTGTTGAAAATTTGTTTCTTCTTTATACTATCTCTTTCTCAAGGAGTCAAACCAATGTTATCGGAAAAATATGTGAGCCGCGACACGAGAAAACCAACAAAGTGGCATGTGCGCCCAGCGAAGACTCAGATCAGCCTGGCATCTGCCCAGTCTAAACAGACTCTTCGCTGAGCGCTTAAAGGATAGCTAAGGGTCTACGCTACCTTCATGCGGACAGCAAGACCCTGATCAGACTGGGCGGATGCCCAGGCTGATCTGAGTCTGCGCTGGGCGCACAACCACATTGTTGGTTTTCTCGTGTCGTGCCTCATATATATATAGATGAAGATACCCAGGAAAGGCCACAATCACATAACCCACTCAAAGACACCAAAAGAAGAAACAGGGAGGAATCGTGCAGTAAATATCCGATATCCTGTACATCACACGTTTAATAAACATCAAAAGTCATATAAAATACATACAAAATGCATAAACATATAAAGCATCTAAATTTACCGACCACAAAGGATTTAATGCAGTTTATAAAGCTCTGAAACGTGTTTTTTGTAACAAAAAAGATCTCATCTCCCTCCTCCTCCTCCTCATTCATGAGAAAGCCGCCCAAGTGGTTATGTCGGGAGCATTATAAAATAAATCTAGAAAAGAGAAATTTATGAGAGAATCAAGCAGATATTGCTTGAATTTCACTAAGAAGTATCCGTGGATCTATATGCATACAAGTCCAGTGGCAGAATTGTCGAAATATCAGGGTTTTGACTTAATAAAAATACAGATACAAAGTTTTGACTCTGTATGTGACAGTAGCGAGCCACATTGTTTTAGCTCGCCTTAGATAAAAGTAAAACAGAAAATGACTGTTTAAGAACTAGGTGGAGAATAAAAGGCTGAATTAGGTAGTTTATCTCAGTATTTCTCTGGACACAGATGGGTAGTCATCTCCAGTAGGTCATAATACTCAAATAACTGATCTGATTGGTTGTAATTTACCTAGAGAATGATTGACAGTCTTATCATCTCAGTGACCAATAAGCTTGGGCATTGGGATTTATTGTAATCAGTAAAACAGTAACTACACAATAGCTCCACCCACTTACTGTCTGGAATAGGTAACTTAGTCCTTTTCAGGTCGGCATAGGATTTTGGCCTTTATGCCCCTTAGCTTACGTAATGCCTGTTGAAAGGAGAGTGTCTCAAGATTTCGTCTACAGTCCTTAACATTAATAGAGACGTGAACAAGTACTCCCATCTAGACAAAATCATTCTGCTGTTGATATTCTTGAAGAAATTAGTTTCTATATTGACAGCCTTCTGACACATGATAATTCAATCTCAAACCAGCACAGCTGTTCATTGCCACCATAATCAATATCTAAACTGAGGCAGGTTGTCTGTTGCTTGGTCCACCGGGGCTAAACTGGTGACCTTCTTTTGCTTCAGATTTCCAGTGGGGTTGTTTGGCAGGACAGGGATCTCCACCTGTCAGACGGCCCGTTGTATCTGTTGAGTCCTGGTCTTTGCTTCTTCATGGTGTTGAAATTTGATTTATGTGTTTACCGTGATGATTCATTGACGAGTTAGAGGGTTATCATGCGAACCGAACAACCAACTAAATGTTTTGTACCACTTCAGAAACTGAGGGTGAGGTTGGGCCTGTAAAATCGATTTAAGCCCCCCAGTAATTCATTACTGACCGTTCCAAGGCGGTAGTTCTGTTGTGGTTCTTTGTTGTCTGTTTTTGGTGTCAGAGTTTCTGTGATGTTTTACCTTATGTATGTTATTATTATTTTTGGTTCGGTTTGGGTTGCTGAGTGGCCACCTTTTGGGAACAAGCTGCTCACTCGGTTGGCCATATGTTCTCTGTATCTTGATTATTTGTAATCTTAGTTGTTTCCAACTATGGTTTGAGGGCTGGATTTGGATTTTGATTGTTTCAGTTCCTGGTCTTTGCATACTTTTTACTTGTACTACACAGCCAAGAACAAGTTTAAAAAACAACTTAAGAAGTTACCTACCCGAAGACCAAAAAAGGACTGATTTTCGACGCTGTTCACTCATTTATAGATTGCTTCAAATATATAAATGAAGATAAATCCATAAAGGTTGCCCTTGAAAACAAAGGACACTTAAGAAAGAAAATCGGACTCTCTGTTTTATTGAGAGTTTTGGTAGACTGCATACGCCCATTGCACCGGCTTAGGTGATACTCGATTTAGAGTAAATAAAACGACAATGTACGTTGCAGAGACATATCTCAAGTAAATTAATGTAAACAATATTTCATTCAACATACTGATACATAATCATGAATTTACAAAGACAATTTACATACACAAATATATATACCAGATATTTGAAAGGGATACAGAAGTAAGTCAGTGACTTTTTTAAATCTGTCCAAGTAAATTAGGGGATACCTGTATTGAAAATTGTCATTTGGGGAGGTAAATCATCGGTTTTATGATCGGAAATTTTGTTTTACGGCGACGCGCCGGCAAACTCCGCTGGCGCGTCGCCGTAAAACGAAATTTCCGACCATAAAACCGATGATTTACCTCCCCAAATGACAATTTTCAATACAGTTATCCCCATTCTAATGCACTTTTCCACATTTTCACCTTTCATAATGTACTAGTTTGCACCCATTTCTAGCGCTGTTAGCAACGTAAAACCAAACGTCAGCCAATGAGAAGCGACATTACTTAATGACGTCGGGTTTGCGACAGTAAATCTCAGAATAAACTGTCACGAATTTTTGACGTTATCCAATCAGACGTCGCGTTATATTTGTAAGTGCATTAGAATGAACGATTTGCAGCCTCAGATACTAGTTAATACGGTGTTTTCCTTGTTAGAGCAACATTCAGACAGATCAATTTGTGTCTTTGTTAAGGAAAGTAAATATTTAGCAAAGAGGAACAATGCCCACTCAGTGCCATCAGAAGCCAGAGAAAAACGAAATCACATACCCAACGATGGGTTCGACCGTATGAAGTAGCAGTCAGGCACCAACATTTTATAGTAGGCCTACTAGACTTAGGATTTTTTCGTCATTTAGTCTGACATCCGATTTAGAAGATAGAAGCAACGGCATCAGGGGACAGTTTCGCATTTGGCAGTGGACGATTTAGAGAGTATTTCAGTACAGAGTTTTAGAATAAACAGTTGTGTCAGCTGAAGTGAAATTCGAGAGTAAAATTCTAGCTCCCATGTTCTCTGGCAGGTCAAGGTCACGGCGGTTTGTACAAAGAGCAGTAGCTGATTTCCGGGTTGGAAAATAGCCGTTTCTTTCAAAAAGGATTACTGAAAAAGTTTACTGGTCGTGAGCATGTTTGCTATTTGTTTTCATGATTCTCATTTTCTGACGAAGGTGCCTGATTATGTATTCGATGCTGGTAGTTGACCTAGAAAGTTTTGCAGAGTGTCAAACAGTTGTGCAGTCAGGGATTTTTTCATGTTAAGAATAGTGGGTGGGTCGCATGCTAATTTATGACTGACAGTGTATGCACAACTATAGATGGTTTCTTTATGTCATGTTCAGCTTTTGCTCATCATGAGAGCACTTTGTGACAGTAACCATATGCCCTGGCTGAAACAGGTACATGCAATTTAAGTTCAAATATTGTAAGGGGTGCCTGCCAGAAAAAACACTACATTTTACTGTCCCGTGATGCCAAAGCTTTCAACTGTAAACGGATTAACCACCATGATTGAAGCCGTTTATGTTTTTATTATATACCTATCAACTATACACCCTTAAAATTGTTTCTGGCCATCTGATACAGAAAGCCGTATTAAACTGATGTTTTTTCTGAATCTGTACCACTATCCCTTAAAACGAGGCTATGTCTGAGTTCCAGCTTCAGGCGCGTCGTTTTTTAACGCTCGTCCTCGAAACGAGAACCAAAGAGTTGTAGTGACGTAGCGTCAACAAACACGTCAAAAGTCAACAAACACATCAAAAGGCGCGCCTCGATAGCTCAGTCGGTAGCGTTTGTCTCACGACTAGCTACATATCTCTGCCTCGCAAGTTCGAATCCGGGTCGCTGCATTAGGGCAGGCAAGTATGAATGGTTTGCTGTTTCCTAGTATATAAAAGATATATATTATTATTATAGTAACTTGATCTGGTGTACTGTGGTACGTCTCGTGGATGAGCTTATACCATCGGCTCACCCTCTACGCAAGCGTCTTGGCTGATCCTGAAAAAGTGCTTCAGATCAAGTTACTATTATAATAATGTGTATGATCGAATCATAACTCGATAAGTATTCTACTCAATTTCTCGATATCTAGTTTCTTTTATAACATAATATCAAGTCTACTGAACGTTCCAAGGCGGTACTTCTGATGTGGGTCCTCAATGTTACACGTTGTAATGTCCGCTTGTCTGTTATCTCTTGCAATATGTTTACCTGAATAGCTGCCCATTCTGTTTTCTGTTTTATACTGTTTTGTATTTCAAAATAGAAATTAGGTAAAAATAAATCCTTATCACTACCTATTTTTTACTTTAGATCCTGTAGTTTTACTCTGGATGACCAAAGGCTACTAAATAAATGTACTCTGTAACTGACTAAATGTGTGCCGTTTATCGCTGATGCTATGATTCTGTGTTGTCATTTTTCAGTCTCACATTTCTTATCTTCTTTCATTTTGCTTTGCGTGGGTTGTATTTTGTGATAGTGGTTTTTTCTAGGTATTTTTTTTTAATTTATATTTTAAGGTATATGGGTACAACTTCATATTTTTGTGCCACTTTTACAAAGGGGCGATCCTTGTGACTTCCTGTTTGCGTCCCTGGATGATAAAACCATTTCAGAAAGGGGGTCTACTCTTAAAGTGATCGATTTGCTCCCAGAGAAGTGACATTCTTTATTTTAAAAGGTTGACCCCCCCCCCCCCCCCCCCCCGGCAAAATTGAAAATGGGTTAGTTGCTCCCCCTTAAATGTGTATACATTCACATTCATACTTTGCCTGAGTAATAAGTAATATTAATTTAACTGTCAAATAAGTCTTATATTTAGAGTAATATTTGATTTATGTATTCATTAAACGTTGACATGATGATCAGCCGTCTTTTGTTTCGTGTTTCTTTTGTTGTTAAATTTATTACAGCTACCCTTAAAGATACACTCCCCCGCCATTTCACCATTTACAAATATGTTTTATTTTGTTTTGTTTTTCTAAATTTCGTTAGATATTATAATGTCGTATCTAAATCATGAACGAAGGTTCATAAAAACACGTTTGCGTTTAAGACAATTATAATTTAAAAAAATAAGTTCAATTCTTATATGCTAATTAGAAAAGATTAAAACCCAGTAAGAAAATTAAAAGAAGCTCATGCGCACACGTGCTGATAGCATGGTAATCTTCTCATTGGCGCATGTGACTGTTACGTCAATCGATTTTATTCAGCCAATCATACGATTTCGATCGTGGACTGCAATTCTTCCAAATTTGTTATAGCTTTTGTTTCAAATATGTTTTACTGCAATTTTATACCCTAAACCAATCGCTAATAGTCAGTTTGGTGTATTTCAGAGCTGTCAAGTACTAGTAGATATTTCTTGAAAATATTGTTTTCGTAATTTAGTAAGGCAGTTACCTTCAACAATTTTTTCCATACGATAATATCTTTTCAGTTGTTTGTTAAAATGGCACAATGTGGATGTTTTGATGGCTACAAATCGTGCCCCACTTGTTGAAAATTTGTTTCTTCTTTATACTTTCTCTTTCTCAAGGAGTCAAACCAATGTTATCGGAAAAATATATGAGCCGCGACACGAGAAAACCAACAAAGTGGCATGTGCGCCCAGCGAAGACTCAGATCAGCCTGGCATCCGCCCAGTCTAAACAGACCCTTCGCTGAGCGCTTAAAGGATAGCTAAGGGTCTAAGCTACCTTCATGCGGACAGCAAGACCCTGATCAGACTGGGCGGATGCCAAGGCTGATCTGAGTCTGCGCTGGGCGCACAACCACATTGTTGGGTTTCACGTGTCGCGCCTCATATATATAATATATGAAGATACCCAGGAAAGGCCACAATCACATAACCCACTCAAAGACACCAAAAGAAGAAACAGGGAGGAACCGTGCAGTAAATATCCGATATCCTGTACATCACACGTTTAATAAACATCAAAAGTCATATAAGATACATAGAAAATGAATAAACATATAAAGCATCTAAATTTACCTACCACAATAGGATTTTTATGCAGTTTATGAAGCTCTGTGACGTGCTGTTTTGTAACAAACAAGATCTCATCTCCCTCCTCGTCCTCATTCATGAGAAAGCCACTCAAGTGGTTATGTCGGGAGCATTATAAAATAAACATAAAAAAAGAGAAATTCTTCTTCCACGTTGGAAAGAAGAGTAGTCAGAATGTTCACTTTCTTATTTCTTCTAAGAATTCCGAAGGGTAGACAACATACGTCTGCACGTTAAAACATTTCACGCCGACTTTAAAGGTCAGGATATGATAGATGATAAAGACAACCTATAAATCATACATGAAGACGATGACAGCGATACCATTGATAAAGATAAACCAAATATACAAGATATTGCTGAAACGGACAATCGCGATGACGATGGTGGGGTAGTGGAGGAGGATGAGGAGGGGAGGAGGAGGAGGATGAGAAGGATAAAGAACAATGAAATGCTGTGGCTACATACCATGAGAAAGGATTGTTTCTACATATCTGTGAGAAACACGGTTTTTGATTTGAAACTGTTTGACGACTACGACAACGAGAAAGCATGGAGATCTGACATCAACAAACATAAGAAATTGTTCGATAGAGTCTTAAAAGAGTACAATCCACCAGAAAAGTCCGAGTCCGTAGAAGATGATGATGACGTATGAACCAAAGAAGAACAACAAGTAAACAATGGATATAGATGTTTTTTACGAGAAAGACGCAGCTGGGATCGAAAAAATGACGAGTACATGGGCGTGGGCACCTTGGACAATCATACAGAAAGTGTAAAAAAATAACAGACTTGCGTTAAATGTATTTTTGTCATACTTTTACTTTGTAATTTTATTTATTTTACAAATATTAAACATATATGAGACGGAATAATGTCTTAACTTCTTACAAAGCCTGTTTGAGTCCTCATCGATACACATGTCCCTTATAACCTGTTACTGAGGGGGAGCACTTGTAACCACTTGACATAATACATAAAATATGGAAGGAAGACATCTTTGTGGATAGTCTAATAGCACTCCTCATTGCCTCCTCGTGTGCGTCGTTATTGGCCTCTCGTCCCACCTCAACGACTACTCATTACCTTAATTAACTTCTCATTCCTCCTGAAAGACTCCTTAATACCTCCCAATAGATAAAGGATGTAAAGTTTCTATGGTACATATCGAAAAAAAAGTGACGGTAAAAAAGTTGGGTCTTTAAACATGGATTCAAATCATTGATGATTAAGTGATCTGAATCCTTCTATACCCTTCCAAGAGATCAAAAACTCTTTTGTGAGATCAGAATCTTTAAAAAAGAGCTTTGGAATCCCCTAAACCTAAACAACTATTGCCTTCTCTTTTTGCATATTTATATAGTGACTGACTTATGTATATATATATGGTAAGAAATATTACTTTGTATAAAGCTTCTGTCTGGATTAATTCTAGAAACACAGACTACATTATTAATGAACAAATCTGACCTTTCATGAGAAACAATGCTACATTATTGAGATAGTTTATTCAGATGGCATCCTGAAGGAAAATAAATCACATGTGAATGTACAACTGATAAGGTTGCTGACGATATAACGTTGTTTCTGAATTCATAAGGTATCGTTTACATTCTATTTGGTTTTTTTTATTTAAGTAAAAAGAGAGGGAGAGAGAGAGAGACAGACAAACAGACGGACAGACAGACAGACAGAAAGAAAGCGACAAAGAGATACCACACTATTTTTCTTTAACAACATAGACATGGGGCATAACTATGTTGCAGAATAGAAAACAATGATTTAGTGGAGGTAAATATTTACCAGACGTTCATTGATAAAGGAAAGTAATCCAGTACCCTATGGATAAACCTCCCTGTTATTCCACCATTCTTATTTTTCTAAACAATGAATTCCTTCCAAATTGGGGGGTGGGGGGGGGGGCTATTCTTATCGGAAAAAATGGCTGATGGGAGGAAATTCTTTCTTTTAAGAAACAGAAGCGAGGAAAGAATTCAATCACACTTACTCCCTTGGAAATGTATCCATTTCCCTGTAAAGGAACTTCTTCTTTAGGATAAAAAATTTGCACTACAATTGGCACAATAAATACGGACATTTATGTATCACCTGAACTTTAAATCCCGATATTACATGAGAGGTATTAAGGATTAATTTGTGTTACTAGTTTCGGGCAGTAAGGCAGTTCTGCAACTACATAACGGGAACGTTCCTCACCAATAAGTTTGGCAAATCTAGTGTATGTCAAGATGTCCCCTTAGTTTAAAGCCTTATATATGAGCGACATAAAGATTAAGTTGTCTCATCAGTATATCAGTTCTTGATACAGTTCTACAAAGCTCCTTGTCATTCAGTTTGACAATTGCAGCTGCTTTATATGTAACGCATTATTTTATAGCTCAATATTATATAAAATGCAATATGGCCAGAGATTCATTTTTATTTATTATCACTGGACAAAATGACAACTCCGGAAACCCGGGTCCGCACAGTTTGTATGGGAAAGTCCCTAATTATTGAAATTGGCAATCTAGTCGCTCTATATAAGAAATAAAATATTTCTCAGACGCATTGTACCCGCGAGAGCGATAACTATCATTTGCTGCAAGTTTTCTTAGTCCTATGTATAGATTTAAGCTTCTGACTCAGTCTTATATGTTTTGCGAAGTGAATTCCCTTCATAGAAATTAGCAACTGATAGCTGTTTAGTCCGTTATTCCAGCATGTAAAAATAAAAAGTTGTTTCAAAAATAAACATAAAAACACTGCAAAACGATCATAAATTGGCTTACCTAATCAAAAGCATTTACACATCTACACAGGCCAAGCACTTACATGTTAACATACTGATCGATTTAACCATCTCCCCTCCTCCCCAGCTCCCCTCTCACGTCTCCCATCCTCACGTTACTGTCAAGGCTGCAGTTGCAATTCTAACTTAGAATTGCAACTACAGCCTTGACAGTAACGTGAGGATGGGAGACGTGAGACGGGGGCTGGAGTTTGTTATCACAAATATGCAGTCCCGTTATAGTCATTTGTACATTACTTTTTTTCCTTTTAAAGATGTCTTCTTTGGTTCACACTGATCTGGCATTCAACACAGGCAATGAAATCTTGAAATAGGACTCAAAAGTTTTACTGAATTGACATGCATATTCAAGAAAGGCTTGTAAACAATTTTCGGGCTACAACGACCAAGACTTGGAAATGGTGAATAAACTTATTTTAGCACAGTATCTATGCCAGACGGAATCTATTCGAAAATCTGGACTGACTAAGAGGTCCAATAAACTGTCGAGTGCGTAGGAATGATAACTTGAAAATGAATAAAAGAGTGTGCTGAAACAATGGAGTTTTATAGTACGCTGTCTTCGTTGCCGGTGCTGAATACCAGGGGCCGTATTCATAAAGCCACTTAAGTCGTTGCTATGCGGTTGCTAAGGCTAAATACCTATAAAGGAGATTCCCTACAACTATGAAATTTGGTCTGGAGGAATAGTCTTACAAAGACTGTTCCTCCAGACCAAATTTCATAGTTGTAGGGAATCTCCTTCAAAGAAATTTAGCCTTAGCAACAGCATAGCAACGACCTAAGTCGTTTTATGAATACGGCCCCAGACCAGTGTATGGTTTGTGCTTTTTGTTTGTTGCCTAACCTGTCCGACTGCATGTATGCGCAGTTTGAGCCTGCATAGTTAGTGATGTATATTAGCTAGGAATCATACAATATCGGTGCAAACGGGCATCATTGGACCGCAAATGGGAAGCGAAAACAAAGAATCGGAAAGTATGAACAAATCAAACTGCTGAGCTTAGTCTTCACTGCTCATTCAGCTTTTATAGAACAGATTATAGTGGAGTTGATAATTTCACGCCTTAAAGGTTTAAAGCAGTAATCCTGCCCAAATTTCATATTCTCAAAATCTTTGTAGGCCTGATATCAAAACATCCAACAAACTCTGCGCTGCTCTGCATTCAATAACCACACTTTTAGTAGCATCGCTGACAATATTTATCCACTGGTTTCAACGAATGAAGGCTGTAGTTCAACTTCAATTCCGTATTTAGTCAAACGCGCTTATTTGCGATTCATTTTATTTACAATGTGGTATAACGTAAATTACATAATTGTGCGGAAATATGTTTCAGATTTATTTACATAGTCTCTGTCATATTCTGATTTTGAAATTGAGACAAAAAAGAGCTTTTTCTAGAGGGTCCGAAAAAATGACAGTTACTAATTTCTAATAATCATGAAACGGTGCACGTCATTTGGTCGAAAACCACTCGGTCGAATGTAGCTTTCGGTCGAATACAACGTTCGGTCGAAAAAATATTGAAGTGGGACAATTGGTCGATTTTTTTTTCAAATGTGGCACTTGGTTATTTTATTTTTTTATTTTTACCGTGATCTGGCCAAAATCTGAGCTATCTTTCTGATAGTGGCTTACAGGCATCCGGTAAACAAAGTACCAGATCATATTAGGTTGGAATTCTGTCTGTTTTTGCCGGGCCGCGTAGTGCAGTCGGTAGCGCGTCTGACTCATTTTCGTTGCTTTAAACGACAAATTACGGAACGTATTAGTGTCGAAACATTTTGAAATGCCTGCAAATTCAAGATTTGAATGTTTGAAGAAGATGTTGGTAAAAGAATTTCTTATTTTCATTATCCCAATGCGCAGATAAACAGTAACACGAGAATGAAGGATGTTTATTATAGCTAGTGCTGCTGTAGCTGATTATCAATTTTAAAGAAAAATCTTCTTACCGCTTAGTTTGTACATGTATTTTCCGATCCTTTGAGATCATTCTGCCAAGTTTTGGATCACATTGAAAATTTAATTCTGAATAAGTCTATGCTATGGCGCATAATAAGTTTTGTTCATTTCATTACTGGCAATGAACAGTTATAAAAGACCACGAACACTTATAAAAGACCATGTACAGTTATAAAAAGACTGACTTTCGAGAGCAATAAATCATGGTGCATTAAATAAATTCTAAAGAACAAAAACTGCGTTGAGTTAGAATTGTAAATGGAAATTTAAGCACAAACCTTAGAGGTAGTTCTTATTGCTTTAGTATCAAATACAGCAAGAGGAAAGGGAAAGGTTCATAAATCAGTAATTCTAATGCACTTACGTATGTAACGCGAGGTCTGATTGGATAACGTCAAAACTTTGCGACAGTTTATCCTGCAATATACTGTCGGAAATCCAACGTCATTTCGTAACGTCGCTTCCCATTGGCTGACGTCTAGTTTTACGTCGCTGAAAGCATTTGCTATGCGTGATAAGTCGCACACGTTTAAAGGAGAAAATGCGAAAAGTGCATTAGAATTGGGATAACTGTATTAACTAGAAGGTTGTCCAGGGACAACTGGTCGAGCCCGCTGTTTGCTTAAGTGATTTATAAGTATGTCAAGACTCTAAGTAACTGCTTCACTCTAGAAAGAAGCCAAAAAACATCATGCTTAGCCAGCATTTTCTTCTTTTTTTTCAAATTTTCACAAAGGAAAATAAGTAGAAGTGATGACCCAGACAAACTCAATGTATGACAGTTACAATATCTGACCTTCAAGTGTGACCTTGACCTTGGACCTACCCAAACACATATGTCACTTGACACTTCCACTCATTAAGAAGAACAATTGTGCCAAATTATTTTGAAAACCATCCATAAATGTAGAAGTAATGGCTCAGACAAGCTCAATTTATGACCATTTTATCATTTGACCTTCAAGTGTGACCTTGACCTTGGACCTACCTGAACAAATGTTTCAAATGGCACTTCTACTCATCAAGGAGAACAATTATGCCAAATTATTTTGAAATCCATCCATAAAGGTAGAAGTTATGGCTCGGACAAGCTCAAATGATGGCAATTTTATCATTTGACCTTCAAGTGTGACCTTGACCTTGGACCTACCTGAATAAATTTTCCAACTGGCACTTTTAAACATCAAGGAGAACAATTGTGCCAAATTATTTTGATATCCATCCATAAATGTAGAAGTTATGGCTCGGACAAGCTCAATTTATGGCCATTTTATCATTTGACCTTCAAGTGTGACCTTGACCTTGAACCTACCTGAATAAATGTTTCAAATGGCACTTTTATTCATCAAGGAGAACAATTGGGCCAAATTATTTTGAAATCCATCCATAAATGTAGAAGCTATGGCTCGGACAAGCTCTATTTATGGCCATTTTATCATTTGACCTTCAAGTGTGACCTTGACCTTGGACCTACTAGAACAAATGTTTCAAATGGCACTTCTACTCATCAAGGAGAACAGTTGTGCCAAATTATTTTGAAATCCATCCATAAATGTAGAAGTTATGGCTCGGACAAGCTCAATTTATGGCCATTTTATCATTTGACCTTCAAGTGTGACCTTGACCTTCGACCTACCTGAACAAATGTTTCCAATGGCACCTCTCCTCATCAAGGAGAACAATTATGCCAAATAATTTTGAAAGCCATCCATAAATGTAGAAGTTTTGGCCCGGACAAATCCGGACGCACTAACGCACGCACGGACATACACCGAACTGACATTGTAACAACTATGTCACGCTCTCCGCAAGCGGGCTCGACAAAAATTGTCATTTGGGAAGGTAAATCGTCGGGTTTATGGTCGCAAATTGCATTTTTCGGCTCCGCTAGCGCTTCGCAGTAAAACGAAATTTCCGACCATAAAACCGACGATTTACCTCCCCAAATAACAATTTTTGAGTACAGTTATCCCCTAAGTCAATTATTGCCAAGAAGTTCTTGGCAATGATCAGAAACCGATACAATCAAGTTCCCCATCTCACCCACGACACCAAAAGGGAAATAGTAACATGAAACAACAACATAAATGGTGGGACAATACAAGTGGTGGGCAAAATGAACAGCCTTGAGTTGAATCTCAACTCAAGTGATAAAGATCACATCTGACTTACCCTCTTAGAATGTACTCCGTCCATAAGACAAAATAGCAGTATTCCACAAAGTGTTTTTCTAATCATTTTGTTTCGTTTTGTTATTATTATTATTTTTTTTTTTTTTTTTTTTTTTGTTATTTCTTACAGCAACATTCCTTAACTGGGCTTGTTAAACGTGTATTTTCCTCTATACTAAGAGTTCTAAGAGCTAACCAAGTAGGCACACAACCTCAAATCATCATTGACTTGACTTTGATTCAACGTTGAATCAACGCTGAGTCAGTGTTGATTCAATGTTGTGTGCCTTGTAGGTTACTTTTGAATAAAGCCTATCTCTTGAACGGCAGACTTACAGGTCAGAATGCCTTCTGTGCTATGATGTTATGAGAAGAATGACCCACATGTTAATTGCCACATTAAAATTATATAATAGCCCATAACCAATAATACTGTCTGTGCTGTTATGTGGAACTGGTAATTATAGATAACGCAGTTCTAGTGGTATTGGACAGAATATCTGTTCTGCAAATACGTTCAATTAGATATTGCCTCGTTATTAGGTATAGTCAAGAGGTTATAGTATGGTTTTATTTCACATATGATAGTGGACATATAATTATTTTACATATAAAATATAGGCAAACTATTAACACATATTATTTCATCCAAAATGAATATAGTGTTGAGGCAATATTCATAAGGCGCATTCCATCCAAGACATTTCAAACTCATGAGCGACATTTTCTTAATGTAAAAACATGGCGAAACTTGTATTTAATATATATTTTAGGACCTGAAATATTTTTTTATTGTTTCGAAAACTATGACTAACTTGTCGGATATTTCTTGGCGGTACTTGATGTTTCTGTTCTTTAGACTTCCTTTTGGTCATTTGCAGAATGTCTCTGCTTCATAAAACGTCTTGCAAGCAATTCAACTTGGCCTACAGGTACATAGAAAAGGTTCTATCTCTGAATCATTAAAAGGTTTCGGAGTTTATTGATGTCATCTACGCACATGAACTTGAAATTAATGATGGTCATCTGCCTCATACCTAGATTGCTATCTCCTGAGAATAGAAAGTTTTTTTTTACGTTTTATGACAAGAGGACCGACTTCAACTTTTCCATACATCACTTTCCATTTCTGAGTAGCCTATCTTCGACACCTACATACGGAGTTTACGAGTCTCTGTTAGTCCACTATCCTACAGCTCGTGTCAACTATCAAGACTTTGTTAATATTTGGAATCTACACACCAGTAAATTGCTGTAATAGGGTTATCGCAGAGTGCAACTTGTGTCAACTGTTAAGAAATTCTATGGGAGACACTATGACCTCGTTAATCCCTACAATGTGACCGTTTCTAAACATATTTCCTACCTGAAGTCCACGGCCGAAACACAGTATGGCTTTCAGATTCCAGACTCTCATTTTCACTGACGTTTCCGTCAGATACATAGACAGAATAGGCAGGCGATACTTACTACTCGCGAGCACTTGATCACACTTCCGTTTAGGGGGTCCATGTATGTGTATCAAAATATATACGGATTTGTCAATATTTATATGGTTTTTATAAGTTCGGACTTATGAGGGGGCGGATGAAAAGCCTCTTTACGATTATCTCAAGTATGTCCATTTAGGGCGATAGTACTCAAATACCTTAACTGATATGTTTTAGCTAACATTAATCGGTATTGTCATTATTTCCATACAAGTTGAATATTTCACATGTACAACACGGGGCATGTACTGTATTACATATGTAATATGCAAAATCCACTTTTAAAGAGTCCTGGTCGATTATATTTCTGGTCATCTGTTGTACTAACTAGAGACAAACCTGCTATTTTTGCACCGTGTGTTAGTCACATTTGTTGACTTTAGATCAACATTTGTGACACAAAATTCCAGTTTTCAAAATATCAAGAGGAAGAAATATAAATACAGAGAAAACAGGAGCTAGGGTCTCATTCCAACAGTCAACAACTGATTGTTTTAACAATTTAGTTCAAGCGTTTACAAACGTAAGTATGACAAAAAAGAAAGGTAAAATCCGGATGGGTAGACGGCCAGACAACTTGAAACATATACCCCTAAACAAATTAAAAGATGGATTGATGAAGGGCTCACAATTTTAGTCATATCGGAATTCCGCCTTCGCCGTATTCGAAATCTCGGGCTGCTAGCTAGATAAAAAGATAATGAAGATGGACTAAATGATTAACATGTAAAACACGGAATTAAATAACTGGAGAATTATTGTTTTATTGAGGAAATCTTAAGTTTCTGTTGAAAGAATTTCAGTTTGTCATGTCATTAAAAAATTGGAGAACCATGCTCCGATAGCAATGACGTCAACGATAAGTTACCATAGCAACTGCAGAATTACCACCTGTTGTGCTTAGTGCCTTGGCAGAATGACGTCTCGATGACGTCACTTTCACGTCGATATGATTTCCTAGTTGGTATGGTGATAGAGCTTTTACGCCAATTTTTCAATGACATGATAAACTGAAATATTTTCAACAGAAACTTAAGATTTTCTACAACAAACAATTATTCTCAAGTCATTTAATTCCGTGTTGCAAGTGTTCCTTCGAGTTCATTCACATCTGTCAGCAAAGATACAGCTTCTTCTATTTCAAGTTCCAATTACTATCAGGGACATGAACAAGTGCAACGATCTAGACAGAATCGTTATGATGCTAAGTTTTCTTGCAGTAATTGGTTTCTATTATTGGCAGCCTGTTGACACTTGATAATTTTATCTCAAAACGTTTGCTCTCTTTATAGGCTGCTATCAATCCTAATAATCCAAAATCTATGCTCAGAATGTGAAGGAAGAGTCTGTGTTTTTAAAACATAAAATTAAGCCGCGGCACGACAAACATAAGGAGGAAAATTCTCAGGAACTGACACAATCAATTCCGGATCCTACCCAAGACACCACGTGGGAAAGAGACAACACAAAACTAGTCATCACCAAAGACAACACCAGCGGCAGCCATGTAAACAACCATTTCCCATGTAGGTGGTCAACGGGCAAGCCTGAACATTACTAATAACAGATATAGCAACTAACAACACATAAAGCAACAAACAATAACCAAAACAGAACTGCCGCCTTGGGACGGCCAGTAATGAAATTACTGGGGGCTTGACTGGTTTGTGGTCGACCTACCCTCACCCTTTGTTCTGCCTTGGTTCTTCAAAACCTTCAAAGTGGCATGTGCGCCCAGCCAATACTAAGATGAGCCTGGGCATCCGCCCAGACGGAACAGAGCCTTCGATGTGCTCTTAAAGGTAACAGAACACTTCGGCCCCAAACCATCTCGGCCCCTAGACACTTCGGCGCTAGTTATCTCGGCCCCACCTAGAACTTAAATTCCTGGACACTTCGGCCCCTAGTCACTTCGGTCCCTAGTCATCCCGGCACCATAACCCTAGTCACTTCGGCCCCAGTTTGACACATTTAAATAGTTTCTACATTTTTTTTTCACTTTTTTTTGTCCATTGTAGGTTAAAAGTTGACGATATCTGTCTATCGACGACAGCGCATGGTATGCGGATGTAATAATTTGATCGGATACGATGGAAATTGCTCCCATCCAATAAAATGGTGCAGTGGGAAATTCAATAGGCCGCCCGGCAAGGGTAGTAAGTAACAAATCGGACTTAGTACCATTGGCTTGCGAAGATGGTTGCATTGCTACTTACGATCAGATTGATAAATTTTGTTCCTTTTGTGTGTGCTTTTTTTTTCCTTAATAGCGCTAATGAAATTTGTTGAATTTTGTTTGAGCCTGTCACTATAAGATAATTTGTTAGCATTTTATTTAAGATTCTGCAAAAGTAATAGCTTTATACATGAAACGATAATGCAAAACAAAGCCGTAATACACTGGCATTCCTCTAAAAATCCGTTTCCGATAATATTACGCACAAATATACTCAAAAAAAAACGAAAATAAAATTGGGGCCGAAATTACTAGGGGCCGAAGTGTCCGTGGGGCCGAGATGACTGAGGCCGAAGTGACTGGGACCGAGATGATTTTGGGCCGAAGTGTCTAGGGGCCGAGATGGTTTGGGGCCGAAGTGTCTGTAATCCTCTTTAAGGGTAGGCAAAGACCTAAACTAGCTCCCTGCAGACAGCACAGACTCATATCAGACTAGGCGGATGTCCAGGCTGTTCTGAGTCTTCGCTTGGCACACATGCTACTTTGTTTGTTTTGTCGTGTCGCGGCTCAAATAAAGGTACTCGGGTAAGGGCATTATCACAAAGCGCAATCTACCCCCGAGACACCAAAAGAAGAATCAGCTGATGGTCAAAAAAGCAACTGATGCGGTAGGCTGTTGGTGACATGGCCTTTGGGAGAATGCGGACTCGAACTAAGTTTGCTGGACACTGTAAGTCTGTAACATGCCCTTCTATTAAATCTTGTCATGTTTTTCGCAAGTTCAACTACAATTTAACGTGGAGATACACTCTGAAGTCTTGTCATGCTTTCGGTCAGATCCTCAAACTTATCTGATTGTATATACAAAATTATCAGTACCACTCCCACAAATTGCCAATAGTATATGTGCCCGAAAATGTTTTGAAATGCTGAAATGCTAGTTTTTTTTTTTTGTTTTTTTTTTTTGTAAAATAAGAATTTGCTTTCCAATTTCATCTATCAAACAATTCAGTTCTATTCTGTTAACCGCTGTGCAAAACTTGTGTTTTGGACAATAAGGCTTTTAATGAAAGCGACCATTATGAACCTGATATATGGCGTTGACTGACAAGTTATATCAAAACAGTGTCCTTCAGTTCTTATAAACTTTTAACCGACGTGTTGTCATCAAGCAATATACTTATTATCAAAAATGATCGCATAAATGAAACACAAAAGGAAAATGGCTAACGATGCATATTTCAGCAGTCAACGTCAAAATAACATAACGTAAAACTTCCGCCCGTATATTTTAATGATGGTATTCGCCACGGTCAGATATACCATTCTCGGCTCAGAACCGGCTGTAGCTCTCTGAACTGTCATCTCTAAGAAAAACATATAATTGATAGTCCGCTATGCAATTGTGGTCAGGTCGAAGACGCAAAACATTATTGACTTCAGTATAATGGATATGCAGATCTTAGAAGAGATATGCTTAACACTATGTCTACTTTTTGTGCACCAACTATCAATACATTACTTTGGGGTAACTCTGAGCTTTCACGCGAATCAAATAAAGAAATTTTCTTAACTGTTCAGAAGTTTATATTGAAAACTAAGCGCTTTGAAATACAGTAAGTTAGTCTTTATTCTATACTACATATAATTAGAATACATGGTGCGGTTAAATCGCAATATTACACAGGGCACAATTTTGAATCGACACTGAGCCGACGTTGATTCAACGTCACGACGTTGATCTAACGTCACGACGTTGAACCAGCATTGACTCGGGGGTTATCAGGTCTTGCGTGCCTGCTGTGGCTGGTATTTTCAAATTGAAGTGAATCCGTCACATGTCTGTGCAAAGCTTTGGCTTTAAAGCAATTAGAATGTTTTTGATTCTTATGTGCCTTTGCATATCTTAAGAAGTGGTAATTGACGGCAAACTCAAAGTTCCATTCCCCGTGGAGCTCTCCTTTGCACATATTTTGCTCTGTTTCACACTTGTTGTCCTTTTCTCGAAATCTTTTCTATTTGTCTCTTCTAAATGTCCCACCGGCCACACAACGTTCAGTAGGTATCGAATCGACGTTGGTTCAACGTCAATGACGTTGGATAGGCGTTGATTTGAAGTTTATTGATCTTTGTGTTTCCGCCGTGGACTTTAATAACTTTACTGTCCTTACTGTCTAGTATCTTGTTCCCCAAATACCCGATTATATGTTACACTTTTGTTAGTCATCTTTAGTTAACTGTAGTCAATTGTTGAAAGTTTCAAAGTTCAAATTACTATATATTTGTTGACATGATCGATAGTAAAATAGGATAAAGATTCACATAAGTCGAAAGACTTTCTTCTGAATCCTATTTGAACTGATTTCATTTATATATTATTGTATTCACTCTATGTATGCTTCAGTTTCAAATAAAATATTGTTTAAACCAAAATAACATATCGTAGACAGAATATTTCTATGCAGAGAATAAAGACACACAAAAAGACAAAGTGTCTTTCTTGTTCAAATGTCTTGCAAAAGAAAACTAGAAAATTGTGTCTGTAAGACACTAATGATGCCCCCGTGCAGCGCCTGTCACAGGACGTGTACATCCCTGAAGCACCTTTTAAGCACAAATGCTATTTATAAAGAATCCACTGAAAACATTACACAAACTTTGTACCCTACAGTGCAAAATGCAACCCAAAATGACTAAGTTTGAAAGGCCATAGCTCCTTCAGAATTATTTTTTTCTTATCAAAAACCAACATGCACATCTTCATTATGTCCACAACAAGTCCCCAATGTCTGAAAAATAGCCAATGAAAATTGTGGGAGAAGTTGATTACACAAAGAACTTACCCGACAATGCAAACATATGCCTAAAATGACTAAGTTCAAAAGGCCATAATTCTGTCAAAATTAATTTTAGCTCCAATAAAAAACCCACATGCACATTTTCAATAGGTCAACAACATGTATGCAAGGTTTGAAAAAGATCAATTGAAAAATGAGGGAGGAGTTGATTACACAAACTACATACCCTACAATGTAAAAATTTGCCTAAAATGACTTAAGTTCGATTAACCATAATTCTGTCAAAATATATTTTAGCTCCTACAAAAACCCACATGCATATTTTCAATATGTCCACAACATGTATACAAGGTCTGACAAAGATCCATTAAAAACTGTGAGAGGAGTTGTTTGCACAAACTACATATCCTGCAATGCAAAAAAAAAATGCCGAAACTGACTACGTTCAAAAGGCCGTAATTCTGTCAAAATTAATTTCAGCCCCAACAAAAACCCACATGCACATTTTCAATATGTCCACAAGATGTATGCAAGGTTTGAAAAAGATCCATTAAAACTGTGGGAGATTACACAAACTATATACCCCACGATGCAAAAATTTGCCTAAAATGACTCAATTCTAAAGGCCGTAATTCTGTCAAAATTAATTTTAGCCCCAACAAAAATCCACATGCACATCTTCAGTATGTCCACAACATATATGCAAAGTTTGAAAAAGATCCATTGAAAACTGTGGGAGGAGTTAATTACACAATCTCTATACCATAAAGTGTGACGAACGGACGGACGGACAGATGGACGGACAGAAGGAGCAAATCTTAATGCCCCCTGACTATCGTCACGGGGGTGATGATACCCGGAAGGGACTACCATCACAAAATATAGCTCATCCAATTCATCGAAAAAAAAAATGAAATAAATGACAACTCCATAACGCAGATAAATAATAGTTTTATAATTATCCTTCCTACTTAAAAAGCATTTTCTGTTATCAAGAAAAAGGCATAACTCGGTCAATAGTGAATGCATCATGATTTTACCGCCATCAGATTAATTACCATACCAACTGGTAAATCGGCAGCTCTCAAGGTCGAACGTTTCATTTGGTGGAAAAGAAAAGGCATTTGTAAAACATATTTTACGAAGGTTTATCAGGATTCCCTGACAGCATCCAAGCTTTAACTCTTCGGCGCCAAAGTCGCAAAAATGCGACTTTGCAAACAGCGTATATCCAGATCAGCCGGCTCTTAAAAGAGCCGTCTGATCAGGATCTACACTGTTTGCCATTCAAATATGAACTTAAAAAGCCTGATTTTATGAAAAATGTCTTTAGATTGTTAAAATTTCCAATTACAAATGTCGTCTGATGATTTGAGCAGACGAAAATTTGTCGTCTGAAAAAATTGGCGCTGAAAGAGTTAACGTATTTGAAGGAAATCTGTCATGGAGGAGCCACTGAACCGTAACAGTCTGCAAAAGTCACAGTTGTGTTCAAACAACCAGAGCCCTAGATAAGAGGGAGCATTTGGTGATAATTAGGGATAATTTTTGTTAATTCTGCAGAAAACCATACGTTGTGACCCCTCATCTGAACCGTCTCGACGAGACGGTTCAGATGAGGGGTCACAACATATGGTTTCAAGGAGAAATAAAGAAAATTATCCCTCAATTATCAGCAAATACCCCTCTTATCTAGAGCTCTGAACAAGGTAACGTTAATTCACAGATGAAGATCTACTTAATATGGTTTTGTTTCTTCAGTCTGAAAGAGTTTTAGCAGGCATTATTAGCAAACGATACTATTTGCGCAATGGTCCATTTCATAATCATTATCTGAAATCAAACAAAATCTGTTTTCCAAAAATACAAAGTAAGTCTTAACATACTGACGGAACCAACTGGGAAAACGATATGTTTACTAGTGAAAATATAACATAACATAACCTAACATAATTTTATTCAGCATAAAGCAAACACACAATGCTTATAGCCTACGAATCATATATACAGTGGTGAGGACATGCATACAAATTTACGAGGAGCGCAACAAATGAATCACTGTGTAATAATACTATATAATACCTATTTTCCTTAGATTCGATGCATGATAAATGAATTTAGCAACATTTAAGACAGCCTTTTTATTGGTTGTTGACATCAAATCATCAAATTTATTAAGTGTTGGCCAACGACAGTAAAAAGGTTTCAAATATTTTTGTCTTAACTCTCGGTAAAAGGGACATACTAATAGAAAATGATATTCGTTTTCCAAGAAGTTACTATTACATAATTTACTAATTCTTTCACTTCTATTTAAATTTTCGTATCTTCCGCGTTCAATGGCTAAATCATGTGACGATAATCTAAATTGTGTCAAAGCTATTTTAGTGAAAATATGTCACATAAGAACTCAATCAAGTTTAGATTAACTTCTGCAATGTCATGATAGTGCCAATAATGACACATATTTCTCCAAGAGAATTAACGGCGCGGAGAGATTTCATTCAGATACTGTCTAGAAAATTGAGAGCTGCCAGCGCAAATTGGAAATAAGGCGATGAAAGTGAGGTCCTATGCTGCTATAATGAAGCGCTGCTCAAAATTGTTGACAGAAGCTCATTACATTCTATTTCATTTGTGAATAAGTCACTGTTTGAAGGTCAGTCGTAAAGTAGACCATATCAAGAGCGCGGACCGCGTGTATTATAGCTACATGTACTTACAACTGACCGACAAACAGTGAATATTATTACGAGACAACTCACTCCCGGAGCTGTACTATTTCGATCTTAAGACTAAAAAAGGCTAAAAAGAATGTTCTTTTACTTCTAATTCTCCCAACTTTTCCGTTTGCGGGTGCATGACTCCACCCATATTCTATACTGCAACGCGAGTTCTGACGATTGTATTATAAAAATGAGACGTTACACCACCTCTCAAGGAACGTTATCAAAACGTCATAAAATCGTCAGTAATTGCCAATGACGCCAGCAATTAGTCTCACGCGCTCTGAAACAGTGATTATTGCAGAATACAATATAGTTTTTATATATGGAAAACAATTGTATATTGCCATTTATTCTGATGTACGACTGAGTTTAGCTAAGATTGGTGAGGGAGTGTGGAGTAATCTAGAAAACTTTACAAATTCCACGAAACGTTTTACCTCACTTCACTGAATAATTACGGCTTACTAAGAGTCAGCTTTCAACATTGACCATACATGACGCTCATCTATTTTTGTGTTAATTGCATTTTTCGTAAACTCGTATATGGCACGGTGAAATTTTCAATGCCAAAGTGACACCAGTGATTATAGAGAACACTTTTATGAGTCTCAGAAGACTATAAGCTGTAATTTTCTAGGCAAGCCAGCAACGTTATATTATCTAGATTATGGTATTCATTGGCTCTGAGCTATAATTTACCAAGCAATCCAGCAGTAGTATATAATCCAGTTTTTCTATGCTGTTTCATATCGCTTTTGACCTAAACAATAAAGAGAAAATTTGCCAATTATTTTCCGAGTTATCTCTCCCTCTATCTTTTGATAATTCAAATATAAGGAGCAGTTTTGGATGTGCCTAGGTTTTCCCAAGCTTGAATTATATTGAATATCTATAATACTAAATAAACGAAGTAACGCATAAACTGCAAAATTGGTGGCATTTTCAAGCGTAATTTCTATACTGGTTCTTTCGCATATTGCTATCATTAATAATTTCGGTTAGCGTGTGTTTTAGTTTCACGTAGATTTAAAGAATTTGGGAATTAAATTCGTCTTTCATTTTAAATTCTCCCAAGTATTTTTCTAGAAACTTCGACTATTGGTTTTTTGTCAACAATGGGCGCGTTCGAGTGAAGTTATCGTGTACTCGAATACACGTTTTAAATTAATCCGGTCGTTTCGGTTCTGCGTCGTTATATCGGCGCGCTGCTTAGCAAGTTCAAATTTAGCAGGTTCTAATGCAAAAATCCGACCCATGAACGTATGTCATTCCCTATAAATAACGATTTAGTTTTGTATTTTTGCTCATATGTCTAAACGGATGAAGAACTAAATGGTCATAGTCCCGACGGCCCTGGCTCGAAACGACCCATTTTCTTCCAGAACGATAGTCAATACGAGTAGCCAATCGAACTCGCCCATTGAAGAATAAAGCTCAACGCACATGGTCTTTCGAAAAGTTGGACGGACACACGGCGCCAAGTGTGTGCGGCTATGGTTACATACCGCTGAGCCACTTGGGGAACGTCGTTAGGAGAATTCAAACTGAACTGAACTTTCGAAAAGACAAAAATTAAAAATGTCTAAGGTTAACACACATGCGCCAGGTAAGAAAGGGCATTTTTTCCAGCTAAGCAGACAAATCAATTTCAATGATTCAACGAAGCTAAATAAGCCTTTAGTCTTCAGAGGGCTAGAATATTTTCCCCCAAAATGTTCCAGGACCCAATTTTTCCAGAAAAAAAATACCCAGGACAGGTCACATAACCAAGATGGCAAACATTTATTATGGTAAAAAATTTCAAAAATCTCCCCCCCCCCCCCCCCCCCCAGAACCACGCCGGGCCGCGTAGCGCAATCGGTAGGGCACCTGACTCATAAGTCAGAGGTCCTGGGTTCGAAACCCGGTCTGGCCACATACTTTCGTTTCTCCTTCCGCTGATTCAAGAAGGGCAGTTGTCAGTTACTGGCGAAAGTATGTGCACTTAGTACTGGTTAACCGCTTAGGAGGTCTAAGCCTGCCCAGGAATAGTGTGGTTAGGTTAACTGACCGTCCCGACATGACCTTAGCTGTTTACCGTGGACGTTCAGCATCAAATCAACCAATTCTCCCCCAGAACCACAAATCCTATGATCTTGAAACTTAGCATGTCGCATCGAGGACTCAAAAGCTCAACAAAATTTATATAAATGATGACCCTGGGATGACCTTGATCTGTTTTACGGCAAGGTCAACTTTTGAGTCACTTAGGTTTTTCTATAGGAAAAAGTGAAAAAAAAGTTGATTTTTTTTAGAAACAATGCAGTCTGCTACCTGAAAGTTTGTAGATGCAGACAACTAATTAGGTAAATGAAGCTTTAGTGAGTATTCATGGTAAAGGTCATATCTTCACCTGGGCCTAAGGCCATTTACATTGAAAAATTAAAACTCGCTTTTTTTATATAAACTTGACCATCATGAAATATTTCCGCGCTTGCGCGGGCTCTTTTCTAGTGGAAAATAAATAAATACGTCCATCGCCATTTTCGTGCATATATGCACGTTTAAAGCAAATGAAGTAACGCATAATGTGTTAACAGCCATAAAGCACTGCCCTCCCAAAACACTGAAAAAAATAAGAGAAATTCGAGATATAAAAGTCCATTCACACTGACTGACACACAAACAACAAGGAGCAGAACAGAAGTTGTTAGAACGGTCGATAGCAAAAATATATAATTGAGCCACCACACACAAAATCAACAAAAATGGTTGCGATAGAGTTGTTGAGTTTTACCAATCGGGTATCAATGCCCGGCAAACTAGATAAAATAGATAGCTGGAAGGGGACCATGTTGAAAAATAAAGCAGTAGTAATCCACTGAATAGCTTGCACTTTCTGTGTGAAGCTCAAAACTTTCTGATATCCCCTCTAGGTACAAGCCTTTTTCTCATTAGTGGGACGTCACAGCAAAATGATGCGAAAACTCATGAGAGTGTACGCACACATGTCGTTAATGCCCAACATTTCATTATATATTCAAACACACTAAATTATGATTTATTGGATATTAATTCTTAATCAGAGACATAACGTTTACTGACGAGGCTGATAATGTCACTTCTTTTGAATGATTTCATTCATCAAACTGAAGATTCTATTGAATCAACGATGGTTATCTCCTTGCAGAACAGGAATAAATCAGACAGATTTGACTAGAACAATTATATTACCATTATCTACAAGAAGGCAGGAAAAAAAACCTGCGTCACAATCGAAAGATTTTACATATTCTGGAACATTCTGCTTTGTTTCACGGGTAAATCGTAACTGAGCCACGACACGACGAAACCAACAAAGTGGCACGTGCGCCCAGTGAAGACTCAGATCAGCCTGAGCATCCGCCCAGTGTTGTCAGAATCTTCGCTGTCCGCACGGAGCTAGCCCTTAGCTATCCTTTAAGTGCCCAGTAAAGACTCTGATCAGTATGGGCGGCTGCCCAGGCTGATCCGAGTCTTCGCCGGGCGCACATGCCACTTTGTTGGTGTCCTCGTTTCGTGTCTCAAATATCCAAAACAGTGCGAGATGCGTCGTGATAAAGTGGTTAGAAATGATCGGAAAAAAAACTTTATCAACCCAGCAGTATACAGATATGTTTCGAATCAAGACAGGTTAAATACAGGGAAAAAAGCGGACAGGGCACTGTCTTTCATATGCTTTACCCAAGATACGATGGGGCTCTAACAACACGTTGGTTGTTTGATGTGTTGTTTGTTGCTAGGTCTGTTGTTGACGTATTGTTTGTGATGTGAAGGCTAGTTCGGTGACCACCTACATGTACAGGGGAATTGGCTGTTCAAATGACTGCCACTGATGATGTCTTTGATGGTGACTAATTTTATTATCATTTGTTATTTTTTCCCCACATAGTGTCTTGGGTGGGATCTGGGATTGAATTGTGTCAGTTACTACTTGTTGTTTCCTAACGGGAAAGAATCAACCTTTCTTGCCTGTAGATTTCTCCTGACTGCGAATAGCAAAGACGCTGAACCGACCGCGTAGATGCTGGTGTGAGCCTTTACTGCTGCAAACAGTAAAGGCTCAAACCAGCATCTGCGCGGTCGGCTCAGTGTCTTCACAATATTTTTGCATTTCAAGGCTCATCCTATTTAAGAGTTCTGACAAACCCACTGCCAGTTTATTTGGAAGCGTGTCAGTTCTAATAACAGTCTTGCTTTTATATTTAAACCACGCAACCACACGGCATTATCCTAGAATGCAAATGTCAAACAGCATGACGTACTATTTTCTAATTTCATCTTTAGAAAGCTGTGACTGATTACGTTTAATTCAATCTTCAAATTAAAACAAAAGCTTCCCTAAAAACAATACTGGCTCAACGGGCTTTGCTAATAAGTGTGGTTTTATACGTAAGGAGGTCTTGAGATTATCACTTAGATCTAAGGTACAACTGTATTTCTATATGTTGCTTTGGAAAAAAACAGCAAAAAAGCATGGCACATTCTTACATGAGGATAATGTCGCTGCGTAGCGCAATTCCCCGTTATCTGAATGAAACACCTTAACCATTTGTTGTAATTAAGGAATGAATTTCATTTTTCTTTTGTTTATCGAAGTATACACTGCATTGGGTCGCATTGGACGTTGTCAATGACGTTACGTGTACGCACCAAAGTGTCATTACCCGTGTGGTCATACGATTTTTATGACATGACGTTATCCACTGAATAACAGCTACGTCATATGATAACAGATTTTTCATCAGGATTTTTATTGAAACGAATGTGACTACAAGCAATGAACTTAATTTTTCTGATGTTTATCGAAGTGTAATCTACATTTGGTACATTTTTGTTTTAAAGATATACGCCCTGAATATTTCTTTTAACTTTCCAATTTCTTACGAAAAACTATATCTTAGGCATGATAATGATCTCTTGTAAAAATACTTTTGTCTGTCTAATTTATGAACTGTTATGGTCACTGGAAGTAGCAGAATTTAAGAAAATAAATAAATAAATTGGCGGGACTAGCGGTTCGCTTTTCGCGCCAAAAAATGAAGACTGGATACGCCCAGCAATTATAGTTAATCAGGGTAAAGTTATGTCATGAATAATTTCAAGAACTTTCTTTAATCGCCTTCAAACAGTTATTGGCTGAAATGGACTCACGTGCACGGGTTAGATGTTAATTTTATTGTCATGCTCAGAAATGAAGTACAGATTAACCTGGCTATTGTATAGGTAAACGCTCAAAATATAATGGCCTGAGATAGAACATGTTACCTCATAGTCTTAAACCGCACCTTATTATAAAGAAATAAGACAAGATTTCTTTGCAGATAGCAAGATTTATACGTCGACAGTGGTTCCATAGAAACAAGTATATGATGGACACAACGTCATTCATATGACATAATATGCTACTGAATTTAGCGTGATTTTTCAAATACATGTATACTTATCATTTTGAAAATACATCACGTACACATATTATGTATTGCGAATTAGGAGACTTATTATGAAACGATAATCGCTGCGAGCGGGCTACCCAACCCTACTCCCTTTTAGGAAGGGGGAGGTAGGTTTATCCATGCTCAAAACCAGCAAGATCATTTGCACAAGCTGTCAAAATGCCGAAACCCAAAGTACAAAACCATTCTGTCACCAACGAATGCTTCCCTACTTCGGATTACAGGCATTAAAACCCAAATAAGTGCCGTCGATCTAGAGAGTGTTGTCTCACTCTACATAACAAAAGTCTCACAAAATTATCATAATACAAACTTTTGCAAAATTTAAAACTTCGACTGTCGAACGATGTGTTCGGGTAGAAATCTCGCTTAGAACTGAAAAACTATTTCCCGCCCAAGCCTTTATATGACACCAGTCACATGACTACACACAGCTCAAACCTGTTATAAAACCGGTCCGTTAAGACATAAGTTCTCCGCTATACGTTGTAACGCGGAGAACTAGTAAGTCTTAAACCGCACCTTATTATAAAGAAATAAGACAAGATTTCTTTGCAGATAGCAAGATTTATACGTAGAATTACAAATGTTAGAAAGAGCTTACAAATTCCAAATTTTGCAAAAGTTTACAAAAACTTCAAGTTCTTTGTAACACTAAGACATTTTCCTACTTAGAAAATGCTGATTTCCAACGCACACGCCTGAGCGGACAGCTTTCGTTTACGTCATATTGATCTGCATTTGCCACAAGAAATGGCCCCTCTTGCTGTTATACAATGCATACACAGATTCAAATCAGGCGCACTGATTATCAGTAAATTTTCCTATTATGCATAACCTAGCTCTATTTAGCTGAGTTGCAAATTTGACTCGGATAATTCGACCTTACTTTGTGCACTAAACACAGGATTAAAAATACCTTTTTGAACGGTTGTTTTTGATAACTCATTTTGAAAAGTTTCTCTATTAAGCATTAGCGTTAAGAGCACGCAGAACCCTTATTTACATCTTATAATGACCCGCATATATCAAGTTGCTTTTTCAAATGTTAAGAATATGATCTATCTAAAGCTGTACATCGTTACATTATAACTGATTGATTTCACAAAATCTCAAACATCCGGCCAATTCTAACAAAGTCATAGTAAAGACTATTGTATACAAAACCTCGTCTGTAGTAGTGTATGTCTCATCGTCGTCTTAACATCTCTGTATTTATGTCTTGTTTCTTTACTAGTTTAAACTTATTCTTTTACCACTACTAATAAAACTTTTCACCAAGTTATTAGAATAGAATCAGTAAATTATTAAAAGTGTGTATCCACTTAAAACTGGCAACGTATCCACTTAAAAACGGCAACGTAATTGCTATCTCGCCAAATGAGTTAAATAAACTGCAACATATATTGGTCTGCTGGCTTAGCAGGAAATCCTCTTGAACCACAAAACAACTGAAAACGCTAAATGACTGAAAATACTTTTCGTTTGTATTCACCGCCGTGTAGCCGCCAAACACATAGATAACCTTCCATCTCGCTAAATTACGTCCATCGTTTTAATACCCAACACCATCGATGTCCAATGTCTTTTTGGATTTTCTCCATTAAAACAACACCTGAAAAACAAACATATTTTGATACTTCTGTGAAAACCTAAATCCAGTAATTCACACTTTTTTTTTTTTTTTTGAAAAAACCTATCTTACTAAATCTTGATTGCCTCTTTCCAAAACAGACCCTGTTTCATGACATTTTATGATTGCATTTCTGTTCAGTAAAGGCATACTATCAATAACAAACTCTGCATGATCCATTGGTTTGTACCATTTCTGAACAAAGTATGCTACTGATTTCCATTCAAGAATAAGCAAAATACATGTACCATTAGCTATCTCGGACTCGAGTTTCTTAATACAATTTAATGTGAGCCGTAGAGGAAGAATAATCTAATTTACCCCCTTTACCATTGTTGATCTAGACCATTAGCCCCTTCTTCATTAGGTGCGAAGTTTCTAGAATTAAATCGACTAATGCACATTAACGTAAAGCGCATACCGGTCAACAGCATGCGGATCCCCTTTCTGATATGTTTTGCAAAAACATTTTTTTTTTTTTTTTTTTAAATAAACTCAAATGACATGCAATCTAATGTTTACCGCTAGGTATTCATTCTGGACATATTTTCAAAGACTTCATCAATGCCAAAAGCAGTTTTCTGTAATTATAATCAATGCCGAAAGCAATATTCTACTGACCATTCTTGTTGTCTGAACTTATTTTAAGTCTTTTGTTTTTGTTTATTAACATAATTTTTGATAACTCGCCTTACTTTCCAATAAGAACTTTCAGCAATCTCACTGTTGCCGTCAATGATATTAGAACAGATTCTCCCGTCTTATCCTGAACCATTTTCTAATTTAAGACAATCAACCAGTCTAAACATTTATGAACATTTATTCTGAACCAACAGTCATATTTTATTCTCTGCCTTCTTAAATGCCTTGTTTTGGTATCACCCTATGACCAAAAAAATAGATATATATTTTTGCATTCAATCTGCACGTACCCACGATTTCTGTTCTGTCATGATCAGCCTGCACATGTCTAACTCAAATACAATTTTCTCTCTTCCATAGGAGGTAATGATCTCGTCACAAGACTCATTTTACCTGCTTCCAGGGTAATTTCAGCCTCTCTATAAGTACCCACTTCCAGGATAGTTTCACACATATCTATGTAACCTCCGTACCCACTTCCAGGGTAGTTTCAGACATATATATGTAACCTCCGTACCCACTACCAGGGTAGTTTCACACATATCTATATAACCTCCGTACCCACTTCCAGGGTCAGTTTCAGACATATCTATGTAACCTCCGTACCCACTTCCGGGGTAGTTTCAGACATATCTATGTAACCTCCGTACCCACTTCCGGGGTAGTTTCAGGCATATCTATATAGCCTCCGTAACCACTTCCAGGGTAGTTTCAGACATATTTATATAGCCTCCGTAACCACTGTTACTTGTGCCCGTCAACAAACAAGCCTCAATAAATGAGGTCTTGCCCAAGGCATTCAGTATTCTACCAGTCCTTCTCTAAAATCACAGTTCTCGATCTGCATTGTCTGTTACAATACCTAGGGCGTTGCAACTAGCCCCTGATAAAGTACAATTATAAACGTGACTTGTCATTAGTCCAACCATATTTTTTTTTTTTTTTTTTTTGAACATATTGCAAATATTACATCCATTCACGGACGCTATACTCTAAATATGAATTAAAGAATAGAAAGTCTCATTTCGACAAAGCAAGGAACCAATCACTCTAAACGAGTAATTATTTCTTCTGTGATGAACATTTTCCCATCTATCATATTTAGCTAATAACACAACCCTGTTACCTGATGTTGCGAAAAACCACTGACTTTTTTTTTTTTTTTTTTTTGAAAATCTAATTCTAAAATACTTTTCCTTGCAAACATACATGGTTTTGAAAACGCTTCCAAATTAGTAGTACTATTTCCTTCGTCTAAAACATTATAATTTTGTGTCCTTTTCGGATCGCCATAACTTAACCACAGCCCTTAGTACTTGTGTAAATAAATGCCCTGTAGGGGCTTATTCCAAAATTGCCTCAGTGAGCTATGTACGTAAAACTTCTGTACATTATCATATTGCTAAATATTACCTGTGCTTTGAAACAATCTATATGTTGGTATGCACTCTTAAAAAACAAATACTTCTTTTTTTTTTTTAAATTCAAACTCTGCTCCTTTTATGTCTTCAGATTTAAATTTGAAGATAATATAAATACTGTTATGCTGACAAGCCCCAGCTTTGGCCAATCACTACTGCTATATGCAAATGAAATATGATTTACCCGGTCGGCATACCGCTGCCACAATACCGTTATTCCATAAAGCTATGTATTTCGTGCCATATAAATTTCATGTTATTTCTGTCGGAATCGCTACCTTTTAATCAGATAAATTTGATTTTAAAGGCGTTCAAAAGCCGAGTAATAAATAAATAACAAGTATTTTCCTTCCCATTTTCCTATTGGGCCCAATAATCTACATATCGGGGAATTGTTACATACGTTACCAAGCTCATTTATATCTAACTCAACAACATTTTCTGATTTCAACACTAAACATCATTTTTTTTTTTTTCTCTCTCTCTCTTTGAACTTATATTATACAATCAAATCAGTACCTATGAAAGATGAAAGTATACTTATCTTATTAAACCCTTGGCATTCTAACTTTTAATGTGGGAAAGATATAGACCAGCTAGTAGCGTAGTCAATCTCATTTTGGGTGTTGTCAGGTCAATCCCTCGCACATCTTCTGTCAGGACAACCATGCCATCTACGTCTCTTAGCGCTTCTCTATGCCTGCCCTGGCATTCACTTTGAAAGCTTTAGTGTTAGATTTATATTCAGCTACCAGTCTCCATCTCAGCTCAGACTAATTTGCCAGTTTACTGAGTTTATGTCCCTATTTCAAAAGATCTCAAGAAACTATCAGTTATAACACAGTAATACATACATACATTATGCCGAAACAAACCTTTCAAGTGTATGTTATAACATAGTAGCCTGTGTATACATGGTTTAAATACACCTATTGCCAATCATAAAAAATTAACCTAATTATTATGCCACTGTGTGCATATCTAATAAGTTGACCAAACAAACAAAACTTACGAATTATATATAGTTCGATCAGCCTTATGCGCCACCCATATAATTTTGCCTATTTAATGCATCGCTGACCACATCACGCCGTGTTTTACCGTATTTACCGCATATGTGTTTAAAGGTGCAAGTGCACTGTAGGCCTTATGCATGACGAGACTGCGCCTAAAACGTAACACACCTCTTATTACCGTCCATGCGGCAAATGTTTTTGTAATCCGCATAAACTTAGAAGACCCGGACCAGTGACGATACTGCTCATAAAAACAGCATATCTGAATCTACAATATCGGGGGAGGTGGGGGGGGGGGGGTTCACACCGTAGAATAAGTCTGATCTGCATCTACACTGTTTGCTCAGTATTACCAATTGACTATGCGGCCTCGTGGCTCGTTTAGATACCTTTATTTTAAAATGGAGCATAAATTAATCCTCCATACATTTTCTTTAAAGATTTGAAAATTTCTCCCAGTCTCCCGTAGTTAGTAAACTACAAAATTCAGCAAGCTGCTGCTCATTAGAACTACAATTTTGTCACTTATCTGCTATATGAGGCTCTTCACTTCTGTTAACAACTGTCTTTGTCTTCACACTTTCTGTGTCCATCTTGAAAAACTTCGACTGTCGAACGATGTGTTCGGGTAGAAATCTCGCTTAGAACTGAAAAACTATTTCCCGCCCAAGCTTTTATATGACACCAGTCACATGACTACACACAGCTCAAACCTGTTATAAAACCGGTCCGTTAAGACATAAGTTCTCCGCTATACGTTGTAACGCGGAGAACTAGTAATTCCTTTTACATCATTAAATGTTTAAATAAATAAATCATCCTTTCAAATCTCTGGTTTCTTCTTAGGAAGAATCAATATTTGCTTGTCAGTTGTTTACACTCTTTATTTCCTGACGTTTCGGCCTGTACCGGCATTCTTCAAAGGAAAATGCAAGAAGAAATTTACTCTACATTCCTTGTGATGCTTTTCAGTCCACTATCTTGGTTATGACATTGTTGATTATAATCAACAATTAATAATTGTTGATTATAATCAACAATGTCCACTATCTTGGTTATGACATTGTTGATTATAATCAACAATTAATAATTGTTGATTATAATCAACAATGTCATAACCAAGATAGTGGACTGAAAAGCATAACCAATATAGTGGACTGAAAAGCATCAACAATGTCATAACCAAGATAGTGGACTGAAAAGCATAACCAAGATAGTGGACTGAAAAGCATCAACAATGTCATAACCAAGATAGTGGACTGAAAAACATAACCAAGATAGTGGACTGAAAAGCATCAACAATGTCATAACCAAGATAGTGGACTGAAAAGCATAACCAATATAGTGGACTGAAAAGCATCAACAATGTCATAACCAAGATAGTGGACTGAAAAACATAACCAAGATAGTGGACTGAAAAGCATCAACAATGTCATAACCAAGATAGTGGACTGAAAAGCATAACCAATATAGTGGACTGAAAAGCATCAACAATGTCATAACCAAGATAGTGGACTGAAAAGCATCAACAATGTCATAACCAAGATAGTGGACTGAAAAGCATAACCAAGATAGTGGACTGAAAAGCATCACAAGGAATGTAAAGTAAATTTCTTCTTGCATTTTCCTTTGAAGAAGGCCGGTACAGGCCGAAACGTCAGGAAATAAAGAGTGTAAACAACTAACAAGTAAATCATCCTTGATAATTCCTAAATCTACATTACATCCTCTTTAAGATTTTTTTTTCCCAAAAAATTTGCTCGAAAAAAAAATCGAGGTCTTTTGAAGTTACAAATTTCATACCCGTGTTTCTGTTAAATGATAGAGGAAATCACAAAAAGAAGCACCCCCTGTTGAGATGAATGCCTAGCAAAACATTATGTTTTCTTTTAATTACAACATTTTTGATAGATCCTTTTAGCCGATTTATTTAATTATCTTTCTAAAGATATATTTTACATGCACCCACTAGAAATTTAATTTAAGTCAAACTAGAATAATTCCTAACGGACAGTACAATTTTTTTTTTTTTTTTTTTTTTTTTTTTTTTTTCGCTTTAAATTTGGCCCGTAAAATACAGGTAGTATATATCGATTTCAGTGAAATCGGAATACGGCCATATTTGCGGATGGCACGCAACCAGATGCTTAATAATAATAAGCATAAATGATGATAATAGCAATCAAATCTTTCTTTCTTTTCTTTCTTTCTGTACGACAGTCGTATAAAATAGACCATTAAAAATTGATTGCAATTATATGTTTAACCGATTTACAGTGCGCGGCCCGTCCTTTTATTCAAAAATTGAGATAGCCATCAAACTCAGTTCTACTTTGGACATCGTTTCATAATAATAATAATAATAATAAATAAGTCTATACTGAATAGTGTTTTCAAAGTACTTTCAGACATATTGAGCAGCGGCTTCTTTCTAAAACTAAGCTACATATCTTTGGCGACTTCGTAGTCTTTTGATACAATTTATAGTAAAATAAGTTTAATACAATACTTTTTTAATACAATACAAGTTATGCCAATTCACCTATTAGTCTTAAGAATAGGATTCTATTATGAGCGTCTTCCTAATTTAGGAATTTAGAATATCATTTAAACAATACAATACAAATAGTTTATTCAGCATAAAACATATAGTACAATGTTTTAGCCATACAAACATCAACATACAGTGAAAAACAATGGTTATGTATAATTTTACTGGAGAGCAAATATGTACCCGGTTGGTAAATAGGTACAGAGGTATACTAAGTAAACACGATACTTTCAATACAACCAGTAGATACATTTAAGTATCAGGAAACATAGATACAAGTATTATTAGCTCATGAGATACGATTTTTTGTGGCAAAGTATATCAATTTTGCTAAGTTACATATATTCTTTCTCGAAGTTGTAGACATAAGAGTTTCGAATTTATACAAAGACGGCCAATGACAGAAGTAGGGTTTAAAATATTTCATTCTAAGTTGACGATAGTTAGGGCATACAAGTAGAAAATGATACTCATCTTCTATTTTGTTCATATTACATGATTTACAAATTCGCTGGTCACGGGGAGTACTATCATACCTTCCAGTTTCAATGGACAAATTATGTGACGATGTTCTAAAGCGGGACAGAGCGATTTTATATTCATTTTCATTTAAAACCGTAAGATATTTTTCTGATTCAAACTTATGTTTGAAGATACAATATGACTGTAGGCGGCTTGAATAGTTAATATCACAATACCATTTCTGAAAATAGTTATCAAAAATTCTTTGTTTGATCATCTGGAACGGAATTTCTATATCAGCCTGATTATTCCCTACATATTCGAATCCATAATGTTGTAAAATATATTTGATCTGGAATGTCCAGTATTGTCCGTTATAATTGTGGTTTAAATCAGCGTCTTCTTTTAGCATAAATATATCAGTTTAACCAATGATGAGTCGTTCTTACGCAGCATTTTAATCCAATATTTTATCATATTGATTTTTCGGAATTCTGCGAGTGGGACTCTGCCTAATTCACCATATAATGCTGTCAAATTTGTTGATTTTTTAACACCTAGAACGCGCCGCAAAAATTTCGTATGAATCATTTCTACGTCAGACGCTCCGTGTATTCCCCATACTTCCCCATACTTCGGAGCCAAAGTTCAAAATTGACCCAACTAGGGTATCAAAGAGTTTACATTTCTGATTAACTGGTAATTCCACTTTTTGAAAAATGGTAAAAAGATTGTACAGTGCAAATGATGCATGCTGAGCGATGCATTTTTGGCTGCGATACCAATTTCCTTTCTAGAAAAAAGGAATGCCCAAATATTTAAAAGAGTCAACAAGTTCTAATACATTGTTGTAAATGACAAAGTCATGATGTGTGCGCCGTCATTATCTTAGTCTGTAGTCTTGCGCATTTGAAGTAGTCTTTTGTTTAGATGTGAAAGGTGTGAAAAATATATTACTCAAACAACTACATTAATTGACACATTAGAATTTTGCATTTTGTCGCGAGGTTTACAGAAACTCATGACTGGTATTTATATAGACTTTATTCACGCTCATTCCATACAGAATATGGCATAAGAGGTACATGATACAAAATATACATATGTGACAACTGCATGCGCGGATTCGTAAGCTAAATATATATAAACAGTCTGGATCACAATAATAAACTGGAGGAGGATTATTATACTTAGTATTACTGCTAATTCTATAACTATAACATTTGAACAGTGGAATTTCTTAACTTTCTAGAAAATGAATGAAAACATTGGTTAAACTGCGTATATGCGCAGACTGATCCGTACATAAGACGACATGTAGCTATCTTAGTAACAAATTTGGAAAAAATACGAGGGAGTGCACCTTTAAAGTTTACATGAACCCCTACGGGTTTTATTCACTTTAGACGCGACCTAATGTAGTTTACTTTTAGATTAACCTCAGATAAATAAAATGCATTCCTTAATTGTCGACATTACCAAGACTTTAATATTACATGTATCTGGTTTCCACTTTGCCAGATGGTAAATAGAGCTTACTTACCCGTCTAGAAATTACTTGTCGCTGAGTTGACCACAACACCGCCAGTGTTATTAACATTGGTGAAACTGACATACTGACTGTCAACCGATTTTATCCAAATCAAAACATTTTACTTTAACGTCCTTTCAGTCATCTGGAGATTCCGCTGCATCCAGCAACAACAAAAAGCTTATTTTTTTCATTGATTCCTTTCCGCATGAATATGAAAAATTAGCAATAATCCAAGTTTGGTTATTTTTCCTTTAAAAGTTTTCAGTTTACTATGTCTTTGATGAAAGTATTGAAACAATCAGAACTTTGTATACGTGTCTATTTCTTTTCCATTTTCAGTTAATTTAATAACTACCGTTATGAATTTAATAATTGCGCAAACATATGCTCCTAGCAGTCTGATCAGCGTCTACAATGTTTTTATACCGTCAGCACTTCTGACACACAGCCTGATAATATACCGTAATTAGCGTATATATTGGGTCACTTAAAAATAATTAATTTTCCATTTGGGACAAATGGAAAATTTATTATTTTAGGTGACCCAATACTTAAGTACATTAGGGTATTCAACAATTTCAAATATTGGGATAATTACATTCTCTTCCGTGCTTTCACGACGAATTTACTAAGGAAAGCAACTTTCATGACTTCCTGCTAGCTTCCCTGGAAGATGAAGCCCTTTCAAATCGGAGTCTACTCTTAAAATAAAAGAATTTGCTCTATGAGCAAATGCTTTTATTTAAGAGTCGACCCCAATTAAGATGGGAGGTAAAACTGAGAATGTCTTAGCTGCTTCCCCTGAAAGTGTACCGATTTACCTTACGCCGTTCTAATAATAAGAATAATTACGACTATACAATACAATAAATATTTAATGTAGAACGTCTCATAATTTACTGTCCTGATTTATTTCCAATACTGTAATGACATCACGCACAGTTTTCTAGACACACTCAGAACTGAGTCGCTATATGACTTAAGATTGCTGTCTTTATTGGCTGTTTTCTATACAATATAATCCAAAGGTAATCGAGTTCCTCGCATCTTACGCCCTCGAGATTGGTTGATCATCTCTCATAAGACCAGTTTACCAAAGATTTTATTCCTTCTTTTTTTTTGCAGCACCTCGCATTGTACGCCCTTCATTGGTTGATCATTTCTCTTAAGGCCAGTTAACCAAAGATTTTCTTTTTTGCAGTACCTATGGGCATATTATAGGACTACAGAGAGTTTTATTCAAAAGGCTAATTCTAAGAAATTACTAATTACTGGGACAGCATTTCTTATCATTTTACTATCCTGACACACTCTTTTCCCCGCTCGCTCTTATGAGCGATACACATTTTGTTTTGATCATTCTCGAAGTGGTAACAATGTTCTTGTGCCTGTTTCCTCAAATTTCACTGTTTACAGCTTTGTAGCATAATAAGTTTGCTGCCGTTTAATGGCTGCTTGCTGTGCTATACATTCCAAAGCTAGTCGAGTTCCTCGCATCATACGCCCTCAGGATTGGCTGGCCATTTCTCTGCAGGCCAGTTAACTAAAGATGTAATTCTTTTTCGCAGCACCTACGGCCATACTGCATGATTAAAGAGTGTTTATTCAAAAGGCTGATTCCAAGATACTTCCCATTACTGGGAGAGCATGCATCATCCTTTTACTTTCAAGTGACAACTCTCTCTCTCTCTCTCTCTCTCTCTCTCTCTCTCTCTACTCTCTCTCATGAAGCCTCCAAATAAGGTAAGTCGATTTTTATGGTGTTTTTTCGCCAGTTGCAAAGTAGTTATACAGTTCTTGAGCAGCAAAACACCCTAAAATAATGTTAGCATTAACTTAAGCAAACGTGTGCATTTCCTTCGACAAACTGGAAATTAAGAATTTCTTCAAAGAGTCTGACATTTTATAGTTTTAGTTCCCAATTATTTTTATTTCCAGTAAACGAAGCCAGACTTGTCACAAATGTCAGTAAAGCAGGTCATTAAACTACATGTGAGCTGCAAACACGAGAAAACCAACAAAGTAGGTGTGCGCCCAGCGCATACTCAGATCAGCCTGGGCATCCGCCCAGTTTGATCAGACTCTACGCTAAGCGCTTAAAGGGTAATTAAGGGTCTAAGCTGCTTCCATGCGGACAGCAAAGACTCGGATCAGACTGGGCGGATGCCCAGGCTGATCTGAGTCTGCGCTGGGCGCACAGCCACTTTGTTCATTTTGTCGTGTCGCGGATCATGCATTATCACACAACAATATCGATGAAGTTTGAAGAAAGGACAGAAAAAAGAGACAAGAAATGTGAAATAATGATGAATATCAAGACAAAAAAAGAGAAGACCTAGCCTGTCAAATAAATTGATCATTACTATTTTCAGAAATACAAAAAAGTGTATTAAAAGTTCATTCCCTCGATCGACCTCACGTTATTGCCAGATAAAATGCCCGGATGAAGCAAGATGCTTGTTAGTAACCAACATAATGAGAATTGCACAACCCGCAGGTTTGCACTATAATCACTGTGTGAGTCCGTCCGTCCGTTATCAGTTAGCGAAAACGCTTATAACTCTTGAACCGCATTCTATATTTTGATAAAATTTTGCATATTTATACATGTCAATATTATCTAACGACTCGCATGCATAACCGTCTTTTTTGATGGACGAGGCTTTGCTGAGCACAAGTTGAAAATTTACGGTCAAGTAGTGAAAATGCTCATAACTCTTGAACCCCGTGGTATATATGGTTCAAATTTTATATACATTGTCCAGCCACCGGCATGCAAAACGGTGACGAGGCTTCACCGAGCATCATTTTGGCCGGTTGAGCTATTTTGTCCGTCCGTCCGTTATCAGTTAGCGAAAACGCTTATAACTCTTGAACCACATGGGATATTTTGACAAAATTTTGCATACTTATACATGTCAACATTGTCTAACGACTCGCATGCATAACAACCTTATTTGTTGGACGAGGCTTTGCTGAGCACAAGTTGAAAATTTACGGCCAACTACTGAAAATGCTCATAACTCTTGAAAACCGTGGTAAATATGGTTCAAATTGTGTATGCTTATGTATTTTAACATAGTCCAGCCACCGGCATGCAAAACAGTGACGAGGCTTCACCGAGCATCGATTTGGCCGGTCGAGCTCTTTTATTGAAAATGCTCATAACTCTTGGACCGCTTGGTATATTTGCTTCAAATTTTGTATACTTATGTAATTTAACATTGCCCAGGGCCACTGGTATGCAAAACTTCTTATTGCACAACCCGCAGATTTGCACTATAATCACTGTGTGAGTCCGTCCGTCCGTTATCAGTTAGCGAAAACGCTTATAACTCTTGAACCGCATTCTATATTTTGATAAAATTTTGCATACTTATACATGTCAACATTATCTAACGACTCGCATGTTAGTCCTTCCGCTGTAGTCAGTGAGTGAAATTGCTCATAACTCTTAACCACATGGTGTAGTTTGATAAAAATATGCATCATTCTACAAGAAATGACCAATTTCATTTCCATACATTCCTTCTGGCACCAGAAACTGATTATTCTACATTCACCACGAGTTGTGCACATTACCATCAGTTGATTCTGACTATTAAGTTCTCGTACAAATTTATCCATTTCATGAGTAACCCAGAAAAATCTCCACACACAAAAAGAAATGCTTAGCCTTTCTGGGAGCATGTGCTGGTTTTCATCATGCATGTATTCCATTCTAATGATTCTGTGAGAACAGATGCCTAGAAATTGCCCCTAATTTGATACAGATAGACATAAATCTCAGTAAGTTGTCCCTAGATACTGCCGCAAAGCATGAATTATACAAACAAATGTCTCTTGATTAGAACCGTACTTTGATGGTTTTAAAGCTTCTGTTATTTTATTTTATTTAGGCAGAAGCTTTCGTTAACATGCATTTGTACAGTGTGTCTGAAAGCAAGATGTTCATGTCTTTGTGTCCGGCTACAAAACGATTTTTGCATTGAAATATATTTCAATTATTGTCTGTGTCAAAGTGATTGAAACTAATACAAAGATGGATCATTGCAAAATATTCACTTTCCAAACCTAGTCTCAATGTTGTAATGACGTCATACATAGTAGCGTACATGTATCCAAAGCGAGTTGTTTAGACTTTTTTTAGGAGAGCACCATATCGTATTTCGTATGAATGTTTTGTAATGGTGCGGATGAAGAAAAATTCCATCTAATTTAATATAGAGAGCTGTAAATCTTAGTTACCGCTCAAACCACATGAAATATACAGATTACTATCTCTTGATTACGCTATTGTTTGACAGTTTAAAAGCAATACGAAATAGATGAGGACTTTTAGATGTAAATGATTATCATTGGATATTTTGAGAAAAATGCTTACTGAAACTGGATTCAGCCTTTGAATTATCGATCTTAAACTCAACTTAGCCGATGGCTCAGGATAGGCAAGCTGCGTCGTCATCCGTCGTCGTTCATTTACAAACGTTTCTTTTTTTTTTCTACAAAACTGCCGGGCCTATAGGAACCAAATTTCATATGGAGTCTCGATGGGGTCGAGTGATCCGTTCAAACGGTCCTGGTCACATGATGAACATGGCCACCTCTCCCATACATGTACAAATATGTATATGGAAAATCAAAATAAAAAATTAAAAACTAAAACACCGATGGCCTTGAAACTTGGTTTATATAGTATCGAGTAGTCGAATACGATCAAGGTTGACCTTAACCTTTTTATGGCAAGATCAAATTTGCTTCCCGGTGGGTTTATATGAGAAACTGCTATAACAAAAATTTTGGAAATTGTTGACGACTTAGGTATAAAAGTTGGTATACACAGTCAACTAAATGAATACGTGTATAATTTGAAGTACCAGAGATCAATGTCATTCTTTGACCATTGTTCAAGGTCATCTTCTCCTTCAAAGCCACCTGGCCGATGGGAATCAAATTACATGTGGAACTTCCAGGGGTCAGCAGAACGAAAGTTGGAACTGTCCTAGTCACCTGACCAACATGAACCTCGACGGCTTTGAAACTTCGCATATAGCATCGGGTAGGCTACTCGAGTGCTATTAAAGTTGTTCAAACGATGACCCTGGGTTGGTCTTGATTTTTCAAGGCAAGTTCAAATTTGCTTCCTTGTGCTTTTAAATGAGGACATGCTATAAGATTTATTTTTTGGGGGGAAATTTTTGAAGAATTTGGTATAAAAGTTAGTATATACTGTCAACTATATGAGTAAATGATTAACTTGAGAGGCCTTTGAACATGGTCAATCATATTTCAGCAGATTCAAACGTCTTCCTCCAAAGTCACTGTGTCACCTGAAAGTACATTTCATATGGAGCCTCCAGGGGTCGGGGGAACGAAAATTTATTTAAAGTCTCCATATTCCAATCAGTGGTAAAAATCGTCGAAGCACAAATCCTTATAAGGATTTGTGCTTCGACGATTTTTACCACTGATTGGAATCATTGGCATCTTTGGCTTTTGATCAAAGTCACTCATATTAAACAATTTCAAACATCTTCTCATCCAAAGTCTTAGAATAGATTGTAACCAAATTTCGTATGCAGCCTCCAGGCCCTGGGTCGAGGGAATAAAATTTTTGTTCGCGCGGTTCTGGTCATATTGCTAACATGGCCACCCCGCCCATGTATTGTAAAAACACTTAAAAATAATCTGTAGAACCAAAAGACCAGACCGTGGGTCTTGAAACTTAGTATATAGCATTGGGTACTCCGCCACTAACATCTTTGTTCAATGATGACCTTGAGGTGATATTGATCAATGCCATTCTTTGACTTTTGATCACGGTCACTCATATTGCAACAGTTTTAAATATCTTCTCCTTAAAACTCACTCAGCCAACCGAAACCAGTAAAATTTCACAGGGAATCCCAAGGAGATAGGTGAATATGCAATATGCCCCGCCAACTGCTCCGAAGCTCATAAAAGAACGTTCTGCAACCAAATAACCGCCTTGAAACGGAAAATGATTAGGCTATGGCGGGGTAGGGAGTAGGGTGGTGGAGGGGTGGGGGGTGGGGGGGGGAGTAAATCGTTTTATGCGATTTCTCTATTGTTTGTTTGAAAGAAAAAAAACGAATCTCAAGAAGATAAAAAATTCTTTGTGAACCAGACAATAAGCGCATTTCGGTAATAAATAATCGTGTGACAGTATCTTTTTTTAAATTTTATAGTCACCCACAAACTCGGTATTTCTATAAGCGGCGCTGCAAATTATAGCAACAAAGTTATTTTGCTGAACTAAAGAGACTAGAGGGGCCTATTAACATTTCTAATGGAAAACAATATGGCTTATTCGGTATAAGTTTATGTACTGTTATCAAATTATGGCTCCCATGGTATTTCCCTGTTTTTCATACAAAGACACTATTGCAACGTCTATCTAGATAATGATAAAAGTTTAGATCCTTTAAGAGCAAAGAAAACATTCATAAGTAAAGCCTGTTTCACATCAGCCTTACGGCAGCCGTACGGCCCTCTGCGATCACATTTCTGGCAAAAATCGCTGGGTTTCGTGCGGCAGCCGCAAGATCGTCGTACGAATTTTAGACGTCGCAAGGTCGTCGCAACGTCGCAAACTAAATTCTCAACATGCACATTATTTCTGCGATTTTTTGGCAATCTGTGGACGCCGCAAGGCTGCCGCACGACAGTGTTGAGACAACCGCACGATTGCCTCACGATTTTGCGGGAGTTCGCAAGTTTGTAGGCGGGGTTGCTGTCAATCATTGCTTGCGTTTGTCTTGCGACGGTCGCAAGACAGCCGCACGAGCATCTTACGACAGTCGTGCGTCCTGACAGAATGCTATCGCAAGAATGTTGCGAATCGTAAGACAATCGCGCAAGTTGCACGGCAGCTGCACGACAGCCGCACGGCAGGCGCACGACAGTCCTACGATTTTTGCGTCACTTGCGTCTCCCTTAAAAGTAAATCGGTACTCACAGTCTTGACTCCAGAAAAGAAGCATGTCCCCGGAGTTTGCCCCACCAACGCCTCGCATGTCCTCTTCTACCTTGTCGTGCTCGGATGAGCAGCACCAGGATGGCGGCGTGGTGCTCTTCTTCATCACGGAGCCTCCTTCTTAGAAGGACAATACGCTGCTGTGGGATAGCCATCAGGCTCTAATGTGGTGTCGACAATCGATGGTGAAACTATTAGGGTTGCAGGTGGGGCTCTTGCATTTTATTCGTCATTCGAGGCGAATTCGTACGATGAACGTACGGTCATCGTAAGACATTCGTGAGACAGCCTTGCGGATTCTTTTTCGTCGTACGGTGCCCGCAAGAGTTTTGACAAATTCTTACGACCGTCTCACGGCAGTCTTGCGGCAGTCTTACGGCTGCTACACGGCCATCTTGCGACAGCCGTACGAAATGTTGTTTATTTTTTCTACTTTTAAGCTGCAAAATCGTGCGACCCGTGAGACAGACGTACGAACATCGTACGGCTGCCTTACGATCTCTGAGACCACGATGGACCCGCCCAGATACACTGCGATTTTGTCTGCGATCTGTCTACGGCACCCATGGCCTCAAAAATCGTACGAACAAAAAATCGCACGGCTGATGTGAAACAGGCTTAAGAAGTTGGGCCATACCGCGGTTTCGGCTATTCAAGCCTCATCAGTGACCTAGAAACTTTATTTATTCTCATTATTACATGTATACTCAGGATCTTTGTTTACCATCTGCGTAAAAGTAAACCTCTAATGCGCTTATGAATAATTAAACACGACTAGTTGGATAACGTCATTTTTTCGCAACAATATATCTTGTGTACTGTGGTTGCATTATTGGAAGGACGTACAGAGTTACTACCCTTTGTTAGCAGACTCTATTTGATTGTAACCACTTACCCTTTTATTTAACCTGAATTGGAATCCATTTCCACTTCGGTTCGCTGAAAAATCCACAAAAGTTTCTTTTGCTATGATCGCAGAACTTGCTTACTTTACGGGATTTGCATAAAGGGGCAAAACTTTGTTTGTAACGAGTAACCAATATTGAAAATCAACTGATGATAATGTGCACAACCCGTGGTGAATGTAGAATAATCAGTTTCTGGTGCCAGAAGGAATGTATGGAAATGAAATAGGTAATTTCTTGTAGAATGATGCATATTTTTATCAAACTACACCATGTGGTTAAGAGTTTTGAGCAATTTCACTCACTGACTACAGCGGAAGGACAAACAGACTGATGGACTTGCACAGCGATTAAAGTGCACACCTGTGGATCGTGCAATACTGTTTCGACTTTCGTCACCGTTTTGCATGCCGGTGGCTGGACAATGTTAAAATACATAAGTAGACAAAATTTGAACCATATATACCACGGGGTTCAAGAGTTATGAGCATTTTCACTACTTGGCCATTGACAAATCATCATATTTGCATGTGCTACAACAAGAATCATTTAAATCTTGAAGAATGTGAAGAATGGTTTTGCAAAGTAATGAAAGGCAAATAAATTTTAAATGTTACTTTGAAAATATGCAGCCCCTCTTGTGTTTAAGGCGCTATATAAAAGAAACCTTTTGCCAAACATTTTTGAAACTTCCACCGAAAACCAGTGAATGACAACTAATTACATTCATGTTAAGCACGCATACGCAGATTCAATAGAAGTATCTTAGGTTCAGAACTTTTTCAATCGTCCCTCGTATAGTGTCTATCAAGGGTGCATAAAAAAACATACGTGCCGGCTTCCTCTGTCTGCGGCTGTTGTCTCCCGGACTGCATCGGCTTCTATATCGTCGGAAAGATATTTCGTTGCTCATCACCTACTCTGTTTTTTTTTTTTTTTTTTTTTTTTTTGTTGTTGTTTTTCTCATGTTATTGGTGCATTTCAGCTGACTGCAGCCAAAGGGCCTCAAAAAGCTGGATCGTTCTGCGAAAAAAACCTAGTCTAGTCTATCCCATACGTTATAAGGTCGGTGGGACACCACAGATGACTTTTCTTCTCACCTCTTCTTCTGTCTACCACTTCTTCTTTTTCCCTTTACTGTGCCCTGTAGAATCGTCTTTGCTAAGCCAGGAGGCCGTAAGATGTGGCCAGACCACCTTAGTTTCCGTCTTTGAACAAGGTCACGCGTTCTCCATATTCTCCAATGGCTGCTTGGATCTTTCTGCGTACATCCTCAATAGTAACATGGTCCTTGTATGAGATACTCAGTAACCTTTGGTAGAATCTCATCTCAAAGGCCTGTGTTCTTTTTACTCGATAAGATAAACCCATCAATAAATTCCATATGGCTTGGGAGGTATGGCGAGAACAAGGCTGATGGATGCGGGGACATACAGAGACGCACACGGACATGGGTAATACTTAATGCTCTTGTCATTCTGGCCATGGCATAAGACAGGTAAATGAAAACATAACTCTGCTAACATACCCTGGCTTACCTTCTGGTCATTTTAACTTTCTTGGTTTGTGACGATTCTTCATCTATTTCCCAAGCTTTTTTAATAGGAAATCTCCAAAAATGGGCCGACGACACCCTTCTCCTTACAATCAGACTTGCTAAGGTCAAATAAGGTCATGAGTTGTCTTTATCATTCATGACATTTCATCTCATTCATAACGGTGGTAGTTGCCGTCTGAAGTTTTATTAAAATTTCCAGGAGTTATAACCTAGAAAAGATATTTTAACAAGGGTAGATAACTCACAAGACAGTGAGAAGGTATGTCTTTGATAATCAAGTCATATTATGACATTAAGATTAATGCATCTGTTAAGTTTTATCAAAGTATTCCAATAGATTTAGGAGCTATGGAAAAGACATGAAAATTTGCTAAGGGAAGCTAAAAATCATTACTCAATCTGAGACACCAACAGTTGTCTTTCACATTCAAGTAATATTGTCTCATCGAGATGATGGCACCCCTCGTGTTTCATAGACATATACCAATGGGTCAAGAAGCTTTAATATGTGAAATTGGCAACAGCAAATACCTCATTAAGGCCAAGAGTTTCAGGCCTGATCCAGACCACCAGGTACTGGTGGGGCTCTGGATAACTGGTGGGGCTGGTAAGTGCCGAGAATATGTGTGTGTGTGTTGGGGGGGGGGGGGGGGGGGGGGGGGGGCGGGGGGGGGAGTTTCAGGCCTGATCCAGACCACCAGGTACTGGTGGGGCTCTGGATAACTGGTGGGGCTGGTAAGTGCCGAGAATATGTGTGTGTGTGTTGGGGGGGGGGGGGGGGGGGGGGGGGGGGGGGGGGGGGGGGGGGGGGGGAGGGGGGGGGTAAAATTGATGACATCATTGGGGATCAATTTTAGGAGAAATTTTGCTAATGTCTTTTTTGCCTTGAAATATATGTTGTGATATTTCATCAGAATCGCCTCGCCGAGGCGATTCTAATGAGATGTCACAACATATTTTTTAATCTAACCAGTATCAGGTGGCGGGGCTCAAGCCCCAAAGCCCACCCCCTGGATCCGGGCCTGAGTTTTATATACTCAAAAAAAATATTAAAGGGTCAAACTTTTACCCTGCGATTTCTGGAACATTTCAAACATTTGGTAAAACAAATCATTTCTACCTTCCATTTTATTCATTTTACAAGTTTTATACACATGAAGCTTGAACCTATAGCCTTTGTCTTGACTAAGGCCAAGCTTTAAGTCAAACTACCCCTAAAATGAAAGTTGTTTGAATTCCCATAGAGAATTGATAGTGTGTCAGTTTGGTCGGAAATAACTTCTAAAATTGCAATGAGTTTTAAACTTCTTATAGCTTGCTGATCTTAAAAATGATTAAACTTGATGACTATTTAGCAATTTTTCAAAAAATGCATGAATTGGCGAAATCGAAAATTTTGGTGAATTTGTTCCCTATGGACTTAAAAAAACTCTGATTTTGAGGGTAGTATGAATTGAAGTCTGGACTTCATCAAGATATGGGCTATATTTTCAAACTTCATGTGTACAAAACTTGTTAAATGAATGAAATGGAAGGTGGAAATGATTTATTCTACCAAATGTTTGAAATGTTCAAGAAATCGCGGGGTAAAAGTTTGACCCTTTAATATTTTTTTCGAGTATATTTCAGTCATGCAACTTCAAATCATTAGAATGAAAGAATCTGACAAGTTTCTTGAAAATATTCTGCCGGGATAAGAAGCTAAAACCCAGGGAAGAAATTCTGGCAACAGCACAATTGGTCCATGAGTTGTCTTTGTTGTCTCTTAAATCAGTGCATTTGTGCAATTTCATGAAATATTCCAAAAGGTTAAGAGGCTATATGCCTGGCAAGAAATTCTGGCAGGGGCAGGTAACTCATAATTATTAGAATCAAAATTTGTCCTGTTTTTTCTTGCTATGTTAACTTGTGAAGATGCTTGCATGTTTGAAATCTTATTAAACTATTCCAAACTGTTTAAAATGAGCTATAGTTCAGAGAAAATATTGGAAAGGGCACACAACTCATAAATTAAGACTGTGAGTCAGCCGAAATCATAAATTGCAGTCATTTGATCCCATGCAACAGGATACAATCAACAACCAGAAACACAATATTCAGAAATCATGTAATCTTTAATGCAGTGATAAAATGGTTGCATAATACATTAACAACCTTAGTACAAGTCATAAACATGCATACACACTAAACATGATGACTGAGTCGCGACCCGACAAAACCAACAAAGTGGTATGTGCACCCAGTGCAGACTCAGTTCAGCCTGGGCATCCACCCAGTCTGATCAGACTCTTCCCTAAGTGCTTAAAGGGTAGATAGGGGTCTAAACTAGCTTCAAGCTGACAGTGAAGACTCTGATCAGACTGGGTGGATGCCCAGGCTGATCCGAGTCTGCAATGGGCACACAACCACTTTGTTGATTTTATCGTGTTGCGGCTCATGTAGTTTCGCATGAAATAAAAGTTAGCAGCAATATTGTGTAACAGTAAAGGATCATTATATTACAAAAAGTTAGGAGTAAAAAATTTATACAAACATCGAAATTGAAGCACTAGAAAAATACAGCTTTCTCTGTTTATACATAATAATCATCACAGAAAATCACAGTAAAATCGCAGCTCAACATAAGACTAATTTTGACGATAATTCTAGAATATTTGTTCTTCTTTTTTCATGAACATATGTTGTGGCCCCGCATTAGAACCGTTTTATGTGATTGGGTAAACTTTCAGGGTTTTCATTTTACCTCCCTTCTAAATTGGGGTCAACTCTTAAAGGGAAGTATTTAGGAGATAATTCTTTCATTAACTCTTTAAGCCCCAGTGATGCAATTAGCAAAATTTGCAAACAGCGTAGATCCTGATGAGGCGGCTCATAATGAGCAGCCTCATCTAGATCTACACTGTTTGCCCTCTAGTCTTTGAATTCTCAATATAAAAAGTCTTGGACAAGGCATTTTTTTAATTTTTGCAGACGTAAATTTTGTCGTCTGCTTTTTGGTAGTGAAAGAGTTAAGAGTAGACAGCATTTTGGGAGGACCGTTTCATCCAGGGAACCAAACAAGAAGTCACGAAAGCTGTTTCCACACCGGATAGGTGGCAATTGAAAACGCTCATGCAGTCGACGAATGTGGATCAAAAACCATTAAAAACAGAGTTTTTGATTGCAAATTGTTGCCAATTTGCAATCGAAAATGCTGTTTCTAACGGTTTTTGATCTGCATTAATCGATTGTTAAGAGCGTTTTCGACTGCCCCCTATCTGTATAAATGGTAGAAGAATAGGAAGGTGAATCACTTTACCTTCAGCACAATGACTGTAATGAGGTGCCACAACATGTTTTATGCATAATCAACACTATAATTTCAGATTTTTCATCAAAACCAACCTTATCTGGAGCCTACAGCATAACAATGGAATTCCTTTATTGTAAGACACATATACCTCTACATTCAGCCAAACACACCAAACTCTAATAATCTGAAAAGGCTAAAGTCCAGCCGAGATGATTAAGATTTGAGCCATCTCATTTGGTTCCACAATGCTTGCCTTGCATACAATTCTATACAGGGTTCTATATCTGTTTTAATCACAAGTCTTTGGATTTGACAACAATTCTATGACTTACAAGTTTGGACTAGTGACTTTGCTACAAAAGAGAAAAGGAAAAGAGAAAAGCAAAGTTTTACTTTCATAAAATTTGTGAAATGCCCCTTTCTAAAGGTCCAAATACCATGAAGGTAAATATAAAATCACATCTATTAGGAAAAAAAGGTTAAAGGCTGTCAGACCTTATGTCATGGAAATCTATTTCTCTTCTCTTAATATAGTCCAACACTGTAGATATTTCTTAAAACTGTTCAAATCAATGAATACACCTCCATCTACTTGCACCACTTTTTACCAAGGAAAACATGTTAAAAATGACTTCCTGATTGCTTCCCTGGACAGAGAAGCCCTGCTACATTTTAAGCAAGATTGCTGCACCTAGGGGACAAAATTATTTCCTTTAAAAGTTCACCCAAGTTGGAAAGACAGGCAGAAAAGAAAATGACAGTTGCTTCCCCTGAAAGTGAATCAATTCATCTTAAAGACAAATATTCTTGTTTATTGGCTGCCATTACCCTATTATGCAACAGTCCAGTGACACTGCCATTTCATCAAAGAAAATATCCCATCTCACATTGGTAATGACATAACAGGGTCATAAAACCAATCAATACTGGGGGGGGGGGGGGGGGGGGGGGGATCTATATGGGGGGGGTCTATATAGTATAGAATATTTGTCTTTAAAAGCAAAATGCATCCTTCTGTGAGCTGTAGCACAAGAAAAGGAAAACACAAATCATGAGTATCCAAAGCCAGTGCAACCCGCTAATAAGATCAATATAATGAAAAACTTCAACCCAAATAGTAATGGGACAAAAAAAATGCATGGACAGTTGGACTCACAGACAGAAAGATGAAACTTTATACCCTTCAACGTACTTGTATACCAGTAGTATAATAACCACATAATGCCATGTCATGATAAAACTGTCTTAGGCCAAATATGTAGATATATAGCTCAGATGAACAGACATACATGCTGGTTGCTGTATGGGCATGTACTGATCAGACTAGGCATGTGTCATGCAATGTGTATCATGTAATGGTCCATTTGGCCCTAAGGTATCTTTTTTCATGCTTAACTCAGCTGAGCACAAAATTTCAATTTCTTGCAAACAAAACCTGTGGTAAAATCATACCTTTATAAATACAGTAATTCAAGACCAGTCAGGGTCAGGTTGTTCAAAACTAACAGCATTGTTAGCTAATGAGACAACTGATGAGACGTTAAATTTTCAACTGTATTGTATGCAAAAAGACTACTGTTTTTGCTGAAAAAAATGTGAGGAGCTTTTGCAGTGCAAAAGTTCCTCACATTTTTTTTCAGCAAAAAATATTAGAGCACTTGATTTTATGTGTCCTAGAAGACTTAACAAATCCTGGACTATTGACTGTGTTAAGTCAATGACGCTTTGAATAATTGGGGCGGAATTACTAAATTGTTCAACCAGAAATGGTTCTCTACAGCATTTAAAATTTTGTGCTCAGCTGGGTAAAGCAGGATGTCACTCTCCCCCCCCCCCCCCCCACCCCACCCAAACCCCACATTAGCTACAGCACAACACAGGAACTATGATGAAATACATTGTAGACCTTGCTGATTGTACAAAATGACTGTTGTCATGGCTAACTTTTGAAAGTCATGAACAGACTGCAAATACCAGACCTTTAGTGATGAGAACTTAGTACCTTCTGGAATGCATTTTTTAACTGCCCTGAGTAATAAAACTTGGAAATAAGATTTGATAAACAGAAGCTTACTTGTTTTCAAACAGGAACATGAAACATTCACAACATACCATTTGCTTTTGAAGAAAGATGCTTGAACAAACACTTATTCTCTTTTAACTGTGGCATAACTTTTCCATGCACCCTTGTCAAATTTAGTGCTAATACATGTATCAGCCATTTTCCTGGCTCACAAGAATTTTTTTCTTTTTGCTGTAAGAATGTGAGGAGCTTTTGCACTGCAAAATCTCCTTACATTTTTACACCAAACTATATTAGCACACTTGATTTCATGTGCACCAGAAGACTTAACAAATCCTTGACCAATGACTGCATTAAGCTGCTTTATACAGCCAGGCCCTGGTTACTTGGACAAGACTATATCCATCTGAATGCGTACAGTTATCAGAAAGTTAACAATGAGCTGCATCAAATATAGGAAAGTAGGGTAAATTTGGACAGCGGGTAAATTCGGACAGTGACATTGTTTCCTTTGTAAGTCAGTTGTTTGGAATTTAAACAAAATTAACTGAACAAACAGTGAAAATCCTGATGAGACGGCTCATAATGAGCCGTCTCATCTGGATTTTTACTGTTTGCAATGGTATGTCCGAATTTACCCGCTGTCCGAAATTACCCGACTCCACTCTACCGGCATGAATGCCAATTGCTGTTTAGAGACTTTTCACTGTTGTTTTGTATGTTGCTGTTTGTTTTGATATGGTTTAAACATTCTTTATGTTGCTTTTTCACTAGGCATACAATCACACATACATAAATATATGATAACAGTACAAGCTTTGGGATTAAAAAGGAAGCTAGGTGCTTATACAGTTTACTTTTTTTGTGTCTGATGCTTCTAAAAAGCCTGGAATTATATGAAATTAAAACGCGCTAAGGCTAAGAGGCTAAATCAATAGCATATTCATATTAATACCAAAACTACATGTACAGTTAAAAAATGATTTTTCAAATGATTAATAAATAACTATGAATCACAAATGGTTGACAAGTAAGCTTCCTAAAGGACTTCTATGCTTAAGGCGTGAATTTTCCCTATGATTAAAAAGTTATACGGATCACTGACTTCTGCTTTGCATTTATGACTATGACATGTAAATTGCACAACAAATGAATTTTCAACTGTTTGTGTCTATGTAAAGTACGTTAAACATACGTTGACGTCAGTGTTGAGATAAATTGTGAATTATCCTCAAACTGATTGTTGAAATAATGATTTATTGTATACATTTCACCCTTTTTTGACTTACATTACTTACATAACAGACAACACTGGATAGTTTTGACTATATGTATGTGTATCATGAAGAGAATCCGTGTAGGGATAAGAAACATTATATACTCTGAACAGTCACTCTTTATTTATGACGTTTCGGCATACTGCCTTTATCAAAATTATGAAATTTGTACAAGACTACATTTTGAGCTTTTACAATTCTCTCAGCATTCAAAAATGGAATCACGGAAATGACGTTGCACCCTTGTTACTGACACTGACATATATGAGGCAATTGCCGAATGTTCACAACATAGTCAGGAAACACCTAGATACCCTTTATTGCTCTCAGAGGATGACAGAGGTGTTCAAAGATGTACCGATTGTGGCTTACAGACGGGACCGCAATCTTGGGGATTTACTTGTTCATGGTAAAACGAACAAGGTATTGAACCGGCGGAGGACAGCGTCTGTTTGCGGTTATACCTGTGAAAAGAGATGTGTAGTATGCGACATGTTTAAAAGAGGCATACACCACACCAGCCCAGGCGTTGTAGACAAGACGGTTAGTAGGCATGGATGCAAGTCATGGAATGCGGTTTATGGTATAAATTGCGCAAGATGCGGGAAGGTAATTTATGTTGGGGAGACATCCAGGTCAGTTAAAGACAGGCTTAAAGAGCATGAAGCAGATGTTAGACTCGGGCGCAATAAACCAGTGGCGGATCATTTCAACAGTTACGGACATAGTGCTGCGGACATGGGTGTAAGTGTTCTAGAGCTAATCAAGGACAAGTCCAGATACTACAGACAAATTCGAGAGTTAGATTGGATTGACAAGTTACAGACAGAAATGCCAAATGGTGTTAATAAAAAGGCAAAACTGGGGGTACTGTGGCGAGAGTATCGGTAAACCTAAGGTTTGGAGGTGGGGGAGACACAAAAGAAGGGGAGGGGCGGGGATGAGTATGCGCCTTTTGATACCTGTGTGCAAAACAACTGCATACATGTGTTAGTGGGTGTTTATCCATCCCTGCGCACTTTGAAAAGGGGAAGGGGGGAGGGTGGGGAAGGGGAGGTAGAATGGAATTGCGGGTTATCATATGGTTCTATATAGGTATTACGGAGGTAATATTCGACCAGTAGTTATGTGTCGCATTTTGGTGACAATATATGATTTGAAGCTAAGCGGTTGGTGAAGTTTCTCGGAGCTCCGGGGAGTAGCTAATCCAGTTCTTTCCAGGCGCTCTTGTGTAACTCCATCTGTTTATCTTACAAGTATCCAAAGGCTGATATTGATATAGTTTACATATATACGAGTGGTCTGCCGTTTTTATTGGTCAGTTTTTATTTCTGTCATGGCTAAGGCCTTGAGTTTCTAATTCCTGTGGGAATAGAGTTGCGCGTTTACTGTCGTACAGCATTGGTTTTGGTTTAAGCAATACTTCGTTAAACGATTGCCGTATATAATGTACAGTATGAAGCATCATTATCTGGCAGTAAGCTAAAAGCTTATTATGTTATCATTATCAGGGGCGTAGCTACGTGTACGGCAGATACGCAAGTGCGTGTTGAAATTTTGTCAAAATAGGCAGAATTTCAACACTCACTTGCGTATTTGCATGCTGGAAATTTATAAATTGGACAAGTTTTCAATACCAGTTGCCGGGGTGGCTGAGGTACTGGCTTTCCCTTCGGGAGGTAGAGAGTGAGGCATGGTTGTGCGTGTTGTGGGGTTGCCTCTAGTTATGCCCCTGATGATACGAATGTGGAGGTGACCACATACATAGCGTTAGTGTGGGTGTGGTCGCCTTCGCATTCGTACCATGCTCTAGGATGAATTTGTGCATAATTTGGAATATTTGCTTTTGGGCAAGGGGTCTGGTGGAGTATCCATGGAACTCCTGAGAGCAGCTAACTGGTAGTATTGTGTTAGCTGCTTTCGGGATTTCTGTTTGCCTCCACCTGGCTGTTTTTCTCAAGGGTGGTGTTTGGCATAGATGTGGGTCGCTTGCATGTGGGTGGTACGACGATATTACTAATGCGGTTGTCTATTTGCGGTGGAATAATTTTTTACTCGTGCGTGGGGATGGAGTTGCGCATTTACTTATTAGGCAATATTCATCTGATGGCGATACCTACCGGCCCGTATGTAAGCGGCACATATTTGTGGGCACTGTTAGAGTTGAAGCAGGAGTACTAGTGCGAAGCAGAAATGTGGGTTTGACTGTTTACAATGTTTTTTTTCTTTTTTTTTCTTGTGCTTAGTGAGTAGATAACCCTTATTATGAGTTAAGCTGTGCATTTGCAAGAGCGATGGATTTTTTCTTGTGTGAGCGTATATGTTTTTCTGAGTGGGAACAGAGTTGCGCGTTTGTTTGCTTCTTGTGCAGTTTTCATAATTTATTCATACCGGAATATGACACACTCTGGGCTGTGCATCTTCAACTGTACTGTCTGATTATTATTTTACTTTGAATGTTTGTAGATTGTATGCGCCATCTGAATATTTGATCGATGAGCATTTAAGATCCTGTTGATGCTACTTAGTCTTGTAGGATGAACAGGTTCTCATTTGCTTCATCCTGTCAACGTCGCGCCAATGTTTACCTCTGACGGCAGCGCGCTGTACGTTGTCTTCACGCAACGTCATTTCCGTGATTCCATTTTTGAATGCTGAGAGAATTGTAAAAGCTCAAAATGTAGTCTTGTACAAATTTCATAATTTTGATAAAGGCAGTATGCCGAAACGTCATAAATAAAGAGTGACTGTTCAGAGTATATATGTATGTGATCTTGACCTCATTTCAAGGTCATGGTACACAATATAATCCTTGAAGATCACAGTGCTACTGTTGACCATTCTTCTTCTTTGGCTTACTGAGTATCGTTCCCCCCCCCCCCCTCCCCCCACGTGACCTAGCTTCCCACTCATATATATTGCGTACTTGCATCGCATAAGACTGCTGCATGAAGGAAATGCTGAGTCACGGGGGGGAAAGTACTTGTACTTTAATTATAGTGAAGCGTTCTATTTTGGCCTTTTTGACCGGAAGTGTAACTATGGTTTTGCATGTTTAAATGCCAGTCAGGCGTAACAAGAAGAAAATCATTGTTTGGTATTGTGATATGCGTGTATTTAGCATGCATTTATGACAAAAATGTATGGAATGAATGACTGGTTTCAATACTTTTATTACCTCAAAAGATGAGGTATGAGAAAACCTTGAATTTAGGGTAGGTAGGGTCAGAATGGATTATCTCCCCATGTCTTTGGTCTGAATCACAAATGATCTGATTTCATACGGTTTACATATTTGTGGAAGCTCTGGTAAGAAAAATTTGCACACTTTATACTTTTGAAAATTCGTACCTGTCGCGCCAGTCAAATGGGGAAAATCCTCGCCTTAATCAAAGAAGTCCTTTAATTTATAAGTTAACAATATACAGTAAACTCCTTTTCATCCTGCTCACTGTACATGTACATGTATTATATATCAGGGCTGCATATTAAACTTTTATTGAAAATTATTAGGATATAAGCCTTCCCCTGTATAATGATTCCAAATCTCTAAATCTGGCCCGGAGATCATAAAACTTGAGTACATTCTCTAACTCAAAATGAAGCACACTGATTGGCTGCATCCGAGCACATGCTCGGAAGCAGCCAATCAGTGTGCTTTATTTTGAGTTTGACATTGTACTCAAGTTTTATAACCTCGGACCCTGTTGTGTAATTCTGCTGTCTATAAGGAGGGGTTTTCCCTTCCAAAATACTCCCAAAAATCTAGGTTCACTTTATGAAATGGATCTAGACTTTTTTGGGTTGTTTATGGCAGGAAAAGCAAGACAGAACTAAGATTTTGGGGAATTGTTTTGGAGCCAAACCCCCATCACTATAACTGAGTAAGTACGCTAAAGCAAGAGCTCCAGGTCAGGTGGGTTTTTAGTGACAACTCAGGGTAAATGTTCATCTTCCTCCATGAAAATGCATTGCCAAAACCCCCATCACTGTAACTGAGAAAGTATGCTAAATCTAGAGCTCCAGGTCAGATGAGGCTTTTGTGACTGCTCAGGGGAATTGTTCAACTTTCTCCGTGAAATTGCATTCTGTGGCCCTCATGAGAACTGCCTCACTGAGGAGAATAAGCCGAAATTACCCAGGAAGTTTCATCAAAACCACACCTTGTCTTGAGCTCTTTCTTTAATGATTAATAAAGATACATACCGTATTTCTACGGTTAAAAGACAGGAGTTTTCCCCTCCAAACAATCTCAAAGATCTAGATCCATCTTGTAAGATGGATCTAGATCTTTGGGACTGTTTTGGGAGAGAAAACCCAATTTTATAGCTGAATTACACAAGACTAACCTACATACTTGTGGTAATTTTGGAAGGATTTACGCCTGTCTAATAACTGAATAAAAATGGTACTTGGCATCTTTAAAACTGTCTTGAATTATTCATAATTTACACATTACCACTTGTTTTCTCATCCTTAAAATGTCTTGATGAGGCGTACAGTGTTATTCTTATTTTTATTTTTTTTAAACAATTTCATTCCTATGGGGGGTTAATGGGTACACTTTCAAGGGAAGCAATTACAGCCATTTTTGTCTTCCTTCTAAATGGAAGTCAACACTTAAAGGAAAGAATTTGCTTCTGAAAAAGGGAGGTAAAAATGAAAGTGCACCTATTCACCTTATGACAAAGGCTCTTATCAAAACACGGTTTTTGGCTTGGTTGGAACACCTCCAAACCATAGTTATATACACATGTACTGTGCAATATGTCTATGTTTTGAGACACCTAAAAATAATTACTTTTCCATTTGGGACAAATGGACAATAAATTATTATAGGTGTTCCAATACTTAAGAACATTAGGTAAAATGATGTTATATTTATCTTAAAATCTGCTAACAGTGAAGTTGAGCAGTTTTCACTAACAGGGCAGATCCAGATAATACTGCATTCTGACAGGTTTCTACTCTGTTTGTCCTGTAGTGTCGCACAGCCCTAAGGATGACAAATAAAATAAAGCCAACCCAAAGCAGAAGTTTGGAAACTGAGCAGGATAAAAGTTGAATGAACTAAACTGTGCCATATTTTTTCGGTTATAAGATAGGCGTTTTTTTCTCTTCCAAAACTGATAACATTTTCTCTTCCAAACTGTTTTAACAACCCCAAAAATCTAGATCCATCTTATAAGATTTTTTGGCCTGTTTTGAAAGAGAAAAACCAATTTTATCGCTGAAGTACACAAGGCTGATTTACACATTTGAGCCACGACGCGAGAAAACGGACAAAGTGGTTGTGCACCCAGCGCAGACACAGATCAGATGGGCATCAGCCTAGTCTGAGCAGAGTTTTCCCTAAGCACTTGAAGAGTAGCTAAGGGTCAAAGCTACCTTCATGCGGACAGCGAAGACTCTGATCAGACTGGGCAGATGCCCAGGCTGATCTGAGTCTGCGCTGGGTGCACAACCACTTTGTTGGTTTTCTCGCATCGCGGCTCATTTACAGTAATTTAGGAAGGACAAACTCCCATCTTATAACCGAATAAATTAAGCATTTATACAGAAGCAATACTGATAAACAACTTAAACAGATCTATTGTAAAAATCTTTAACAATTAATGCTACGTAAGTATTCTACAAAAAACTATATTAGGCTCACATGTAATTATCTCCCTTATATCATATCATAGCTAACAGTCCCCAAATTTTTCAAAAAATTCAGCAGCAGCACCCAAGCTCCATAATTGTCATATTTTCTGGTTGCAGACTACCCTAATATGCTTAAATATTAAGACACCTAAAAACCATTTGTTTTCCATTTGAGAAAAATGGAAAAATAATGGTTTTAGATGTCACATTACCTACACATATTAGGGTATTTCCAGAATAATTTCAGTCAATTCAAAACAAAAGTTTATGTTAAGACCCCTCCCAAAGCAGCTGCAATGATTTTTTTTTTTGATATGTGTTTCAAGGCCCTTTTAAAAATATTTCACATATACTGAGCCAAGAGTCCTAGATAAGAGGGAGTATTTGTTGATAATTAGGGATAATTTTTTTTTAATTCTGCATAAAACAACATATCTCGTTGAGACGGTTCAGATGAGGGGTCACATATAGTTTCAATGAGAAATAAAGAAAATCATCCCTTAATTATCATCAAATACCCCTCTTATCTAGAGCTCTGTGAGCCGATCATTAATCAGAGGTGGGCAAAATTTAGAGCTCCTAGTGAAAACCAACATGACCTTCCCAAAAGCAGAACATGGCTTTCATGTTTGTGCGCCGAGCGAGGCAGTTGCAGTAAGGGCCCATGAACTTCAGATAATCATACAGAGAAAATATTTTCAGATAAAATGGTCTATTAGTTTAAAGTCAGGGCTATACACTCATTTTCAGCAAACTTTCCATATTTTCTATCAAGTTATTTAGGCCGTACAGATAATTATCATCCTCATCATCCACAAAGAACACATGCGTAAAATCAATCATGCGCACGTCTGCTAATATTGCATCATGGGAGTTGAGAGATGAGCTGTGTGACGGGGACGGAGTATCTACAGATATATCACTGATTGAGGCTGTTGACGACAAATCATCTACATGACCTGAGGAACCAACTCCCGACGAGGCTGTATCATTTTGTTCTGACAAAGCTGTCTCGATGGAGTTAACATCAACCCCATCTGCAATGGTCGAGGAACTACTTTCAGCAGCAGATGAGAAATTCTCGGAGTCCGTCTGCAGTGAGTCAGTGGTACTGTATCCACAGTCAGACTTATCACAATTATTGCATGGTGTATAGAAATTATTCTCCTGTGTATCACCTTCGTAAACCATGAGAAGAGAACTAGCATAGAAATTAAACATCCTCTGAGATTTAAACCACCGTCTGATTTTATATAACTTCTGTAAAAGCACTTCTATGGCATCCTTTCGTAAACCATGTTTAATGTTGAAATAGGTCCCAAGTCCTGCAATGAATACCAATAATTTTAGCAAACTTATACAGATTTTCAATCTTAAGGTGAGTAGGTATACTTTCAGGGGAAGCAACTGACAATTTCATTCTTTGCCTCCATTCTCAAATGGGTCAAATCTTAAAAGAAAGAATCTTCTGCTTCCTGGGAATAATTCTTTCATTTAAGAGTAGAACCAATTTTGAAAAGTCTGAGTTATACAGGAAAGCAAACAGGAAGTCACAAAAGTTATTTTCCTTTGTGGCAGGACTTGTTTGCATTCAGAATAGCTTGTTTGACAGCACCTTGCGCCTCACAGAAACTAGAGCAAGTGAGCAGGGGCTCACGTATACCCCCGACCAGTGCCACCGCCTAATGAAAGCATACTTTACCACAAAGCTACAATGCAAATACATGTACAAAATTCAAAGTCGTTGATCTTGACCTTATGTCAGCAGCAGCATCCATATGTGTTAACTAGTATGCAATAAACCTAGTCATGTATCATTAGGTTCCATTCATGAACATCAGAACTATAACCCAAAACAATTAAACAAATGGCAAAGTCCTAGTTATTGACCCCTGGCCCCACCCATGAGCCTGACCCTGCAATGTAGCTAGTCCAGATCAAAAGCAATGCTATAGAGATATCATGAACTGAATATGGAAGAAATCTTCAATGCAGTTACAGAGATATGAGCAATCAAAAAGGTTTAACGCAAAACTTTGACATAATGAAAATGCCTAAGTCCTAATTACTGACCCTTGGCCCCACCGTGGGGCCTGACCCAGGGGCTAAGATAGTTTACACCAAAGACAATGCTATAGAGATATCATAAACCAAATATGAAAAGAATCTGATGTGTACAAAAAGGTTTAACGCAAAACTTTGACATAATGAAAATGCCTAAGTCCTAATTACTGACCCTTGGCCCCACCCTGGAGCCAGACCCTGGGGCTAAAATAGTGTACACCAAAGGCAATGCTATAGAGATATCATAAACCAAATATGAAAAGAATCTGATTTGTAGTTACAGAGATATGAGCAATCAAAAAAGGTTTAACGCAAAACTTTGACGTAAAGTTGACGAACGGACGGAAGAACGGACGGAAGAACGAACGGACGAACAAACGGACGAACGGACAAACAGACGGAATGACAAAAACTATATACCCCCTGACATACTTCGTATGTCGGGGGTATAATAACTTTACCCAAAATGTCCGGACACTGACACAGATGTAGACACCAAATAGACAATAATACCTCTTCCTGTATGTTTGCACAGGCAAACTAACAAGAGGCCCAAATGGGCCTGATATCGCTCACCTGGCTTTTGTGCAATGGGACCATTCTGATACAAAATTGGTCCAATTCAAATGAGATTTTCTCATTTTCACATTTTGCTACTTTTAGTAACAGAGGCTAACTTGTCTGGTCTTTATATATCTAGTTTTGAAACATCTCAATACAAGAATCATTTTGCCACAAATTTCATCAAAATCCATTCAGGGGTTACTGAGATGTTGTCAGTTTCATGTTTTGTGCTATTTTTAGTAACGGCAGATGGTGGCCATCTTGGAATGCCGAAATGCAAAAAATGCAAGGACCATTTTGACACACAATTGGTCCAGCTCCATTGTAATTTTCTAATTTTCATATTTTGCTATTTTAAGTAACAGAGGCCAACTTGAAGGGTCTATATTTGTTAACTTTTTAAAGGACTCAAAGCAAGAATCAGTTTGCAACAAATTTCGTCTAAATCGATTCAGCAGTTAATGAAATATTGTCATTTTCATGTTTTGTGCTATTTTTAGTAACAGCAGATGGTGGCCATCTTGGAATGCCAAAATGCAAAAAATCGAAAAAAGCTTAATGAAAGGACCATTCTGATAGAAAATTGGTCCAATTCCATTGAGATTTTCTAATTTTCACATTTTTCTATTTTTAGTAACAGTGGCCAACATGACTGATCTATATTGGACGGACACCCGGCGCCAGGTGTGTGCAACTATGGTTACGTACCGTTGAGCCACTTGGGTAACTTCGATACGAGAATTGAACAGAACAGAACAGACTGATCTATAGTTAGTTACTTTTGAAACATCTCAATGCAAGAATCATTTTGACACAAATTTCGTCGAAATCCATTCAGCGGTTACGGAGATATTGTCATTTTCATGTCTTGTGCTATTTTTAGTAACGGCAGATGGCGGCCATCTTGGAATGCGAAATTGCAATTAAGAGAAATGGCTTCATGCAAGGAACATTCTGACACAAAATTGGTCCAATTCCATTCAAGGGTTACTGAGTAATTGTCATTTTATGTTTGTGCTATTTTTAGTAACGGCCCCTGTGGTGGCCATCTTGGAATGCGAAATTGCAATTAAGAGAAATGGCTTCATGTAAGGAACATTCTGACGCAAAATTGGTCCAATTCCATTCAAGGGTTCTTGAGTAATTGTCATGTTTATGTTTGTGCTATTTTTAGTAACGGCCCCTGTGGTGGCCATCTTGGATAGTCAACTGGCACAAAATTGATATAATTCCATTCAAGGACCATTTCTGACCAAATCTGACCAGAATCGATTGCATTTTCTTGAGATAATGACATTTGAGCAAAATCGGTCTTGTAAGCGCTAAGTAGGTCACTGTGACCTAATTCCACTGTAGATTTTTTTCATTTTTACAATTTTGAATACCAAGGTCCCATTCATGTTTCATGCAAACTTTCAAATATACCAAACGGTTCTGGAGAAGAAGTTGATTTTGTTGTTTTTGCTATTTTTAGTAACGGCGGCCATCTTAGATTTTTGACTTGACCCAATTTTACAATTTTGAAACCCTGCAGCCTAGTCGTGCTCAATCTGAAATTTTAGACCAATGGGCTCAGTGGTTTTACAGAAGAAGTTGTTTGAATAAGTCGTTTTCTGACAATGGCATTTGAGCAAAATTACACTCGTAAACAGAAAGTAGGTCACTGTGACAAAACTCCGAAACAGATTTTTTTCATTTTTACAATGGTTTCACTGATGTTCCATGCCAAAATTCAGACAAATATACCCAGTGGTTCTGGAGAAGAAGTTTATTTTAATGTTTTTGCTATTTTTAGTAATGGCGGCTATCTTGGATTTTCAACCTGACCCAATTTTACAATTCTGAGACCCTGGAGTCAGGTCATGCTCCATGTGAAATTTGAGAACCATGGGACCAGTAGTTTTACAGAAGAAGATGTTTGAATATTTGTTTTTAGGTGTTGACGGACACATTTCGTGACGCCGCACAACGCCGGACGCACGACGGACGCATTGGTATGACAATAGCTCACTATGGCCCTTCGGGCCAGGTGAGCTAAAAATTGGGGGAAAACAAGTAGGTGTAATCATAAGCTGCTAATTACTGTAACTATCCATTAACTTAAATGTTAATTTTATTAGACAGCAATGTGTAAAGGAGTACTGAACCACCTCCATGTTTTTCCCACCATGTTTACAAAGGTCAACAACTTTTGTAACTTCCTGTTTGGTTCCCTCACTCGGCAATGAACCCCTTTCCAACAGGGGTCTACTCTTAATGATTTTGCTCCTGTAGAAGCAATTTCTTTCCCTTAAGAGTTGACCCCCACTGAGAAAGGAGGCAAAAATGAAAGTGGCAGTTGCTTCCCCTGATAGTGTACCCATCACCTTAACAACTAGCTCATGGAATAGCAAGCAATGCTCCAACTAGGAGCGTAATTTCCTTTATTAGTAAACCCAATCTTTTAAGAGCTATACTGTCCAGGGAAGAAGAAAAGAAGTCACAAAAGCCATTTCGTAAAAATTGCAAAATAACATGGTAGTGTATCATATACCTTAAGCTGTTAGAAACACACTAGAAATTGGGTCAAAAAGGTATTGACCAATATCACACCTTTTAATCTTCAATACGAAATTCTACATGTATTGTCTGAATTTCTTTTAATTTTGGCAGATCTTCAATCTCTATTTTAAGCTCATGTAACATGTAGAGTATAAAATTTACAGGTTTTCATGTCTATTCCTGGCTTGTAAATTGCAACTTGTCCTTAAATTTAAGGCAAATGGGTATACATGTACCTCCATGTTTTTTCTACCATTTTTACCAAAGGAAATTTTCCTCAACTTCTTGTACCTGATATGCTTCAACTGTCAACTATTAAGAATGGAATGGGCTCCTAGAGGAATGAATTCTTTCCTTTACAGAGCTCTAGATAAGAGGGAGTATTTGATGATAATTAAGGAAAATTTTTCTTATTTCTTGTCGAAACCATATGTTGTGACCCCTCATCTGAACCGTCTCATGGAGACAGTTCAGATGAGGGGTCACAACATATGTTTTTATGCAGAACTAACAAAAATTATCCTTAATTATCATCAAATACTCCCTCTTATCTAGAGCTCTGCCTTTAGGAGTTGAACACTCAAAGAGAAAAGAAGTGTAGGTCCCTGTGTGTGTGCATGTGTGTGTGCATGTGTGTGTGTTTTTTATTTATAGCAGAAGATTAAAACATTCTAGATATTATCAAGCCTGTTCATTATTGATGGCTGTAATAGCTGATAACAGCTGAAAAGAACTCCACTGAATGCTGTGTCTCATCCATTTGCAAACTGCCATTAGGCCTTGTGTACATTACTTACAGAGCTAAACCTGAAAACTAGACTAAAGCTTATGCCACCACTGACTAGAAACAGTCAAAGACTGAAAGTAGTACAGCATTTTATGTACCACACCTCTCCACAGGGTATAATCGATTCTGCAAATTTTCGCTTCCTGCAGAGACTGTACATCATATCTGGCTTCCGCCGAGACTGTCCGCGAGCTCTTGCTTACTGCCGAGACTTCTGTACATGATAAATGGCTTCCTGCAGAGACTGTCCGCATGATTCTGCTTCCTGCCGAGGCTCTCGGCAGGTAGCAGTCACGCGGACAGTCTCGGCAGGAAGCCATTCCTCGAGGACAGTAGTCTCTACAGGAAGCAAGAGTTCGTGGACAGTCTCGGTGGAAGCCAAATATGACGGAAGTCTCTGCAGGAAGTGAAAATTGGCGGAATCGATTATACCCTGTGTAGAAACAGTCAAAGACTGAAAGTAGTACAGCATTTTATGTACCACACCTCTCTGGAAAAATATTATTTTTATCAGTACTGTCACCAGTCTGCATGTAATGTATGTTATGTGCATCATATTGAGAAGTTAGCATGCAATAAATCTGTTTTGCTCCAATATATAGGTACATTAGTACATACTGTTCAAACAACAGCTGTCAGGGGGCAGCACAGCTCACTCAAACTGATGCTTACCCTTCACAAAGAAAAGTAAATTTGGGACCTTGCCTTGAAGGTACCTAATGGGTGTGGTGTGTACTACATAAAACATTAAACAAGTCCTTAAATGGGAGGGAAAACATAAAACATTAAACAAGCATTACAGTCCTCAAATGGGAGGGAGAAAAGGGAGGGGGTGAATTATTCGGGGGAAGGTAATGGCAGAAGGCAGATGGGAGGCTGGAATCTGTAGGTATCAACTACATGTACCAGTAAATCAATTATGGCACTGAAAACTGTAAGTCTTGAGAAGAAAACTGCAACTGAAGTAAGTTTTTTATGTCCATGATATTGACCTAAAGCTCTCCCATTTGGCTGGGAGACATATTTTGTTATAATTCAAAGCAGTATTTAACATCAGCTCATGCATACACTTAATCTGTCTGTTCAATATGAAACAATAAGCTGTCAGAAAATTTAGACCAAATCCTATATTTCTAAGCCCATGGCCTTGACCTAATTAAAGGTCATCTAGTGAAGTTATGGATGAGACTCTGGAAAATTTTGGACAATGCAAGTATCAAATGAATCCTTCAATGGGTTAAGGAGACATAGGTCTTTATAACTAAATCTTTAAACAAAATATTCAATGCAGAAGCCAACACCAGGGTGCCGTGCCTGCAATAGCTCTGATTTAGTCATTACATGAAAGCATGACCACACTTCTTCTTATGATTTCAAGTATTTTTTTTATCAGGCTGGATATGATCAAAATTTGGAATAAGCTATGGATGAAGTAAGTCTTAAAATAACAACAATGTACTCATTTCATTTAGACAGCTACTTTTTTTTTTTTTTTTTTTTTTTTTTTTAGCATCTAGCATGCACAGCCCAGATGTATGAGTGTATAAGTATGTGATGTAAGCTGGTAATTAATGCAAGTACTTTTACCCCACAGATTGATGCATGACGCAATACCAAATACAAACATTTCAATTTACAAGACTGTGTCATCTGCTAGCGGTGCATTTTGTTGTAGCTTATTCATATAAGTTCCATGATTTTAATGTTACGAATGAATATATAGCTTTCCAAAACTGACTATACCCACCACCTATACATATATAAATCAAAGTGTTTGTAACAGTCATATATGTGTATATAATGGAGTTTGTGAAGCAGTAAGTTATATGGTGTTGACTAATTAATGTTGATTTCTGATCTAATCAAAATGGTGGCTTAATTTTGTACCTTGATAATATTAAACTATATAATAAAAAACAATATGCATTTAAAGAAAAAAAAAAAATTCATGATTTTTAAGTTTATTGAGCATCTTGAGAATAGGAGTATAAATATTTGTTCTTTTTCTTTGTGTGTTCAAACTTTAGAGAAAATGTGGTAACATATCAGGATAGGGGCATCTTGCAAGTTCCATTCACTGACTATGAAATGAGGATCTTCAACAGAAACTTCAGAAAGTACCATATTTATCCTATCAAATGCCACAGGGGTGTTGTGTTTTAGGAAAGCAGGCATTATTTAAAGCCTTAAGTGTATTAAATCAGCCACTGCCAAAAATTTAAATACTCTTACTAAACACTATTAGGGTGAATGGATATACTTTCAAATGAAGCGGTTCTGCTGTTTTCCTTTTTTTGTGTCCCTTCTCAGAAGGGGTTCACTGTTAAACAAAAGAAATTGCTCCTCTAGAAGCAAAGTCTTTCCTTTAAAACTGGACCCCAATTGGAAGAGCTACTTCTTCCGCAGAAGCAAAACGGTATTCATATTGTTCCCCTTTGTAAAACTGAATAGAAACAAGAAGGTTGGCAAGCCAATATAACATTATTTTGGTTAAAGAGGCAGAGGGTGTTTATTATAGCAGGTGTATTCTTTAGGATTAATATGATATTGTTATTGTCTTTTGTTTAAAGACCAGTTTATAATCAAATATTAAAATAAAAAAAAATGAAAAATGATCAGAAGAACAAAAATATTTGCTTAGAGTGATAGGTTGCAGATTTGTACACTTGGAGTCTTTGGGACACTACTGAATGCATCATGTCAATTAAAAAGAAAATAATTACATGACTGTTTAAACAATTATCGTATCAATCAATTTCAGTGCATGCTTACACATGCCTTGTAGATTTGAGTCATTGCAGACGATTTTTCCTGATCGTCTTCACTGCAGCCTCTCCTGCCGAGACTGTCCATGTGACTCTGCTTCCTGCCGAGAGCCTCGGCAGGAAGCATAATCACGCGGACAGTCTCTGCAGGAAGCCATTTATCATGTACAGAAGTCTCGGCAGGAAGCAAGAGTTCGCAGACAGTCTCGGGGAAGCCAGATATGATGTACAGTCTCTGCAGGAAGCGAAAATTGGCGGAATCGATTATACCCTGTGAAACTTACCTCTTCCAATATGATCTGAAATATCATTAACTCATTCAAACTCCTACTAAAACAGCTGATTTATGTTTGTCAACATAGGCCAAAGTAATTTTAAAGAGCCCTGATTCTGTTCTCCACTGTCTAATAAGTAAATTAATAGACGACTGGATGACTGGTGGTTTTGTGACCCATTCTACAGTGTTATAGTCATATCAAGCCAATGGAGGTGTGATACTGAATGGATGTGTGCAAAGGAACCTTGTTTACAGTTCGAAAGAATTCTGCCCCTGGCAGGATTCAAAGCCAGACCACTAGCTTATCATGCTAGGACTTATCCCACTTCCAGGGCTCCTGGAACATATGCAGTAACCTTAACAGGGATTTCTATGAAACCATCTTAACCCTTAAAGCCCCAAACAGGCCGATAACAAAATTTAGGTCTGCAAAATTCAAAAGCTATTCTGCCCCTATGGGATTGATGACTTGGTGTTTTACACCCTTTTTAACAAAATTTCAGTGACATCAAGCTGACGGAAGAGTGGTTATGAAAGGCTCTGTACAATGCAGCGGCATTTAAGTTTGGACAGACTCTTGTGTAAGAATGTAATATGTGCGTGTGTGGTTTTAAAGTCATTGTTGTAAGACTTTTGTTTATCCAAAACTTACATTCTAACTACACAAACTTTTAATATAAATAATAGCAAACCTTTTCTGGTTAGCTCCTCTTCACCCAGTTTCCGACAAAAGAATTTGTCATAAAACTTGATTCTATCTTCCACAGGATTGTATGTCTGAAAGACAGGTCAAGAAACTATACTGGAAGGAAAAATAGATGATTACTTTTTATCACCCATATATTTACAGCTGAAAATATATATTGCAGATATATTCCTCCCATTCTGGGATGAGTTTTCTTTATTTCTCCCATTAAGATGAATGAATACACTTGCAGGGGAAGCAACTCTACCATTTTCTTCTTTGCCAGCCTTCTCAATACACAGTTCCGAGCCACACCCAGAATGTCATTCAAAATCACGTGATAGCGTATACCTGGCTAATGCAATGACAACTTAGCATGTGACATAGTCTCACAAACAAATCCCACATGGTCAGTATTGTACAAAAGTCCGTGATTTTACCTTACAGTTTATGGAGGGATGTATACCTGTTTAAAGAAAACAAACTGACACCACTTTTAATAACCTTACCCTGCTTTGCAAGAACAGAACGCATCTGAAATGCATGATGCGCCAACTTCCATGTGTAGGTCATGAGGAGGCTGATTCTTCGCCATAGATTGCCAACATTTCACAGACACTTTCATTTGTCATTTGTTTTTTTTTTTTTCGCTATCTTTGTGTAAAGCATGTGAGACGTAGTAACAGTAACTAAGTAGGCGGAGCTTAGCGGCTATTCTCGGAACTGTGTATTGGGGACCAACACTTAAAGGAAAGAATTTGCTCCCCTTGGAGCAAATTCTTTCCTTTAAGTGTAGGCCCCTTTCCTTTCAGAGTAGGCCCCATTCCTAGGGGAGCAATGTACTTCCTTTAAGTGTTGGCCCCATTTCAGAAAGACTTTTATGCCCAGAAAACTCACAAATTTTGTTTCCCTTTCCAAAACTGGTGGAAAGAGATAGCAGAGTACCAACACACCTGAAACATATGCTGTGACCCAACATAAGAATTGCCACAGTTCTAATCTGGGGCACCAATAAGTTTTTAATACTCATCAATTATCTAAAGAATATCTCAAATACCCAATCATATCTTGAACTCCTACAGAGCAGAACTGTTTCTATTACGCCGCCTAGATAACTTTAAAATTTCAAATACTTGCACTCTTCAGGCTCTGACTTCCCAACTCTGAGCTCAGCATTTCAATAATTTCCTTGGAGCTCAGGTGTTTGATTCTTATGTCAGGTTTTGCACGCAGTATACATTATAACAATTTTTAAAGCCAATTTTAACATAGTGTGATTATAGAAGCAAATAGAAAACTTTTGTTTTTTATTTTGCAGCAATTCACTGTTTCAGAGCGCACAAGTCTAACTACTGATGGCATTGGTAATTTATGAAAATTTTTGTGATGCTATTTGACATTAAACTGGGTAACATCTCTCTTCACTGAAGAATCGTCAGAAAAACATACATTTATCTGTGTTGCAGTAAAGAATATTGGCAGGATTATGCATGCACTGTTGAACAAATGGGAGATGTTTGAAGGAAAAGCAAAACATTTCTGCATTTTAGAGAGTTAGAATCAAAACAGTTCACCTCTAGCAGTGGATCGTTGAGTAAAAATTCACAGTTTGTTGGTCAGTTGCAAGTAGACATCTCACTTACACTCTATCTTCTTTACAACAGATCTCTAAACAGTGAATAATTATTCATTTATTTACTGCTACAGCTGATCTATTTCTGAATTAAGACAAATGGGTACACTTTCAGGGCAAGCAACTCTGCCAATTTCATTTTTGCCTCCCTTCTAAATAATCGTCAACTCTTATAGGAAAAAATTGCTCCCTCTTTCCTTTAAGAGTTGACCCAATTTTAGAAGGGTTTCCTGATCCAGGGAAGCAAATAGGAAATCCTTCCCCTTTGAAAATTATTCCCCTGAATGTACTGAAAATAGTGGGAAAAAAAAACAACAGAAGATGTACCCATACACAAATATAGTTGAAAAGGTGTACATTACCTGCATTCCTGTAAACTGGAAGCCGAATTTCTCCACATGAGGAAACTTAGTCATTTCCTTTGCTATCTTGGCAGGACCAGCTTCAGGATCATATGTTTTCTTTCCCATCTTTATATCGACCACACATGGTTTTCGGAATTTAGATACAAGGTTCTCAAGTTTTATATACGTAACTGAAGAAGAAAGAAAATGACATGATATGTGACAGATAAAATTAGATTGACAATTAATACAGGTAAGAGATCTGTCAAAATATCTTCACCTCAGTAGTTGGTCAATTACTGAAAATCAGGCACTTAGAAACCAAAGTTCTGGACCAATCTGCATGAAAATCACAAAAATTTCTACATAATATCAGCTTTTCCAGCCTTCTAGTAACTGAGAAATTGTGTTGTTTTTCTTTTTCTTTTTCATTTTTTGGCTTTTTGCCTGCTATGTCAACCATAGTGATTAAGCATATGACACAATATCATGTCCAACTGAGAACAACTAGAAAATGTGTTTATGAAACACTATGCCCCCAACTGTATCCTTGTCTCTAAAGAAGGTTCATCACATAATGTTTAGGTCAGAAAGGGGTTTTAATCCATTCATCTACATCTTAGCCTGTAACTGTATGTTCCTATATATTATGGTTCTTGACTGTAACTGTAGGCTTAAAATGCACCAAGTCAAAAAAGGGGCATAACTCAATAAAAAATGCAGCAATGTTTTTCAGAAGTTAATCAGGTTATCTACACCTTAGGCAATGTCTTCCTGCTAAAAAACACGACCTTAGCATCAGGGGTTCTTGAGATATTTTGTTCACAAGGTTCCATAGGCTAACAATGCACTAAGTCGAAAAAGGGGCATAACTCGGTCAAACATTCACCAATGTTTTTCAAAAGTTAATCAGGTCATCTACATCTTAGGCAATATCTTCCTGCAAAAAAACACGATCCTAGCATCAGGGGTTCTTGAGATATTTTGTTCACAAGGTTCCATAGGCTTACAATGCACTAAGTCCAAAAAGGGGCATAACTTGGTCAAAAATTCACCAATGTTTTTCAAAAGTTAATCAGGTCATCTACACCTTAAGCAGTGTAATCCTGCAAAAAAACATGATCCTAGCATCAGGGGTTCTTGAGATATTTTGTTCACAAGGTTCCCTAGGCTTACAATGCACTAAGTCGAAAAAGGGGCATAACTCGGTCAAAAATTCACGAATTTTCTTCAAAAGTTAATCAGGTCATCTACACCTTAGGCAATATTATCCTGCAAAAAATCATGATCCTAGCATCAGGGGTTCTTGAGATATTTTGTTCACAAGGTTCCATAGACTAAGTCCAAAAAGGGGCATAACTCTGGAAATACCTGACCGACGGGAAACAGAAAAAATACGGGTCCACTTATTTTTCATGTATATGCCCCATATAAAATTTCAAGATCCTAGCATAAGCCGTTCCTGAGTTTCCTAGCTGCCAAGAAGCATTACGGACAGACGGACGGACAGGCCCAAACCAATATGCCCCCTCAACTTCTCCGAAGTTGGGGGCATAAAAAGGGGCTTAACTCGGTCAAAAATATACAATTTTTTTCAAAAACTAATCAGGTCATCTACACCTTGGGCAATGTCATCCTGCAAAAGATCATGATCCTAGCATCAGGGATTCTCGAGATATTTTGTTCACAAGGTTCCATAGGCTTACAATGCACTAAGTCAAAAATGGGGCACACCTCGGTCAAAAATTCACGATTTTTTTTTCAAAAGTTAATCAGGTCATCTACGCCATAGGCAATGTCTGCCTGCAAAAAATCATGATCCTAGCATCAGGGGTTCTCAAGATATATTGTTCACAAGGTTCCATGGCTTACAATGCACTAAGTTTAAAAAGGGGCATAACTCGGCCAAAAATTCACGATTTTTTTTCAAAAACTAATCAGGTCATCTACACCTTGGGCGATGTCATCCTGCAAAAGATCATGATCCTAACATCAGGGATTCTTGAGATATTTTGTTCACAAGGTTCCAAAGGCTTACAATGCACTAAGTCGAAAAAGGGGCATAACTCGGTCAACAAGAATTCCGCGGAATGCGGTGTCTCGCCTGCTGGCGCTTTGTCACAAAACAAAGGTAAATCAGCAAAGATGTATGCATGAACGGAGTTTCTTGCCTCTAGCCCTTACAGTTTCTGAGAAAATGACCTAAACGCGAAAACTTGAAAAAAAATTGCAATGTCAGTCAACCTTAAACTGTTGGTAAAGACTCAATATTGATGATGACTTTGAGCTTTTCTCTTTCAGATGAATGTATGACCCAAGTTTCATGGCTCTAGCCCTTATAGTTTCTGAGAAAATGACCTAAACGCAAAAACTCGACAAAAGTTTACGAAGTCAGTCAACCGTAAAATATAGGTCAAGACTCAGTATTGATGATAGCTTTGAGATCTCCTCATCCAGATGTATGCATGTTCCAAGTTTCATGGCTCTAGCCCTTATAGTTTCTGAGAAAATGACCTAAACGCAAAAACTCGACAAAAAATTGCAAAGTCAGTCAACCGTAAAATGTAGGTCAAGACTCAATATTGATGATGGCTTTGAGATCTACTCTTCCAGATGTATGCATGTACCAAGTTTCATGGCTCTAGCCCTTATAGTTTCTGAGAAAATGACCTAAACGCAAAAACTCGACAAAAGTTTACGCCGACGCCGCCGCCGACGACACCGGAAAAGCAATACATATGTCTCGCCTCTGCTTCGCAGGCGAGACAAAAATTCACGATTTTTTTTCAAAAGTTAATCAGGTCATCTACACCTTGAGCAATGTCATCCTGCAAAAAATCATGATCCTAGCATCAGGGGTTCTAGAGATATTTTGTTCACAAGGTTCCATAGAGATATTTTGTTCACAAGGTTCCATAGACTAAGTCGAAAAAAGGGGCACAACTCTGAAAATACGTGACCGGCGGAAAAAAGAAAAAATACGGGTGCGCTTATTTTTCATGTATGTGCCACACATAAAATTTCAAGATCCTAGCAAAAGCAGTTCTTGAGTTTCCCACCTGCCAAAAAGCGTTACGGACGGACTGACGGACAGACAGACGGACGGACGGACGGACAGACGGATGGACAGGCCCAAACCAATATGCCCCCTCAACTTCTCCGAAGTTGGGGGCATAACAAAAGGAAAATTTGTCGTAAATATTTGTCAAAAGATCTGCATAGCGGAGGCAGTATGAGTCACTTTTTTAATTTCCCTCTGGAACTCAATGGTAACGTTATGTTTCTGTAGCAACCAAAGCACTGGACCGACAGGCATAAAACTAGTATGTACTGTCCTTCCATTCACCCTTACATTGCTGTATGAAATTCGCATATAAAAGACCTTATAGTCTCAGAAACAACCTCAGCGTATTGTGTATAGATGGCCAAACAGACTAACATCGGACCACTGCCTTTATTAAAAGCTTCCCCAAACCAATCAGCTCTGCCTCAGGGGAGCTGAAAAACATCTGCATAGAAATTTCAATGAAAATCTTTACCGTATCTCTTTGGTCATACCATGTTTTTTTTTCCCTTTTCAAAACAATCCCAAAATCTAGATCCATCTTATAAGTGGATCTAGATTTTTTTAGATTGTTTCGTAAGACTGATTTAGATATGAGCCACGACACGAGAAAACCATCAATGTGGTTGTGCGCACAGCCCCGACTCCGATCAGCCTGGGCATCCGCCCAGCCTGATCAGAGCCTTCGCTGTCCGCATGGAGGTAGCTTAGACCCTTAGCTACCCTTCGAGCACTTAACGAAGAGTCTGATCAGACTGGGCGGATGCCCAGGCTGGTCTGAGTCTGCGCTGAGCGCACAACCACATTGTTGCTTTTGTCGTGTCGCCGCTCATATTAGCTGTCATTCTAGAGATGGAAAAACACTATTTTATAACCAAATGAATATGGTAGTACATATTCGTCTGACAATATACATTACCAAGTTTCACAAATCAGGATAGTTATATAATATCAAACAGAAAAAAAATCAATTCTTTCTGTTACCTAATGGTAAAGTTACTGTCTATTAATCATCCAATCAAACTATGATCACAGTAGCTACTGCATTTAATTATCCTCCCTTCAGTGCAAAGTGTGGTCATTATTATTATACTGACAGTATTTTTGCTATGATCTGCTCTTCATTGACATACAGACAGCTATTATGATAGTCAGATGAAAATCATATTTCCATAATGGCCCCAAAGTTTGGGATGGAAGTGCTTGGGCAAACAATGCAGACCCAGGTTAGACTGCAGCTTATGTCAAACAGGACATGCACTGTTTATCATTCTGCGACTTTTTTTCATTGACACATGACCAAATGGAGAAAATCAACTTGTTCAACATATGAGCAGGCTGTCTAAGGGGAATGGGTTCACTTTGCGAGGAAGCACCTAAGCAAGATCAGAGCTCTAGATAAGAGGGAGTATTTGATGATAATTAAGGATAATTTTTCTTATTTCTCATCGAAACCATATGTTGTGACCCCTCATCTGAACCGTCTCATTGAGACGGTTCAGATGAGGGGTCACAACATATGTTTTAATGCAGAATTAACGAAAATTATCCCTAATTATCACCAAATACTCCCTCTTATCTAGAGCTCTGCAAGATTCATTTTTGACTTCCTAATCAATGGCAGTCAACTCTTCAAGAGAAGAACTTGCTCTCAGTCCGATCAGCAAAGTCTGATTAGTATGTGCATTCACTATATCAGTCTTAATTTTTAACTAATCAGGGCCCAGTTGTTGGCAGCATCATTAGCTTAATGAAGCGTTAGTGAAAAATTTGTAAAGTCTTCTAGTACCCATAAAATCAACTGGTATTTTTTAAGAAAAAACAAATGTTAGGAGGTTTTGAACTAGCAAGCTCCTCACATTTTTTTTCATGAAACAAGAAATCCGCGGAAAGCGGTGTCACACCTGCTGGGTTAAGTCACACAAGTTCTAATTGGTACTGAAAACTATATCGCCCATGCTAACGCAGGTGTGACAAAAGCAGGTGTGACAAAAATGACAAGGTTAAACGTGAAAAAAGTGGCAAAAATTAATCTTAGAATTATGTGCAAACAATGTGCACCTCTTCAGACCATGAAAAAACACCTGTGAAGTTTCAAAATGATTCATCCAAAAGTGTAGGAGGAGAGGTGCTCACAAGACACCCACTATGCAAGGTATTATGGTATGTAAAAATTGACTAAGTTAAACATGTGAAAAAAGTGGCAAAAATTAATCTGGGAATTTTGTGCATATAATATGCACATCTACAGACCATGGCCAAAACATCTGTGAAGTTTCAAAATGACTGGCCTAAAAAGGTAGGAGGAGTTGTGCTCACAAGACACCCACTATGGAACGTATTACGTAAAAATTGGCTAAGTTAAACATGTGAAAAAAGTGGCAAAAATTAATCTGGGAATTATGTGTAAACAATTTGCACATCTACAGACCATGGCCAAAATATCTGTGAAGTTTCAAAATGATTGGTCAAAAAGTATAGGAGGAGAGGTGCTCACATGACACTCACAATGGAAGGTATTGTGTAAAAAATTGACTAAGTTTAAAATGTGAAAAAAAGGTAAAAATTAATCTGGGAATTATGTGTAAACAATATGCATATCTACAGACCATGGTCAAAAACATCTGTGTGAAGTAAGTTTCAAAATGATTGGCCATATAGTGTAGGAGGAGTTGTCCTCACAAGACACCTAATGCGAATTGTTGATGAACGGACAAATGGACGGATATATGGACGAACGGACGGGTAGGTGCAAGCCTATATCACCCCAGCTAACGCAGGTGCGACAAAAATGGCTGTGCTTTTGCACATAATATGTTTGAAAATGTAACATCTCGTTAACTCACAATGTTGTTAGCTGAGCCCTCAGCTCCAGAATAGCAGAGCCCAGGACCCGGTTGTTCAAAACTAAGGAGGTCATTAGTTAAAGTTTCTTTAAAATTTCAAATAATGATAGCGCAAACACACCAATATTTGTTGTTGAACAAATGTAAGAAGCACTACAAAAGCTCCTCACATTTTTTCCGACAAAAAATATCAGTGTACTTGGTTATAAAGTTTACCTCTTAACGAGTTTGTCAGCGTAATGATGCTTTGAACAACTAGGCCCAGTTGTTCAAAACTAATGACATTGTTAGTTGAAAAGTAGCTAAATTTTCAAATGTACTGAATGCAGTGCAAAAGCTCCAGCTCCTCACAATTTTTCAGCAAAAAATATTACTGCAATAGATTTTGTGAGTACTGTAAGATGAATCATCGACTAACGACTTTGTTTTGCTAATGATGCTTTGAATAACCCAGCCCACTAGTTTTGAAGATAATTCTGGGATAATTTATAGAACCACCTTGCTGATATGGCATTACTGAGGAGCACAACCTATGTCAGGTTAGTACTACAGAGGGGCCACAAATACAATTTTATGGAGTAATGGACAATAATTATCCTTGAATAATTGTCAATACTATCTTGTGCAGGGTTCTGTATTAAAGTTTTCAATATATCCACTGACTGATGATGTTAAAAAGGAAAGACCCTGATCAGATTGTGTTGATACAAAAGCTTATCTGAGTCTTCACTGTCTGGCTTACATTCCCTTTTCTTGTGGCATGACCTCATGTAATTGCAACAACAATTACTACCGGGTACCTACCATCAGGATATTCTTCAAAATGAAAGGCACCAAAAAATTGAGGCATGAACTGTTGTAGCTCAACTATATGTCTGTCTGTACAGTTCTTGTGGAAGATCTTTTCGTAGAAATGTAGTTCCCTGGTCCCTCGGGGTGGTTTCTGTAAGGCCTTTAGTATCAACCCATCTTCATGTTCCAACAAACCTATCAAAATGAGTAGAAAGTATTAACATGCAATTGCCACTGTGATATAAAAATTCTTAGTATTGGGACAGAGAAGTCTGAGCATACAGTGCAGGTCTAGATCAGACTAGTCTGACCATGGTCTTTACTAATTGTTACTGTAAAAATTCTAAGTGTTGGGACACAAAGGTCTGAGCAAATGGTGCAGGCTCAGATCAGACTGCTCCAAAAGGAGCTGTCTTATCAGGATCTACACTGCTTGCCGTTCCATTTGCATGGTCTGCTCTGTTACCGATCCACGGTCAAACTCTTAAATTTTAGGATGCCAGTAACTACAATAACTAGTAAACTTTCAGATGCAGCCACTCTGCTTTTTTCATTTTCAAATCCCTTTTCACTGGTGGTCCATTTGATCCTCTAGGAATAAATTCTTTCCTTTATTTAAAGAGTAGACCTCTTTATGAAAAGTTTTCATCTAACTGGGAAGCAAGCAGGAATGCATAAAATAATTCCACAGAACCTGGTAATCTGGCCTGTCAGGGCAATGTCACAAAAAAGAGCTAAAGGCAAAAAAAAGAACAAGCTTGAGACAAGTTTATGCTGTCGATTTCACCAGAAAAGTAACATGTGTTTCTTTTCTGCTAGTCGCAGGCGAGACAACATTTTGTAACCCTATGATTGAAGCACTTGTAGTTATGGTCAACATTAATATTGACAGAAAGAACTAGCAAGTATTGTTATACAATACAATACAAACAGACTGAACACCTACATGACCTTAGTCTTTTAAACTAATAAACCAATAAGTCAAGCTATTAACTGGGGCAGACAATAATGCAATAGTCACTTGTTAACACTTTACTTGCTCCTCACCAATTCAAAGCGTGGGAAACTTTACCTTGCTTTGAATTGGTGAGGAGCAAGTAAAGTGTTTAAACTTTACCTCGCTTTGAACTGGTGAGGAGCAAGTAAAGTGTTTAAAGTTTACCTCGCTTTGAATTGCTGAGGAGCAAGTAAACTGTTTAAAGTTTACCTCGCTTTGAACTGGTGAGGAGCAAGTAAAGTGTTTAAAGTTTACCTCGCTTTGAATTGGTGAGGAGCAAGTAAAGTGTTTAAAGTTTACCTCGCTTTGAATTGGTGAGGAGCAAGTATTAAAAGTCTTTACCATAAAGGTAACAATCTTTTGCATATATCACTGTCCTTGCAACTGCTACATACATTCATACAGTCTTATGTTTGCCATCAAAGCGGTAAAAAGCAGACAACAAAATTTATGTCTGCAAATTTTAAAAAAGTATTTGTTCAAAATATAACATACTGACAGGGCAAACAGTGTAGATCCAGATGAGGCAGCTATTTTGAGCCTCAAGTGGATTTATGCTGTTTGCAATTTTCAACTACCATATTAATCCTAATAAATGCCCCTGCTCTTATAAAAGCCGAACACCCCCACCCCCATCTTTCCAAAAATAATTTTATATTAACTTGCAGGAATTCCTGTTGGCTTCTCTGGATAAGGTAGCTTTTTTTAAATGGAGTCTACTCTTAAAGGAAATTCCCTCCTAGAGGAGTGAATTCTTAACTTTAAGAATGACCCCTATTGAGAAGGGAGACAACAAGAGCTGTCGCCTGACAGCATAGCTCGCCTGAATTGGTGCTTGCCCATCACACAGTCGCTATGGTGGTGTGGACTGTTGTGCATAAAACTTCATGCAAGCATGTCCATAATGAAAACACATTTATAAACAAGAGGACCATTGGTCCTGTAGCTCACCTGGGTCCATTCAGCCTCAGTACTCTAGGGTAAGTTAGTCTAAGGCCATCGGTCAATTGGTTTTGGTGAAAAAGATTTTTAAAGGTTTTAACCATATATGGGCATGGAGGACATGTTGGTCATGTGACCTGAATGTTTGAAAAAAATTTCATTCCCTTAACCCCTTGGAGGCTCTATATGAAATTCGGTTTCAAAATTGGTCTAGGGGCTTTTGAGGAGATGCTTTGATATTGTCAAAATGACAGAGTTCTGGGTCAAAAGTCAAAGAATGACCTTGACCTCTTGTACTTATGAATCTTCATGTACTCATTAAGATGACTGTACCAATTTTTAGGCATAAATCTTCAAAACTTTCCATGAAATCTTATGTTCTAGCATTTTCCCACATTTGACCTTGCAGTAAAATAGTCAAGGTCAACCCAAGGTCATTATTTTGAACAATCTTGATAGTACTGGAATTCCCAATGCTACATACCAAGCTTCAAGGCCATCAGTCAATTGGTTCTGGAGAAGAAGATTTATAAAGGTTTTTACCATATATGGTCCTGGTGGCCATGTTGGTCACGTGACCCGGACTGTTTGAACAAATTTTCATTCCCTCAATCCCTGGAGGCTCTATATGAAATTTCGTTACAATTGGCCCAGTTTTTTTAGGGGATTGTTTGATATTGTCAAAATATGAGCGTTCTGGGTCAAAGGTCAAAGAATGACCTTGACCTCTTGTACTCACAAATCTTCATGTACTCATTAAGATAACTGTATATACCAATTCTTAGGCATATCTCTTCAAAACTTTCCATGAAATCTTATGTTCTAGCATTTTCCCATATTTGACCTTGCCGTAAAAAAGGTCAAGGTCAACCCATGGTTATAATTTGAACAATCTTGACAGTACTCGAGTACCCAAAGCTACATACCAAGTTTCAAGGCCATCGGTCAATTGGTTCTTGAGAAGAAGATTTTTAAAGGTTTTTACCATATATGGGCGTGGCGGCCATGTTGGTCATGTGACCTGGACCGTATGAATTAGTTTTTGTTCCCTCAACTCCTGGAGTCTCTATATGAAATTTGGTTTCAATTGGCCCAGGGGCTTTTGAGGAGATTGTTTGGAATTGTCAAAATACCAGAGTTCTAGGTCAAAGGTCAAAGAATGACCTTGACCTCTTTAACTCATAAATCTTCATGTACTCATTAAGATGACTGTAGATACCAATTTTTAGCCTAAAATCTTCAACAGTTTCCAAGGTATCTTATGTTCTAGCATTTTGCCATATAAAAGCACAAGGAAGCAAATTTGACCTTACCGTAAAAAAGGTCAAGGTCAACCCAAGGTCATAATTTGAACAATCTTGGTAATACTCCCGTGCCCGATGCTACATACCAAGTTTCAAGGCCATAGGCCTATCGGTTCTGGAGAAGAAGATTTTTCTAGGTTTTTACCATATATGGGCGTGGCGGCCATGTTGGTCATGTGACCAGGACCGTTTGAACAACTTTTCGTTCCTAAGTTCCCTAGAGGCTGCATATGAAATTTAATTAGAATTGGCCCAGCGGTTTCAGAGGAGAAGTCGTTTGAAATTGTTGACGGACGACGGACGGACGGACGGACGGACGGACGGACGACGACGGACGACGGAGCCTTACCATCCTATAAGCTCCCCCGGAGCCGCTGGCTCAGGTGAGCTAACAAAAGCTATCTCAGAAATAAGTCTTAAAATAAAATTAAAATAAAAAAAATGAAATGAAATTTCAAAGTCCATAAGCTTGAGGTAAAAAAAAACTGACGGGTGGGGGGTGAGGTGGGGCTATGTGGACTGCTATGCATAAAATTTCATGCAAGCATGTCCATAATGAAAACACATTTATAAACAAAAGCTATCTCAGAAATAAGTCTTAAAGAAAAATTAAATGAAATTTCATAGTCCATGAGGGAGGGAATAGGATTTATCAAAACCCTGAACCATTATCTAACATCAGTCCAAGTATTAGTATCAACTGAGTCCATCATCGTGGCACTGTGAAATTATGTCTTCATAAATATAAAACTTTAACCAAAATCTTTAAGACAAAATTCTAAGTCGATGACCTTGACTTCAAGGTCACCCAGCGGGATAAGTATAAGGTGTTTTGTAAAAACTCAAAAAAGAGTCTAACATCAGTTCAAGTATAAACTAAATCTCTGCAAAGCATTATGAATCAGTATGTAATTACAAAACTTTAAAAAAGACAAAAATTTCCTAAGTCCCTGACCTTGACATCAAGATCACTGAGCGGGGTTGGGGTAGTACTCTGTAGATCTAACTACAGTGCAAATATAAAAAGAATTCATCTATGGGTTCAGGAGATATGTGTCTTTAAAAAACTTTAACCAAAACATCCAATCAATAAAAAGACAATTTTCTAAGTCGATGACCTTGACATCAAGGTCACAGAGGGGGGTGGAGGTAGTACCTTCGAAAACTTTAGACCAATATCTAACTTTAGTGCAAGTATCAAAGGAATCCATCCATGGGTTAAGGAGATATTGGGCTTTATAAAACTTTAACCAAAACATCCAGTCCAAAAACACTACCAATTTTCTAAGTCCATGACCTTGACATCAAGGTCACGGAGTGGGGTGGGGGTGGTACCCTGTTAAACCTTAGACCAATATCTAACTACAGTGCAAGTATCAAAAGAATCCATCCATGGGTTAAGGAGATATAGGTCTTTAAAAAACTTTAACCAAAACATCCAATTGGAACGCCGACGCTGACGCTGACGCTGACGCGGACGCGGACGCCGACGCCGTGGTGACAACAATAGCTCTTCCTGAACTTTCGTTCAGGCGAGCTAAAAAAGGAAAATAGAGGAATTTTTCCTCTACAGGTATATCCATTCACCTTAATAGTGTAACTGTTTACAAGAAGTATTTTGGCAGTGGCTGGTTTGTTTCTCTTAAATGTGGGGCCTGATCTGAGATCCAAACTGTTTGCTGCCTAGACATCATTTCTAAAAGAGCTAGTTAGACCAATATTGTCAAAATATTCTTGATTTTTGATGCAGACGACAACTTCAGCAGACAACAAAAAAATACCCAGAATGCAATGGGTTAAATGCCGCAGACTCAGACAAACAACATGAAGAAATGAATGTCAAGGATATACTATTATAATTCTGTGACTTATTATGACTGTAAAATGTTACCAAAGTTTAATAAAAGCACAAAAAAAAGAAATGTTAGTCTGGCATACACAAAACTATAGCATTTTAATTTTGACCATTTAGGGTAGTGTCTGTTGCAGTAAAAGATAGTATAGCTTTGAAAGTGACAGTTGCTGTAATCATATCATTTTTCTTTCTTAGTATAAAGTACAATGACGAGTAAAAACATCACAATGTCAAAATAGATGTGACATTTTTTTAAAACCTTAAACCTTTAAGTATCTCTGCAATTTATTATATTGCAATATGATACATCCACATACAGATCATGTGTGCAGATCCACAATCTGATATAACATAAAAATTCTAAAAATTGGGACCTCTAAAATTTACTGTAATGATCTGAAAATGGAGCACTTTGGTTTTACAAAGCAGATGGAATGGCAAACAGTGGAGACCCTGACCAGACTGCTTCTTTGATCTAGGTCTGCAAATAGTGTAGAACCTGACCAGACTAGCAGCAATTTCATCTGGGTCTGCTTTGTTTGCTCACTATCTGTCCCAACACTTAGAATCGTTGTATAGAATTAATGTGCTCACTTTAGAGAGTGAGGAAGTTCCAATGAGGGGCCACAAGTGATATTTTAAGAAGAAATAGATATGAGCCACGACACGAGAAAACCAACAATGTGGTCGTGCGCCCAGTGCAGACTCAGATCAGCCTGGGCATTCGCCCAGTCTGATCAGAGTCTTCGCTGTCCGCACGAAGGTAGCTTAGAGTCTAAGCTACCCTTTAAGCGCTTAGCGAAGAGTCTGATCAGACTGGGCGGATGCCCAGGCTGATCTGAGTCTGAGCAGGGCGCACAACCACATTGTTTGTTTTGTCGCGTCGCGGCTCATATATGTATGGATGACTTACAGTTGAACAGCCCTTCCAACAGGACTGCAGTCATACTGAGTCAATGAAAGGGTGATAATGAAAGCTGTGTGCAACAGTATCCTGTTTACATTTTGAATTTCATCACCAACATGATTTGAACCTGGATAGCTAGCTTAGCAGCCAACAATTAATCCACTGAGCTACCATAGCTCCTATATGGAAATATATGGAAAATATCATAAAGTATCCCTTTTCATTTGAGATTTGCTATGTGACACCATATTAGTATAATGTATTAATATCCCTATCAAAGACTCTGCCAAATGAGTTGTTGGCTAAAACCAGAATCGCATGAACAGCAGCTAACCATAGCAACATAATATCATAAGAAATATTAATTTGTGGAAGATTAAATCAAATTTCAATTTCGGTAACAGGAGCGTTTATCAACAAGAAGATTCTCATAGGCAAAATATTTACTTTAACTCTTTCACTACCAAAAAGCAGACGACAAAATTTACGTCTGCAAAAATTAAAAAAATGCCTTGTCCAAGACTTTTTATATTGAGAATTCAAAGACTAGAGGGCAAACAGTGTAGATCTAGATGAGGCGGCTCATTATGAGCCGCCTCATCAGGATCTACGCTGTTTGCAAATTTTGCTAATTGTGTCACTGGGGCTTAAAGAGTTAAGTTAAGTTTAACTCTAAAACAAAAATAGTTGAATTTGCAAACAGCATAGATCCAGATGAGGCTGCTCATAATGAGCAGCCTCATGTAGATCTACACTGTCTGCCTTCTAGTCTTTGACTTCTCAATTAACAGGGATAAAGACTAACAGGGGCCCAGTACCCACAGCCCCTAAATTTTGGGCTGGACCCCTGAAATTTTTAACAAAATGCCCATACCCCTAATGTTAAATTTTGAATTTTGGCAGTGTGGGCCCCTAAGTCAAAAATGTTAATCTTTATCCCTGCAATATGATTAGCCTGCCACTGGGGTAAGTTTTGTTGTCCATGTTTTTTGGTGCTCTAATGGTTAAAATACAAGTATCTACAAACTGAAAGAGTCTTGACAAAAATTTCTATCCCAGAAAAATTCCCAATGCATTTTATGCAAGTATTTATTCTGTCTGCCTTTGCATTCATTGACTGAGCTATAGTCTAGTATGGACGGAGCTTATTTGGCTCAAAACATGACCTATTGTACATGAAGACTAGCAATCAATGTTACGAAGTAACTAAATGATGCAAATATTGATACTCTTTCAAAAGTAAACATGACTGTCAAAATCAGTGTTAGATGAATGGATTGATCATTATGGATAACTTGCAGTTTTTGAGTTTAAGTCATATCGAGCTGACTGAAGTGTGACAATGAATGGTTGTGTGCAACGGTTGAAGTAAATTCTGCCTCCTGTTGGATTTGAGCCCTGGGAGATCACTAGCTTATTAAACTGGATCAAAGAATTTTCAGTAACTTGGGTCAAAGCACATGCAGGTGCAGTTGGCCCTGTGACCAGACTGCGTATACCGATGCGCAAGTTTGTCTATGCCTTAAAACTGGTTTCTCACGAAGGCACTTGATTTTATAGTAAAGACTTAAAAGAGTTGACAGACAATTACTCAATCAGGATATAAACTGTCTGAGCCTCCAAGAGTTTATCAATTAATTCTCCAAGGGCCATTCATTATATAACCGGCCTGGCCAATTCATCTACCCATAATTATAACAAATGCAAACTTTTCACAAATTAATTGTAATATGAGTATACATTGGCTTTGTGTGTATTATCAAACTTTGGTAAAAAAAAAATCAGTTTAGACTCACAAATGTGGTCTGAACACATGGCAGGATTGATTTTTGCCAATTTTTTGTCAGAAGTTGAATACAGGCCTGTAATTGAGTACACGCACCTGTATTTAAAGCAGAAATCTGAGAGGGAAACATCTCATTCTGAGTAATTTTCAGATAATATCATGGTTATTGTGCAACTTCGTATACACTGGCCAAACACTGGGTAGCAGAATTGCAGAATTAAAGTACGGTCTAGTAAGCTTGTAAGAGGAGTCACACCCAGGCAGACCTCACCAGTGACAAAATCAGAGAAGTTCTTAGCTGGTTATGAAGGGCTGGCAAAAGTGTCAGATATGGTCAGGATATGACAGTTTAGACAGAAGTGTTCATACAATTTTGTATGGTAGTTTGCATATATATGAGAAAGCTGCTCACCCAATAGGTCCCCAAATCTTTTAAATGTTTCAATGTGCCAAGAAATTTTGACATAGGATACAGACTATTTTACTGTAAGAACTGTTACTGGTGACGAAACACAGAATAACCACTATGACCATGAAACCAAATAACATAGTAAACAGAAGACAACTGTCTACAGCTCAACTTGTCCAAAAAAATTAAAACCATGACTTCGGCTTGAAAATCATGGTGACAATCTTTAAGGATGCCAAGAGTGTCTTGCTTATTGATTACCTGCTATGTTACAGGTCCCAGGAACAACTCCTCAGTAGTCATCTGAACAGACTTTTGCCCTTAAACTGGACAAAGTGCACTAAATTCAGTGTGAAAATATGAAGTAAGGAGAAGTGAGGAGTGATGGCAACTACGGTAGGTTAGGTTGGTTATATCATGAATGGCCCTTGTAACATAGATCGCAGGAGATGGATCACACATGCATAGCAAGCTGTTTTCAGAACCTGTTTTTTTTATATATAAAATAAGCAGTTTTATAACAGAAAGGGACTTGATAAAATAGTTTCAACCAATCGAATATATCCATAAGAAGGAGGGTTTTGATGATGATTTTTAGAAAAAAAATTATTTTTTCAAAATGATGTGTTGTGGGACTCATTAAAACTGCCTAAATGAGACAGAGCTAATAACAGCCCACAACACATGTTACTAAGAAAGAACCTTAATTCCAAATCATCATCCAGGTTCCTCTTCTTCGGCCCTTTGTACAGGCAAGCATACCATCAATTCCCAAGGCAAATGACTGACAATAATAAACAGTACCAGGACTGGCAACTGACTGACAATAACAAATAGTGCCAGTACTTACCTAATTTTGAGCGTCCCTCGTGTTTGTGGCCCGCCACTTGATTACGAGGTATACACGCCCCTTTAGGAATATGTAGCTCTTTCTCTTCCATGGTGTTGTACTCTGTGGGCTTCCTACAAGAAAAATATATTTTAAGGTGAATGGGTACACTCTCAGGGGGAGCGATCCTATCATTTACTTTTTTTTGACTTCCCTTCTCAGTGTGAGTCAACTCTTAACCCTATTGCACTCAGAATGGCCAAAACTCCATGGAGTTTTGGCCAGTCTGAGGGCAATAGGGTTAAGGAAAGAAATGCTACCTTGGGAGCAAATTCTTTCTGTTTAGGAGAAGGCTCCTAGGAAGCAAACAGGATGTCACCAAAGTTCCTTTCTTTGTAAACATGGATGGAGAGAATATACAATGTACTTTCTGCATAAGGGGGTGTTACTGACCTTGGCATAAGTTAGGGCAAATTTTTTGCCTAGAGCAAGTGTGGAACAGAGACTTGTTTTTAATTTTTCATTCTAGTCTGTCTAATTTTTTCTTTTCAACCTCTCTCTCCTAAGAAAAAGCTTGATATAGACAGAACTACGGCTTGACATGGTTGTAGAATCAATCCAAATCCACCCATATAATGGGATTGTTTGACTAGTTATTTGTTATCCAATAAAGTGAACATTGTTTTCCTATACGTGAACAATGTACTATACTAAACCATGGCTGGATGGCAAATAGTGCAGACCCTGATCAGATTGCTCCTTTTGTAGTAACTGGTTAACCATTATCAAAAAGAGAGACCACAAAACTTACATATACAAGATATCAGAAAATGTATGTCCATGCTATATCATACTGCAGGGATTTCGCTAAGGACTGAATGACTGGTGGTCCACAGGACCAACTTATCCACAATTTAAGTGGTCCTCCCAATGTTTCAGCTATTCTTTGTTATCACGTGTTTTCATTTAATTTCAAAAACAGTTGGTCTGCAGGACCAGCTACCAAAGACATCAACTGGTCATGCCCAAGAATCACTGGTCCAGGACCAACGGACTTATGGTTAACTAGAGCAAGTGAGCAGGGGCTCACGTATACCCCCGACCAGCGCCACCGCCTAATGAAACCACCACCTAATGAAACCAATCTTATACATGGTATAAACCTCGAAGTAACTTTAGTCACCTATCAAATGGTTCCATCAAAGTATATTACAAATATCAGCAAAGAGTACCAACTCAGCACAAAACTTTATTGTAAACATTTAAGTCTGTTTCCATGACCTTGGTCAGCAGCTGCATCCAGATGAAGTCAACTAATCTGCATTAACACAGAGAAGTAAACCTAGTCATATATCAAAATGTTTCATCTAAGGATGTTTGAAACATAAACAAAGAATGTAAACTTAATGCAAAACTTTAATGCAAATATTTAAGTCTGTGACATTAGTGTAAACAATATTTTATTCAAATTACTGTACATATACAAAACAATACAAATTCACAATAAGATAACCTATTTTACAGTAGCTTGAAAGGGATTCAGAAGAAAGTCTTGCGACTTGTATAATCTGTATCCCATAATGTGACATTGACCTTTGGTCAGCAGCAGCATCCAGATGATGTCAACTATTGTGCATGAACATAAAAGTAAACCTAGTCATATATCAAAATGTTTCATCAAATGATGTTGGAAATATATGCAAAGCATAAAAACTTAATGCAAAACTTTAACGCAAATATACAAGTCTGTGACCTTGACCTTTGGTAAGCAGCATCCAGATGATGTCAACTACTCTGTATGAACCTTAAAGTAACCCTAGTCAAATAGCAGAAGGTTCCATCAAAAGATATTGGAAATATAAAAGAAAATGTAAACTTAACGCAAAACTTGAACGCAAATGTTTTAGTCTGTGACCTTGACATTAGGTCAACAGCAGCATCCAGATGATGTCAACTATTCTGCATGAACCTAGAAGTATACCTAGTCACATACCAAAAGGTTCCATTGAAGGATAATGGAAATATAAGAAAAGAATAAAAACTTAACGCAAAACTTTAACGCAAATGTTAACAGACGGACGGGTGAACGGAAGGACAGACGGGCGAACGGACGAACAGACGGAAAGACGAAAACTGTATACCCCTAGACATACTTCGTATGTCGGGGGTATAATAAAACCCCTGATACTGAGAATTCAAAGATTTAAGACGGTTAACAGCATAGGTCAAGATGAGGCGGGTCATAATGATCTGTCTCATCTGGATTTACCTTGTTTGCAAATTTAACTATTTTCATTTTTGGTGGTTTGAGAGGTAACAAGTCCCAATATTTATAGTAACTACGGCAAACTGCCACTGATCCAATCAATATTTACCGGTAGTCTCATCAATTAAAATATGACATACAATCATGCTATGCAAGATGGTTACAGAAGATAACATATGAGTATAGGAGTGGTATAACAAGGGTTTTCCTCTAATAATCTTATTTTACATTCTTCCTCAGCCTATTGGCGAGAAAACCAACAAAAAAAACAATTCATGATAACTGATACTATAGCCCAAGCATGTTCACTTGTGAGACATTTATGAAAGGATGCTTTATATCAAGTTTGGTCAAAATTAGGGTGTAATGATACTTTAACACCGATGCATCATGATAGATACTGCTACGATAATGCTGTTGTGACAGTGTTTTCAACTACCAACAACTATTACAGAAGGGGTAACAGGGATAATTTAGGGATAATTTTCCATATTACTCCATATAAGTTGTGACCCTCATTAGAACCGTCTCACCAAGACGGTTCTAATGAGGGGTAACAACATATGATTTTGTTGAGAAATAAGAAAAATTATCTTCAAATTATCTTTATCACCCCCTTTTATCTAGAGCTCTGTATAATTAAGAGTGTGTCTTCAACTATTGATGGTTTTAACTTACAGTTTACTATGTATACCATAAAAATTCTATGCAACGGGACAGAAAGGTGCCTAAGAAAACAGTGCAGACCGAGGTCTGACTTCTCCTAAAAAGTAAAAGGGCAGTCTGACCAGGTTCTACATTATTTGCTATTGCATCTGCCATCCTTTGAACACACTGCTAAATTAATAAATCAAACTATTCCACGTTTAGGACAATTATGTTAACTATTTCCGGTGTCCAAATTTTTAAGCTAATCACACTGGTCTAGTATTCAACACAGGCAATGAATGCAACATACTATAAATCTCAATTGTTTTTGAATACTTAATTTGATATCAAGTTATCATTCTTACGGACCCGACGGTTTCTTAGACCTCTCAGTCAGGTCAGATTTTCAAATAAATTCTCTGGTATAAATACTGTTCTAAAATAAGGTTCTTCGCCAATCTGTTGTCAAGGACGTTTTACCTGAAAATTGTTTTCAAGTATTTCTTGAATGTACATATCAATTAAACTTGCAAAACTCGAAGGTTGTCAAGTGCTTGGAAGTAAACTTGGAGGTAAACTTTATTCCTATTTCTGAGTATTTCAAGAACGAAGAGGTCGGATAGTTCATGAGACTATACTTCTGAAACAAGAATTCCGCGGAATGCTATGTCGCACCTGCATTGGGCTTCCACAGTAGTAAAGACTTTAGTTAAAAGAATTTGTATGAGAAATGGACAAAAATGCTAGGGTCCACACAATTTTCGATGTAATATTTTACTGAGTCAGAAGAGCATAGAATATAGGCCAAGAGTAGGAATAATTGCAACATCCCTCATGAACGTTCTATGAATAAACTTTATGCCAGGTGTGATGACTACAGGTATCATACTTTCAGACAAAAGGACTAAAACGCTAGGACTGACATAATTTTGGGTGTAAAATTTTGCAAAGTCAGCAGAGCGTTAAATATATGTCAAAGGTAAATTAATTGCAACAGCCCTTGAAAACATTCTATGAAGAAACTTGATGCCAAGGACTAAAACGCTAGGACTGACATAATTTTGGGTGTAAAATTTTGCAAAGTCAGCAGAGCGTTAAATATATGTCAAGGGTAAATTAACTGCAACAGCCCTTGAAAACATTCTATGAAGAAACTTGATGCCAGGTTTGATGATTCTAGTTATCATAGTTCGTGAGAAATGGACTTACACACTAGAGTCGACATAATTTTGAATATCAAATTTTTCAAAGTCAGCAGAGCATGAAATATAGGTCAAAGTAAAAAAAGAGCAACAGCCCTCGAGAACATTCTTAGAAGAAGCTTGATGCCAGGTTTGATGATTCTAGGTATCAAAGTTTGCGAGAAATGGACTTAATAGCTAGGGTCGACGTAATTGTTGAGGGACCATTTTACGAAGTCAGCAGAGCATGAAACATAGGTCAAGGGTAAAAATAAGAGCAACAGTCCTCAAGAACATTCTAAGAAGAAGCTTTATGCCAGGTTTGATGATTGTCGGTATCATAGTTAGCGAGAAATGGACTTAAATGCTAGGGTCGACGTAATTGTTGACAGACTGTTTTACAAAGTCAGTAGCGCATAAATTATAGGTCAGGGGTGAAAATAAGAGCAAAAACCCTCGAGAACATTCTAGGAAGAAGCTTTATGCCAGGTTTGATGACTGTAGGTATCATAGTTTGCGAGAAATGGACTTAAACACTAGGGTCGACGTAATTGTTGACGGACGGACGTACGGACGGACTGACGGACGGACGTACGGACGAACGGAATGACTGACGGACGGACGGACGGAAAAGTGAACTCCTATATCGCACCTTGCTAAAGCAGGTGCGACAACAAAAATCCCAGTCACTGAATGAGAGGAACAAGCAAGTTTACACTTCATTGTATTCATTGCCTGTGTTGAATACCTGACCAGAGTGGAATATTTTTATCATGACAGCATGGAAGACTCCTGGTACGTGAAAAAAATATTTATTACAAACCAACAAGGATTGGTGAAGATTTTTTTTTTGCAAGGAAAATCATGTCTTTTGTTTGGTCATAGCTAAATCATCTTTTACATTTTTGTAAGATTTGGGATGATGATAGTATCATGATGGGTAGTGATATTACATGTACCAAGGGCGTAGCTACGTATACGGCAAATACGCAAGTGCGTATTGAAATTTTGTCAAAATTGACAAAATTTCAAAACGCACCTGCATATTTGCATGCTGAAATTTTATAAATTAGACAAGCTTTCCTTTCAAGAAAACATGGTTGTGCATATCATGAAATTGCCCCTAGTTACGCCCCTGTGTACCAGTGATAGAAATAGTATAATGGTTGGGGTTTCTCCAGTAGTGGTAGTATCGAGAGAGTCAAAATCAAGCATGGCAGTCAGCTCTAGCCAAAATCCATCCTGCCATTCACAAGATGTTTCAAAATTTTCATGATGCTGGCCAAAATGATCTACTTGTGCATCCAAGCAGAGTCTTTTCATAAACTTGAAAGACACAGATCAAACCAATAGAGCTCTAGTAAGAAGGGTTAACAAGGATTGTTCTGTTCTGTTCAATTCTCGTATCGACGTTACCCAAGTGGCTCAATGGTACTTAACCATAGTTGCACACACTTGGCGCCGTGTATCCGTCCAAGACATTAACAAGGATTCAAAGACAATTTTCTTTTATACAAAAATATGTGTTGTGACTCCTCATTAGAATGGCCAAAATGACCTATTTGTGCAGCCAAGCTGAAATCTTTTCATAAACTTGAAAGACACTGATCAAACCAATAGAGCTCTAGATAAGAAGGGTTAACAAGGATTCGAAGATAATTTTCTTTTTAAACAGAAATATGTGTTGTGACCCCTCATTAGAACAGCCAAAATGATCTACTTGTGCAGTCAAGCTGAAATCTTTTCATAAACTTGAAAGACACTGATCAAACAGCTCTAGATAAGAAGGGTTAACAAGGATTCAAAGATAATTTTCTTTTAAACAAAAATATGTGTTGTGACCCCTCATTAGAACCGTCTCAGAGAGAAAAATTATCCCTGTTATCTCTTCTGATCTGGAGCGCTGAATCCAAGGATGCTTCATTCTATGTATTGTCAAAATCAATTCAGCTCTGCTTCATGTACAGGGGCCAGCCTATCTAAGGAGAAGTGGGAGAAATAGTCTCCCTAAGCTGCTGACTTTCCCTATTTTGAGCTGAGAGAGAAATCAAACTGTATAAAACATATTGAAAATCCAAAATTTGGGATAAAACTTCTCACTGAAATTCAGAAAATGTCGCAAAACTTCTCCCTGTCTGAGAACCCTAGGCTGACCCCTGCATGTAGTTATTTAAAGTCACTACTCCTGGAGAGCAGTCTGATCTGGGTCTACACTGGTTGCCTTTCCACTGGCACATCATGGGTACTCCATTTGTAGGTAAATTAAGTTTGTTCATCTTATAGGATGCTGTTATCTTCATATGTATCATGGGTAATTAATATAATATCTTAACATGTTGTGTAGTATTTGGGCTGCTTTTACGTTTTGTTGCAGAAATGAAAATAAAATTTAAAGAAAGCTGACCTACCTATACCAAGAAACAAGAATTCCGCGGAATGCGGTGTCTCGCCTGCTGGCGCTTTGTCACAAATCAGAGCAAAATCAGCAAAGATGTATGCATGACCCAAGTTTCTTGGCTCTAGCCCTTACGGTTTCTGAGAAACAGACCTAAACCGAAAACATGACAAAAAATTGCAAATTCAGTCAACCGTAAAATGTTGGTAAAGACTCATTATTGATGATGACTTTGAGTTCTTCTCTTCCAGATGAAAGCAGCACCCAAGTTTCATGGCTCTAGCCCTTATAGTTTCTGAGAAACAGACCTAAACGCAAAAACTTGACAAATACTTGCAAAGTCAGTCAACCATAAAATGTAGGTCAAGACTCAATACTGATGATGGCTTTGAGATTTACTCTTCCAGATGTACATATGAACAAATTTTTATTGCTCTAGCCCTTAAAGTTTCTGAAACACAGACCTAAACACAACAAGAGCTGTAGCCTGACAGCATAGCTCTCCTGAATAGGTGCTTGCCCATCACACAGTCACTATGGTGGTGTGGACTGCTATGCATAAAACTTCAGGCAAGCATGTCCATAATGACAACACATTTATAAACAAAAGCTATCTCAGAAATGTCTTAAAATAAAATTAAAATAAGAAAAAAATCACATGAAATTTCAAAGTCCATGAGCTTGAGGTCAAAGAACTAAGGGGGTAGGGGGAGGAGTGGGGTAGGGGTGGGGGTGGGGGGGGAGGCTGGGATGTATCAAACCTTGAACCATTATCTAACATCAGTCCAAGTACATGAATAAGTATCAATTGAGTCCATTGTGGCACTGTGAAATTATGTCTTCATAAATATAAAACTTTAACCAAAATTCAAAGTCAATAACTTGACTTCAAGGTCATCCAGTGGGGTAGTGGGGTAAGTATATAGTGTTTTGTAAAAACTCAAAAAAGTGTCTAACATCAGTTCAAGTGTAAACTAAGTCTCTGCCAAGCATTATGAATCGGTATGCAAGTAGAAAACTTTAATAAAGACCAAATTTCCTAAGTCCCTGACCTTGACATCAAGGTCACTGAGCGGGGTTGGGGTAGTACTGTGTAAAACTTTGGATCTAACTACAGTGCAAATATAAAAAGAATTCATCTATGAGTTCATGAGATATGTGTCTTTAAAAAACTTTAACCAAAACATTGAAAAAATAAAAAGACAATTTTCTAAGTCCATGACTTTGACATCAAGGTCACTGAGGGGGGTGGGGGTAGTACCCTGGAAAACTTTGGACCAATATCTAACTACGGTACAAGTATCAAAGGAATCCATCCATGGGTTAAGGAGATATTAGGCTTTATAAAACTTTAACCAAAACATCCAGTTCAAAAAACTCCCAATTTTCAAAGTCCATGACCTTGACATCAAGGTCACGGAGTGGGGTGGGGATGGTACCCTGTTAAACTTTGGACCAATATCTAACTACAGTGCAAGTATCAAAAGAATCCATCCATGGGTTAAGGAGGTATAGGTCTTTAAAAAACTTTAACCAAAACATCCAATCCGGACGCTGACGCTGACGCCAGGGTGACAACAATAGCTCTTCCTGAACTTGCGTTCAGGCGAGCTAAAAAGTCAACAAAAAATTGCAAAGTCAGTCAACCTTAAAATGTAGGTCAAGACTCAATATTGATGATGGTTTTGAGATTTACTCTTCCAGGTGTATGCATGACCCAAGTTTCATGGCTCTAGCCCTTATAGTTTCTGAGAAAATGACCTAAACACAAAAACTTGACAAAAAATTTCAAAGTCAGTCAACCGTAAAATGTAGGTCAAGACTCAATATTGATGATTGCTTTGAGATCTACTCTTCCAGATGTAAGCATGACCCAAGTTTCTTGGCTCTAGCCTTAATAGTTTCTGAGAAAATGACCTAAACGGGATACCTGGACAAAGTTTACGCCGCCGCCAGCGACACCAAAAAAGCAATACATATGGTCTCGCCTGGAAGAGAAGATGAAAGCAGCACCCAAGTTTCATGGCTCTAGCCCTTATAGTTTCTGAGAAACAGACCTAGACGCAAAAACTTGACAAATATTTACTCTTCCAGATGTACACATGAACAAAGTTTCATGGCTCTAGCCCTTTAAGTTTCTGAAATACAGACCAAAACACAAAAAGTAAAACAAAAAAATGCAAAGTCAGTCAATGGTAAAATGTAGGTCAAGACTCAATACTGATGATGGTTTTGAGATTTACTCTTCCAGGTGTATGCATGACCCAAGTTTCATGGCTCTAGCCCTATAGTTTCTTAGAAAATGACCTAAACACAAAAACTTGACAAAAATTTCAAAGTCAGTCAACCATAAAATATAGGTCAAGACTCAATATTGATGATGGCTTTGAGATCTACTCTTCCAGATGTAAGCATGACCCAAGTTTCATGGCTCTAGCCCTTATAGTTTTTGACAAAATGACCTAAACGCAAAAACTCGACAAAAATTTGCAAAATCAGTCAACCGTAAAATGTAGGTCAAGACTCAACATTTATGCATGAACCAAGTTTCATGGCTCTAGCCCTTATAGTTTCTGAGAAAATGACCTAAACGCATAAACTTGACAAAAAATTGCAAAGTCAGTCAAGCGTAAAATGTAAGTCAAGACTCAACATTGATGATGGCTTTCAGCTGTACTCTTCCAGATGTATGCATGACCCAAGTTTCATGGCTGTAGCCCTAATAGTTTCTGAGAAAATGACCTAAACGGGATACCTGGACAAAGTTTACGCCGCCACCAACGACACTGGAAAAGCAATACATATCATATGGTCTCGCCTGGAAGAGAAGATGAAAGCAGCACCCAAGTTTCATGGCTCTAGCCCTTATAGTTTCTGAGAAACAGACCTAGACGCAAAAACTTGACAAATATTTGCAAAGTCAGTCAACCATAAAATGTAGGTCAAGTCTCAATACTGATGATGGCTTTGAGATTTACTCTTCCAGATGTACACATGAACAAAGTTTCATGGCTCTAGCCCTTAAAGTTTCTGAAACACAGACCTAAACACAAAAAGTCAACAAAAAATGCAAAGTCAGTCAATGGTAAAATGTAGGTCAAGACTCAATATTGATGATGGTTTTGAGATTTACTCTTCCAGGTGTATGCATGACCAAAGTTTCATGGCTCTAGCCCTATAGTTTCTGAGAAAATGACCTAAACACAAAAACTTGACAAAAAATTTCAAAGTCAGTCAACCGTAAAATGTATGTCAAGACTCAATATTGATGATAGCTTTGAGATCTACTCTTCCAGATGTAAGCATGACCCAAGTTTCATGGCTCTAGTCCTTATAGTTTTTGACAAAATGACCTAAACGCAAAAACTCGACAAAAATTTGCAAAGTCAGTCAACTGTAAAATGTAGGTCAAGACTCGATATTGATGATTGCTTTCAGCTGTACTCTTCCAGATGTATGCATGAACCAAGTTTCATGGCTCTAGTCCTTATAGTTTCTGAGAAAATGACCTAAATGCAAAAACTTGACAAAAAATTGCAAAGTCAGTCAAGCGTAAAATGTAGATCAAGACTCAACATTGATGATGGCTTTCAGCTGTACTCTTCCAGATGTATGCATGAACCAAGTTTCATTGCTCTAGCCCTTATAGTTTCTGAGAAAATGACCTAAACGCAAAAACTTGACAAAGTTTACGCCGCCGCCAACGACGACGACACAGGAAAAGCAATACATATGGTCTGGTCTCTGCTTCGCAGGGACAATTATCCTTGGTCGAAAACTGCAAACAAAACATTTTTCATGCTTGGCCTTAGTGTTGTGTATTTCATGAACATGAACAGTTTTGGCTGTTTGATAAGATGGATGCCACAGCCACTGTTCAGTGACATGTCACGGACTCTTAAAAATCTCACGCCCGGGTCGAGGATCGAACCCGGGACCTTTCGATCTCTAGTATAGCGCTCTACCACGTCGCTATAAAAGCCGGCTTGTACCGCAAGGCAGTACAAGTGTTTATATACCTAATTACCTACACCCTGTGACATTCTCCCCCACCAAATTGGACTTCGTCCCCGAAGTTCTAGGCTAAAGAGCTGCATATAAGAATAGGCTCGAGGAATTACTGCACAGGGGTCAGGCTGGATTTTACGTTGGGCGCCATTTGTCACGGACTCTTAAAAATCTCACGCCCGGGTCGAGGATCGAACCCGGGACCTTTCGATCTCTAGTATAGCGCTCTACCACGTCGCTATAAAAGCCGGCTTGTACCGCAAGGCAGTACAAGTGTTTATATACCTAATTACCTACACCCTGTGACAGACACTGCAGTCACTAAATGCCACCCTGATGCCACTTTTTCCAGCTCAAAGTACAATGGGTACCAATTTCCTGGTCTACTGGGTTAGAAAAATTTGTCAAACATGTTCCGCCTGTGGGAGTCCAACCTGCAACACCCTGAGTGAAAGGCATACACCATATCCACTAGACCAGTCACTCTGCATAACTCAGTCTCACTCAACAGCTGTGGAACTTTATAAAACAGGAAGACTGAGGTCCAAATAAGGATGTTTCATGTTTCTGTAAAAACATATTTAGTTCTAACAAGGGGCCACAACCTAGGGTACAAATTCTAGAACTTGGGACAATTTACATAATAACTGCTATGTTCCTAATGTGAAACAGTTAGGTTTTACGAAGTCGTAAACCAAAGTATGCCCTAATGAGACACTTAAGGAGCAGTCTAAATTACTCTAATCTGGGAATACATTGTTTGCTCAGAACTACCTGTCCCAATACTTAGAAGGCCAAATGGTGCAGGGAAGGTGTTCTGAAGAAGGATTTTTTCTTTCTTCTAGATACCGCTACACCCTCTCTCCAGGATTATGAGCAGGTGTACCTTTGTACACTCCTGTGTTGCAGGATGAAAGCGAGGCTGGAGCGCTAGACGAGGGAGGGGATTAAAGAGCTATAGCCCTGACATGAAATTTTGCCAAGGGCTGATAACTCAAATTAAGTCAGTGAGTTGTCTTCCTCATTTTTGATGACAATTTATCTCATTAAGATATTATAATAACTGACTATTATTATTGTGCGTCATACGAAGGCCAATGATTGTCGTGAAGGCATAGTTAATTAAATATTGTCCGCATACTAGTGACGTCCGTTTACAGATGTATTGATTGACTTCTTTTTAACAATCGAAGGTTTTCATTCCCTAAAATGACACAAAACATCTATAATAAGGTGGCAAATACATACTCAGTATCCTGCATTGCTAAATAAAACTGGTTGGAAAGCTGCAGCTAGTTTTCTAGATAAACTTCTCCGGGAAGTGACTTTGAAGGTGTCAGGCTATTTCCGCAAATGTGATAAGCGACACGCACATGTCGGCCGCTTACAATTTTAACGAAAAGGGTCGTTCAACAAATAATGGGTACAAGTGTTAAGTCGGAGAGCGAACGTGCGATCGAAAACGACCGACCACCCGGACTGTATTCACTGTCAGTGATACTGCTGCAGAAATAACAAGCTGTGTGTGTGTGTTTGGGGGGTGGGGGGGGGCTAGACGAGGGAGGGCATTAATTTAAGTGTTTAAGTGTTAATTTGTATAGGCCCGGATTTGCCACTGGAATAGACCTGTAATACTTTTCCGCGGTCTCAGGTGATACGATGTCCTTTTCAGCATCAAATTATATGATAAGCCATACTTTTCCATCTGCGCATTATATCAACAGCATTCTAATTTCTCCATTCCAGCAGCAGACCAAATTGGGTAGTAAAAATGAGAGCATGAAAGTTTTTTTCTTTCTTTTTCTAGACGAGGGAGGGGATTAGTATAAGTGTTAACTTAGTAGGCCTATAGGCCCGGATTTGCTACTGGAATAGGTATACTTTTCCGCGCTCTCAGGTTATATGATAAGATGTCCTTTTCAGCATCAAATTATATGATAAGCCATACTTTTCCAACTGCGCATTATCAATCTAATTTCTCAATTCCAGCAGTAGATCAAATTGGGTAGTAAAAATGAGAGCATGAAAAGTTTTTTCTTTCTTTTTCCAATTTGTTACAAAGATTCACGTTTTAAACTGATCATGTAATATCCAGTTTTATTACTAAACATCTAAACATACCCTCATTATACGAATAGGTATGTATAACGTGTTCAGATCAAATAATATGAATAGTTCATGTTGACACTTATAATGGATTTAACCGCCCCTTCAATCTCTTTCTCTCCCGCCCCCTCCTCCTTCCCCAACCGCTTTGTATGCAGGCACATATTTGTGTACAATTCGTTTTATTTATTTTTTTCAGCTTGATAAACGATGAAACGGGGAACATGTAACAGTATGACCTGTGGTCTTACAGATTTACTTTGGACGTCTCTCAAGAAGAAAGGACAGGAAACTGGAAATGGTCTAAGGTTCAATTTCACTCTCCATTAATCTCTGAACAAGATTCATTTTGCATTATGGTACATGGAATAATTAGTTGCTTAAACTACAGATAGTGATATAAATGCGAAGTAAAATTTGTCCCCAAAGGTAAGACTCTATAGCAGCTACACAGGACTTCATTCCCCAAACTAGGGAAAACAATACTCATCTGCTAAGACTGACACTTTTAAGTCCAGCTTCATCTCAGGCATATAGAAGAATTGGAACACTTACTTTTTGCCCATTCCCCCTGCAGAAGCTTCTGAATGCTCTACCTCCAACTAACCCCCCTCTTGATCAGGTCAAGAGATTAAATATTCTGGTCGTCCACCTGATAAATGAATGTCTGTTTTTATTTATTTCAAGAAATGTACAGAATTAATAATCAGGATTTGATCGGAAGCTCTAAGCTTGTTAATACCATCTTCCCAATGTCTGCTTGATGCGTCAACAGTATTCTATTCAGATTCAGATATTCATGAACACAGAGTGATAAGAGGTCCTTTGGGGAACAAATACACCAGTTTCTGCTGGTTTCGTTACGAATTCTCCCAGCGAACCACCTGATCTACGACTCCACCAACGACCCTTCTTTGCAAAACTCCATGAAAGTGCGGCCCAGATAGTGAGCAGCGGAAAACTATTTAATAATTTATAGATATCCATAATTCGAATTAGTGATATACATAATTCGAATCAGTGATATCAATACTTATTTATGGATATCACTGATTCGAATTATTAATGGATATCCATAATTCGAATTTAAGATATCCATAACTCTAATTATGGATATCGTGTAATCTAATTTATAGATGTCACTAATTCGAATAATGGATATCACTAATTCGAATTATGGATATAAAAATTCAGCCTATTTACGGATATCACTCATTAGAATTATGGAAATCATAATTCGTCTTTGAAATAACGAGTGCTCTATGATGATTTATGAATAGCCACAATTTGAATTATGGATATCCATAATTCGGATTATGGATATCAATAATTCGAAAATAGGAATTATCGAATTTTTGATATCACTTAATCGAATTAAGTATGTCCATAATTCAGACCATTCATAGAAATCCATAATTCAAACTATGGAAACCAGTCACAAGCCAGCCCAGCAGGCACATAACTTTGAAAATGTTGAAAGTCGACATAGTTTTATTTCCTTGATATTACCTGTGTGTGTGGGTTGATAATAATCTTGATGTATACCCGAGTGTGTGAGTCGATAATATTTATGACAGTGGTATTTGCATTATAGCAGTGTCGCCCCGCCTACGTAAAATGTTTAAAACATGGCTGTTGACTTTAATTTTAACTTAATGTCTAGTCTGAACTCTCTCCCTCTGTCTCAACCAGCATACACGGAAAGACAATTTAAGAAAAGTTTAGCGGACAGTTTACATTTTAGCTGCTTTTTAAAGTTGTTTATTGTTTTATCTCTTTGCTATTGTTTTGCCTAAGTGTGTGTTTTTGTTTATTTATTTTTATATTTTCACTTCCTTGAAAACTGATTAAAACAAAGATATCTTCTCTGTATCAGAAAGCGTTTAGCTGCACGACGTATTCTTTGTAAGCTAGTCTCGGAAAAAACTCCTGAAACTAGGCCATCACTAAAGGTGATAAAAATGCCCCCAGCCACCCTTCCCACCCCTTCACAAAATAGCAACTGTGACCTTGACAGTTCCTCTCAAAATGCAGGGTCGCAGATTTGTCCAAGATATTGTCACACTAAACATGTGTGTGAAGTTATATCAAAATCTGTCAATAAATAAAGGTGCAAGAGGGATGACAAACTTTTTTTTTCTAAAATTAGCACCTATGACCTTGACCTTGGATCTATAACGCTGAAACGCGATTTTGTCCAAGATCATGATTGTCGTACTTAACATTTATTCGTGTGAAGCTATACCTAAATCAGTTCACAAACAAAGGTGCTAGTACCATGACAATTTTTTACCTAAAATAGAATCTGTGACCTTGACCATGGACCTGCAATGCTGAAACACGAAGTTAATCCCAGAAATTGCTATGTTTAATATTTTGTGTGAAGTTATATCATAATCTGTCCAAAAAAAAAGGCGCTAGAGGGATGACAAACTATTTTCTAAAAACAGCAACAGTGACCTTCACCTTAAACTTACAGTGCTGAAACGCATAATTGTCAAAGATATTGCCATACTAAACATTTGTGTGAGGTACATCAAAATCGGCCCATAAATAAAAGCACTAGAGCGATGACAAAGTTTTTCTAAAAATAGCAACTGTGACCTTGACCTTGACCCTACCAACCTGAAACGCAAACTCGTTCGAGGTACTATCATATCCTGTATAGTTGTGATGTTATATCAAAATCGGTTCATAAACGAGGTTTCTACAGCGACGACAAAAGGTGAGCATACCTACATACGTACATACACACGTACCCACGTATATACGTATGGGACAGACCCTATATCCCCTCGCACAGCGAAGTTTTGGAGGGGATAATAATGTATGAAAATCAACATAGTGCACAAGAAAGTGTCAAAATTCAAAAGCATTGCATATAAACTGTAGTATAAGACAAGAACAACACAATCTAACACCCTATGCTACACATCTGCCCAAAATGCATAAGCCAACAAAGGGGACATAATTCAATAAAACAAGTTAAATCAAAGTTCTGTTTCCTTTATGCACATGCCAAATGCATGTTTGAACTGTATTGCAAGTTTCAGGAGATTAGCTTTGTATACTTGAGGAAGAGTTGCAGAGACAAGAACACCACCATGTAACCTTTTAAATGCCACATATTGGGCCAATATATCTAATTCATAAGGAGCCCCAGTAGCTTCGTTGGTTAAGCGCTGGCCTGCTGATCTAGCGGGTCTCGGGTTCGATTCCCGCTTGAGGCGAGAATCTTTTCAAATCGTAAACGGGGTTCCATTGCACACATCCTTTCATTATCACCCGTTCATCGTCCCTGGCTGAAATACTGTTGAAAAGACATAAAATCGCAAGTCATCCATCCAAGTCATTAACTCTTTCGGCGCCAAAGTCGCAAAAATGTGACTTTGCAAACAGCGTATATCCAGATCAGCCGGCTCTTAAAAGAGCCGTCTGATCAGGATCTACACTGTTTGCCATTCAAATATGAACTTAAAAAGCCTGATTTTATGAAAAATGTCTTTAGATTGTTAGAATTTCCAATTACAAATCTGTCGTCTGATGATTTGAGCAGACGAAAATTTGTCGTCTGAAAAATTTGGCGCCGAAAGAGTTAAAAGAGACTTAAACCTGCTAAAACAAGTTGAATCAGTCTTGCTTGTATACTGTAGTGGGAATTGTGGAGATAAGAGCAGTACTGCTGTACAAAGGCACGGACATATGGTCAAAATATGTCATTTAAGGGGACATAATTGTGCAATAATGACCTGTAATAAAGTTCCGTTTCCTTTATGCAAATGTTTAGTGCATGTCTGAACTTTGTTGCAAGTCTCAAATCCCCGCATCAAATACTGTAGGAGCAGTTGCGGAGACAAAATAGTACTACAAAGTGTGACGGACGTACGGACAAGGGCAATACTATATGCCCCCTCCCCACTTCCTGGCGGTGCATAAAAAGTTTGGTTTACCCTTACTCAGGCCTTTTTTATAAGTGAGCTTGTAGAATGTATGTGGTACGAGTAAGACCTTTTATCATATGACGTCGCATCTGAGAGTGTAATAAAGCCATGCATTAAAAACGATAATCCACTGGTGGATTAAATATGCAAATTACGTCGTAACGTTATACATTGACGTCTATAAAAACGTCGCGTTTTCTAATGGCGAAATTGTGACGTTTTAGTGTAAAATTGCTAATAAAATGCAATTTTAGTGTCATATGATAAATAGAATCTTGCATTCGTGCTCCTGTATTATTGAATTTATTAAACTCGTTGGGGGGGAAACCGATAAGATGCTCGGCAGAGCCTCGCATCTTATCTTTTTCCCCAACTCGTTTAATAAATTCAATAATACATGAGCACTCATGTAAGATCCTCTATTTAATGGATGAGCTTGTAGAATGCATGTGGTACCAGATAGAAAATTTTGTCTTCGGTCCTATAACTTCTGATCCATTTATGACGTCGTAATGCACATGACGTCTTAATGACGTAACACTGACGTCGATGCAACGCCACCACGCCGCATCGACATCAGTTTGACGTCATTTCGACGTCATGCGTCCGCTGGGTTTAGGTAGGCACATCTTCTGATAATGTCATCTATCATATTGTCATCATTTCCATGCATCACACTTAACTTGACTCTTAAGTTATATGCAGCAAAGTCTGGAATAGCTTTTTCATGATTACTTCTGCATTAAGGCATACAGGCACAACTCCATCTGGTCCACCATTTTGCTCGTGGGTGGCGGAGGGGGGGGGGGGGGGAATGGAACAGCAATTGTTTCTCTGGGAGACGAAACCTTCCGAAAAAGGTCTCTGCTCTTAAAGGAAAGGATTTGCTCCAAGCGATAACAAGAAATAAACCCCATTGAGAAGGGCTACATAAAAGAAGAAACAAGAGGGCCATGAGGCCCTGAATCGCTCACCTGAACAATTTGCAAGGTGGCTTTTACTTATCATGTCTGACATTGTCAAAATATGAGTTTTGGGTCAAAAGTCAAAGAATGACCATGACCACTTGTACTCATAAATCTTCATGTACTCATTAAGACAACCATATATACCATTTTTAGGCCAAAATCTTCAGACTTTCCATGAAATCTTATGTTCTAGCATTTTCCCATATTTGACCATGTCGCAAAAAAGGTCAAGGTCAACCCAAGGTCACCATTTGAACAGTCTTGGTGGTACTCTAGTACTCCATGCTATTTACCAAGTTTCAAGGCCATAGGTGTATTGGTTCTGGAGAAGAAAAATATTAAAGATTTATATCATAAGTGGTAATGGCGGCCAAGTTGGTCATGTGACCTGGACCGTTTGAACAAATTTTCATTCAATCAACACCTGGAGGCTTTATATGAAATGTGTTCACAATTGGCCCTTTGGCTTTTGAGGAAATGGTTGAAAATGTCAAAATATGAGCAATCTGGATCGAAGGTAATAAAATGACCTTGACCTCTTGTACTCATAATTTTTCATGAACTCATTAAGACAACTGTATATACCAATTTTTTAGGCCAAAATCTTCAAAACTTGCCATGAAATCTTATGTTCTACCATTTTCCCATATTTGACCTTGCTGTAAAAGGTCAAGGTCAACACAAGGTTATCATTTGAACAATCTTGATAGTACTCAAGTACCCAATGCTACATACAAAGTCTCAAGGCCATCGGTCAATTGGTTCTGGAGAAGAAGATTTTTAAAGGTATTTACCATATATGGGCGTGGCGGCCATGTTGGTCATGTGTCCAAGACCGTAAGAAAATTTTTACATTCCCTCAACCCCTCGAGGCTCTATATGAAATTTGGTTTCAATTGGCCCAGTGTTTTAAAGCCGATTGTTTGAAATTGTCAAAATTTGAGATTTCTGGGTCAAAGGTAAAAGAATGACCTTGACCTCTTGTACTCACAAATCTTCATGTACTCATTAAGATGATTGTATATGCCAATTTTTAGGCCAAAATCTTCAAAACTTACCATGAAATCTCATGTTCTAGCATTTTCCGATATTTGACCTTGCCGTAAAAAAGGTCAAGGTCAACCCAAGGTTATAATTCGAACAATCTTTATAGTACTTGAGTACCCAATGCTACATACTGAGTTTCAAGGCCATCGGTCAACTGGTTCTGGAGAAGAAGATTTTTAAAGGTTTTTACCATATATGGGTGTGGTGGCCATGTTGGTCATGTGACCTGGACTGTATGAACAAATTTTCATTCCCTCAACCCCTGGAGGACCTATATGAAATTTGGTTACAATTGGCCTAGTTGTTTTTGAGAAGATTGTTTGATATTGTCAAAATATGAGAGTTCTGGGTCAAAGGTCAAAGAATGACCTTGACCTCTTGTACTCATAAATCTTCATGTAGTCATTAAGATGACTGTATGTACCAATTTTTAGGCCAAAATCTTAAACAGTTTCCTAGATATCTTATGTTGCACCATTTTGCCATATAAAAGCATAAGGAAGCAAATTTGACCTTACCGTAAAAAAGGTCAAGGTCAACCCAAGGTCATAATTTGAACAATCTTGGTAGTACTCATGTACCCAATGCTACATACCAAGTTTCAAGGCCATTGACCTATTGGTTCTTGAGAAGAAGATTTTTTCAGGTTTTTACCATATATGGGCATGGCGGCCATGTTGGTCATGTGACCAGGACCGTTTGAACAACTTTTCTTTCCTAAGGTCCCAGGAGGCTCTATATGAAATTTGGTTACAATCGGCCCACCGGTTTCAGAGGAGAAGTCGTTTGAAAGTGTGGACGGACGACGGACGACGTACGACGGACGGACGACGGACGCCGGAGCCTTTCCATCCTATAAGCTCCCCCGGAGCCGCTGGCTCAGGTGAGCTAAAAAAAACATGGTAGAGTTGCTTCCCCTGACGGTGTACCCATTAACCTCAAATCATACACAGTTCTGGATGACGGTCCACAACTGATGCTTTAAATGGACATCTTATACCTGTAACCTAGTTTTCATCTGAAACAAGAGAAGAAATTTAACATGATCTTTGTTCAGCTGATACTCTTTCTTAATCATCAATTCATCCGAAGAGTAACCGTTCTAAAATGCAAATACTGCAGTAGTCTAAAACCAGAAACCGCACCCCTTCCTCCCGCCTCCACCCCCCCCCCCCCCCCCCCCACACACACACACTAGTATCGTAAGGACAGCCATCCAAACACTGGTCGCCCGCCAAAAGTAATCCGAGGACGTGACTCCAGTATTATACGAGCGGGACGGCTGAATCGAGCCCCGCGCTCTTATCAAATCATGATCCATCTATGCAAGCCAACGATACTAAGTCCACTTTGTAGATCAAAGTGAACTTGGTATCCTTGGCTTGCGAAGATGATCATGATTCTGCATTATCAGTTTTCTTCGGGTGAATGAGTACTTTCAGTGGAGGTAACCCTGTCATTTTCATTTTTGCCTCCCTTCTCGATGGGAGTCAACTCTTAAAGGAAAGAATTTGCTCCTCTAGGAGCAAATTCTTTCCATTAAGAGTAGATCCTATTTTGGAAGGGCTGTATTGTCAAGGGAAGCACACAGGAAGCCATAAAAGTTGTTTCCCTTTGTGAAACTTTCCGAAAAAAACTGGATGTAAACTCAGTCATTAGATCACAAATCCCCATTATTTGTAATTCTAGGCTATAAAGAAACGACATAAAATGAGGAACTTCTGGTTTAGGACCACCGAAGGAAAATTTCTCTACTAGTTTCAACACTGGGTAATTTTGAGCAAGTTGTAGTGTAAGTTCATTCTAAAACCCTAGAACGAAACGCTGTTACTGAAGTATAGGAGATCCTCTTTATAATGCCAGCCTTCGTTCCAAAAGTTTTGGTTTTCTGTTATAAAGGTCTAATTTCAGAACAAAAAAAGTACTTTGGCGCCCATGGTCAAATTGACAAGAAGAATTTGACAGATAAGAAAGAGGGTTGCCTGTACTAAACAAGGTGTGTGTTTGATTGATTGTATACCTTCACTTTTCTGTATAGATGCATTAAAACTGGGTGTATAAGTATGTCTAGATGTTATTCTGTCACTTTTACAAAGAGGAACGACTATTGTGATTTCCTGTTAGCTTCCCAGTGGTTAACGTAGCTCTTTCAAACTGAGGCCTTCTATTAAAAGAAAGAATTTGCTTCTAGAAGAGTTAAAGAAAGGCATAATTGAAAATGGGAGAGCTGCTTCCCTGAAACCCTGAAAGTGCATGGTACCCGTTCGCCGTAACAATCGAAGTTTTGTTCTATGGATTGCTGTATGGATGAAACTGATAATAATGACCTGTGACACGACAAACCCAACAAAGTGGCATGTGCGCCCAGGGAGCACTAAGATCAGCCTGGGCTTCCGCCCAGTCTGATCAGAGTATTTGCTGTCCGCATGGAGCTAGCTTAGACCCTTAGTTACTCTTTAAGCGCACCGCAAAGACTCTGATCAGACTGGGCGGATGCCCAGGCTGATCTGAGTCAATGCTGGGGCATATGCCACTTTGTTAGTTTAATCGTGTCACGGCTCATATATTGTTTATTTACATGGTGCATTAGTGGATAAGTCATTTACTTAAAGGAGTTCATCATCACTAACAAATGAGGTGTCTCGGTGCAATCATGAGTTTCACCTAAAACAAGATAAACGATTCACCTCCAGCAAAAACAAGAAGATGAAACCAACAAAACAACCTGTCACACAGCTCCATATAAACCAAATATGTTGGGATTAATTTTGAGCTTATTCTTAACCCATTCCATTCGGGATGCCCCTTTAGAGGTATCTGGGCAAACAGTTTGGATCTCAGATCAGGTCCCACGTTTGCTGCCTTGACATCATTTCTACACGAGTTAGTTAGGCCAATATTGTCAAAATATTCTTGATTTTTTATGCAGACGACAATTTCAGCAGACGACAAAAAATACCCAGAATGCAATGGGTTAAGGTAAATTCGGGGAATTTTCACTTTTGTTTCATTTCTCAATGAAAATAAACTCTTAAAAAAGAATTTGCTCCACTAGCAGCAAATGCTTTTTTTCAAGGGTAGATCCCATTCTAGAAGGGGTGTGTAATTGTCCAGTGAAGAAAACAGGAAGTCAAAAAAGTTGTTTCCTTTTGTAAAAAATGATGAATTAGCATGTAGAACATGTTATTCAGTCGCCGGGTCGCGTAGGGCAGTCAGTAGGGCGTCTGATTTATAAGCCAGAGGTCCTGGGTTCGATACCCGGTCCGACCAATTACTTTCATTTCTCCTTTCACTGATTCAAGAAGGGCAGTTGTCAGATACTGTTGAAAGTAAGTGCACGTAAGTGTACTGGTTAACCGCTTAGGAGGTCTAAGCCTGCCCAGGAATAGTGTGGTTAGGTTAACTGACCGTCCCGACATGATCATAGCTGTTTACCGTGAACGTTAAACAATAACACACCAACAACATTCAGTCGGTACAAAAGCTCACAGTCAGTTCGAAGCTCACTCAGAGTTTATCACTGTGTAATGTTTTGTTGTACACTTGCCGACTAAATAAGCCTTATCTTACCAATCATGTGGTTCCCACGAAACGACAGTCCCATCCGTCCCCACCCCAATCTCAATCGATCTCTTTGTTTAGACTTTGAACCAGCCAAGGTCCTTAGTCGATGGGAAAAGTTCTGGAGCTCTTACAACTGTCTCTGTATGATTCCACATGTCGTTTGCAGAACATATCTATCTCCAGCCTCGAAGTTAACGTTTAACAGAAGCATTGAGGTATCTGCCAAATGAACGATGTTTACTTCTTTATTACATACGAGGCGACACCTTCTAATTCTAATTCCAGCGTAAACATATCTGACTGATCTCACCATATAAAGAACAATTGCCATACCTAAGATCCAGTCCGATTAATCATAGTCGGATGACATGAATGTATTGATGAGGATCGCATTTGTTTTCAAATGTTTAGGTTTATGGTTAATTTAATTTTTCAATAAAATGCATAACCGTAACTGAGACCGACAGGTGACTCAATCTGAAACCGACGACTGGAATCAGGTTAATCGCTCCAGTCTATATTTCTGATAGCTAGAGCACGGTTCATCCGTCTGTACGGAGAGATAATCCACGAGCTTTAGCGGGTGGATTATCGACCGTATAGGCGAACGAACCATGCTCTATCTCACTTATAGCACGATACCAAATACTATGCTCTATCTCAGTTATAGCACGATACCCAATGTAGACCCTGCACGGTTCTTGTTATCTCGTGCTAAAAATTCGAGTACCCTGGCACCGTGCTATAACATGTTCAAAACTATATCAGGACATTTCGTCACAATGTCAACTTCTTTGAGTTTGCATATCATATACGATTACGATTCCCCTAGGTAATGACCCCCCCCCCACACACACACACACTCACGACCCCCGATATCTTAAAAAATCTTCAGAAACATAAAATAATAATAATAAATAAATAATTAATAATAATAATAACCCGCATTACTTATACTGTACATCATTGTTAGTAACACTTTTTATGCACGCTTTGAGCCCTCCCGCTTCGCCCATTTTTTATCGTAACGTCGATGAGGCAATACGGCTTTAATTACCTAGCAGGCACATGACGTGGTAATGATGTACTGACGTCGATGCAACGTCATGAAGTTGCGTCCAAGTCAATAAGATGTTGTAATGACGTCATTTTCCCGCTGGGAAGTGGTGAAAAAATACACTGAGGACTATACTACCAAGGCATTATTCCCTTTATCTAGATTTCTTTTATATTGTTTGAAAACGAAACATACAGCGTAAAAAATGTCGTTTATAATACTGCAGCGTCGTTGGAATGACGCTTGTCGTGCATAAAGGACATGATAACGCTATATGCATATATGCATAGAGGCAAAGACGGATGATTTATGTTTGTACACTCCACGTGTTTCTTCTGCACTTTTATCATATAATCGGATTCAGTTGATCTGATTTGTGCAACAAGAAGCTAAAACATTGACTAAAGAAGTAATTTGTTATAAATGTTGATAAAGTTAGAGGCAAAGGAAAGTCATGACCAGTAACCGGAAGAAGAACCTGTCTCCTTGTTTTAACGTTACTGAATCCGAATGATATCGCCTTATATATGTCAGTAAATAAATAAGCACACTTGCGCACGCACACCTCACACACACTTTGTTTTCTGATATTTCGATATAAAGTTACCATAAAAGAAATATGGTTTTGGATAAAGCTCCGGGGAACGATTGTGCTGCTGAGCAATCGGAGCACCGCTCGGCCAATTCCGTGAATCAGTTCCCGGATATGTCTTTTTCAGTGTGTTATTAAGATTCTAAGGGTCCCTTCCTTGGACAACACCCGTCATTTATACGTAGGGGTATGTATATGTGTGTAAACTTGCAAATATGTGTGAAATATTATTAATGTAATGAATGATCCTCATTTTACCCTTGGTTCATCTCTAACAATTTCAGTTCTGAAAATGGCAGTTTGAGATTTGTTCTAGCATTTGAAATCACCATGTACAGTCGACACCCAGTGTCTCGAACACTGATACCTCAAAGTGTCTTCCTATATCAAAGAATTTATTTCCTATTCTTATTTACATTTCGAATCCGGTTTGTCTCAAACTACTGATATCTCAAAGTAAGTCTTCTGGTACCAGAAAAATTGCTTCGAGATATCGGTGGTTTGGGCCAAAGTTCGACCTCGAGAGTTGACTGTATGTAACTCTGAATGGGAACAATAAAGTACTTCCTGTAATTCTACCCGCTAGATATCCATAAAAGTTGTTATGTATTGGAACGTTTAAAGTGCGGTGGAGACAACCTTGAAAAAAAAATGGGGATCATTTATATCTAAGCTTGAAATACGAAGGTAGAGCTGTCAGTTTATGTCATTTGGTTCATGTGTAATCTTGGAAAAATTAAAAAAAAATAATAATCCGATTCACGGAATTGGCCGGGCTGTATTCCGATTGTGCTGCTTAGGTGTCTGTTTGTGTAATAATTGGTTGAGGATTGACCAATCACGATGTCTGTCGCGTCGAGCGTTCGGTTCAAGATGCGTTCTTTCACGTCCGTTCTGTGAGGTATCGAGCCGAGGCCGCAGAAGTCTGGTTTATTTTTGGTGTGACTTGTTGCCCTCTTGAACAATAAAACTCGGCTCAAGCCCTGGTGGTCTGTACGTAGTAGTTCGTATATGTTAATGAGTCCTAACAACTGCGAGTAACTCCATAGTCGAAGGATTGTTATGACCACTTGGTTATAGAAAGACCCTTTCATGCGGATGATAAAACCGAGCCCCGGCGAAATATGTACTGACATGGGCTTCTAAGTTTACAGGATGTGTAGGATTCCTATATGTAGCTCGAATACCAACGAAAAAAAAAGAAAAAAAATCCTTAAGGCAGTATACATTTTCCCTTTTCCCTTTCCTTTGGCCTTTCGACTGAGAAAGAGTTCAGTGCATTTTGCAGCCCGTGAACAATTTAATATTTGGTACTTCCTATGTTCAGAAGTATTTCCTTTCGTCCTACTAAACAGTATTGGGACCTCCAGAGATCATAATTTTTATTGTTACCATAAAACTTGTTTCATGTTTAGAACTTAGGTCACATTTAGAATGAGAAAAGTTCGATGATATTGTAAAACATTATAGCATCTCTCTCTCTCTCTCTCTCTCTCTCACACACACATTGTATATATACTCAAAAGCAAAAATAACGCATATTTTTCTTTTTGGTGTTTTTAAGTCATAATATAAATCTTCTGAAATTGGCAAAACAGGGAAGATATTATCAATGCACTGAGTACACTTCGTCGCAAATTTGTTGAAATGTTATTTGTTTATTCATGCGTGACGAAAACGTAAACAATCAAGGGGTCAATATCAAAATTCACAAATACTGATCAGTTAACTCAGTGTCTTGAACTGAGTAGTGCCTGTCTCCAAAACTGATGCCCTCTTTATCTAGGACGCTACAATGTCTCGGAAATATCATCAAGAATTTTCAGCACTGGTTACTCGTTACAAACAAAGTTATGCCCCTTTATGCAAATCCCGTAAAGTAGGCAAGTTTTGCGATATAGAAAAGTTTGTGGATTTTTCTGCAAACCGAATTGGAAATGGATTCCAATTCAGGTTAAATAAAAGGGTAAGTGGTCACAATCAATTGGAGTATGTAACAAAGGGAAGTAACTCTGTACGTCCTTCCAATTATGCAACCACAGATTGAACTTTTGGGCGCTAGATCCTTGAAATCACTGGGCACAATTAAATGAAAATCATACAGCATCTTTATCATAATGGGCAGTCTACGGTACGCGAATCGGAAGACAAAATTTTTCTAAGGAAAACATTTTTATCGGCTTTCAAATTTCGTGACTCAAACCGGAAGTGAGCAAAGAACGTGCTCATTCCAAACCAAAATTTGTTTTAAACGGGTCCTTTACCCAAAGCCTTACTCATTTTGAATCACAAATTACCAAATTTTTCTAATAATTTGATGATTCAGACGAATTTCCAAAACTTCGAAAAACCTTCGAAAAATGCAGATTTTTGCATGTGCGATTTAACTGTATAAGAACCATTTTTTTAAGTTTTATAGCGTTTTCCGGTTGGTTACATCATGCTTAACTCACATGCAGCAAAATCGTATTGATAATTTATTTTTTGCCATTGTGAGCCAGAATTTTGTGATTTTTTCCTTTTTGACAAAAATCTTCATATCTTTTTCGAAGAATTGCAAAGTGACAAGAAAATGCTGCAGAACTTATGGCCACGTATAGGCAAATCCCAGAACTAAGTTAAAAGTAAAAAATCATTACATTTAATGAGGCAAAACAAGACACTAAAAATATGCGTTTCTTTTGCTGTTGAGTATAAATGAATATGACTGGAATAATGCTGATAACAGAATGGATGCATGTTGATCAGCAGTCATGAACAATGACTGTACATTGACGTACTAGCACCACAGATCAGTCATTGGCACACTTTCTAAGCCACTTGTAATAGTCACTTAGTATTAAGATTATTTCAGTCGGATCACGAGAAAACTTGCCTTGTCAAGTATATTAACAGCGAAACCTCAGATCAAAATGCGCATCCGCGCATTTTGATTTAAGGCTTCTCTGTTCCCATATACAATATTTGGATACTATAAAACCAAAAACAGCGAAAAGTATATATTTGCTGATCTGGTTATTTGTTTTTTGTACATGCTTTAAGATCCGTTAAGGTCCTCTCTCAAGGAAGCATTCATATCCGAACTAGTGGAGTGTAGTTAAGCTCATTCATAGATATTTTAAAGTCTTAATGTAATGTGTAAGAAATATATCCGCATGTTATCGTTTTATTATGGTGAAGGGATCATAGCTTCCCTAGTTACAACACAGACAAGGACACACTTATGTGTAATATCTAAAATGTCATTTGAGTTAAAGACGTAAACATGTACAAGTAGGCTATACATGTACTTTCAATACATTTCTTTTCGAGTAGGCGTGTCGTCTTTTTAAAGTTATTTGAAGGAAAAAATAAAAATGATATAACTTCAGACGGCGATTAACAGAGCTCCTGATTTGATGGTATTTTGAGGATAACCAGTAGTCTAAGATATTTTTTCCTTATATCTCAATAAAAAAAAAAAAAAAAAAAAACAGTTTTGACTCCTCCGGCCAAGGCGGTTCTGATGAGGGATCACCAAACTTTTTTTTATGGAGTGGGAACTGAAATCCTAAAAACACCCCTTAACTGAAGCCCCCTGGATTAACAGTTTAACTTGCTTCTAGGCGAAAATATACTGAAATCTGATCTGAACATATTAAAATGATAAATTAACTTAAAATTGTGATAATGTTTACTTACTTTCCGCAAAAGTTAAGACAAGCTTCTACGAAGAGATCCACTAGTACCCCTGGTGGCATGTCCTGGTGGGGTGGGGTGGAACAGGGCCACCTAGAGCTCACGGTCATCTATGTATTTTCCCAGGGTAAAAATTTTCCATTAGTTTCCATAATTACAATTTTAATTAGAAAACAAGTATTAACTTAACATCGAGTCAAGCTATATATGAACACAACACATAATACATCCTCTTGTTTCGTTTCAATCGACACACCTGAACCGGTGAACAGGTAAAATTTGGTCTCTTCAGATAAGTCGCCTACTCCCCGTTGTTAGTGACAGTTTTTTCTTAAGGTCAATAATCTATTAAAGCTAATTGAAAGCATTTTCTAATTTTGAATAGCTTAGTCTCCGATCAATCGATACACGACAATTGCAGGCGATTTTTTAATGCATTTTATATTGATTAGATAACTAATTTGAGTTCACGAGGTGATGGCGGGTATGTTGTATTAGCCTCTAGAAAATTCTCATGGGACCTTGGTGATCATTTAAAACCGATACTGATACATAATGATTCAATTGTGACAGTTCCTGATAGATTTATATTAAAATTGCATGCACAGGAAAAGCAATTTAATGCATAAAAGCTAGTAATATCAGGGTCGATTTTTTTTAAAATATATAAACCATGCTCCAGATAAGAAGGACAATAAGACAATTAAGGGATAATTTCCCCTACATACGTTGTGACTCCTTATTAGAACCGTCTCGCTGAGGGGTCACAACGTCTGTTTTGTTGAGAAGTAAAAAAAAAACTATCATAATTTTCCTCCAAACCCCACCTTATCTGGAGCTCTAAAAGCAAACCATTTGCAGAATTCAAAAAAATTGTCCTGAGCATCTCGGATATAAAATGAGCCGAGACGCGAGAAAACCAACAATGTGGTTGTGCACCCAGTGCAGACTCAGATCAGCCTGGGCATCTGCCCAGTCTATTCAGACTCTTCGCTAAGCGCTTAAAGGGTAGCTAAGGGTTTACGCTAGCTTCGTGTGGACAGCGAAGTCTCTGATCAGACTGGGCGGATGCCCAGGCTGATCTGAGTCTGCGCTGGACGCACAACCACATTGTTGGTTTTGTCGTGTCGCGGCTCAAATTAATCAGCCCCGGTAATCAGTCCTGGCATCAAGTTTATGATGTATATGAATTTTATGCAATCTATATCAAGTTTTCCATTTTAATAATTTATTTTAGGAATTAATGCCCATGTTTTTCAGGAATGCAAAAATTAATCTAAGATCAGATGAAATTTCCCCTGAATACTAAAGCGCGGGAAATTAGGGACCGACCATTTGATATTCTGGGGGGGGGGGGGGGGGGGGGGGGGGCGCTGGTATTCTTGATGGAGACACGACATTTTATTTCACTGGCCTCTGGAAACAATTTCTTTTTTTTCACCTTGTGGGAGCTAATTTATTTTTTTTACAAACTCACTCAAACAGGTTTTTTTTTAATTCTATAGCTGAACTATCAGATCCTTGTTTACTTGACCTTAATATCCTTCTATTTTACCCACACCAGTATTTTTTACACCTTTTTTTCTCACAAAAAGAACATGGTGCTGTCTTTAACTAGGCCAAGGGCATGGCTTAGCTTGCTTTTGCAAACCAGTGCCTGGAGCATGTTACTCTTTTCGTCTAAGGTACAGATACAAACATCCCTGTATGAGTTTGGCAAAAAATTAGGCCTTAAATTAGGGATATTTTGGCCAAAATTTAGGGCTATTTTGGCAAAGTTTTAGTGCTAACATTAGGAATTTAAGTTTTTTTTCTATCCCAATATATGCCCAAACATGCTTTATTTGTACTTTAGAAAGTTTGATGAATACTTACATGATAGAGTCACATTACTTACAGGATAGAGTCACATTATACATGAATGGCAATTAATAAAATGGCTGAAACTAATGTGCTAAGAAGTTAACAAAGGGGGGTCTGGGGGGCATTGCCCCCCAGAAGCTAAAGCAATTTCCCAATTTCAATGGCAATTTTAAGACTGGAAACAATAGAGAAAAAATAGGAATGATGATTAAAATAAGGGTTTTTATATTAGGACTTTTGCCCTTTAGAGTGTTTATTTTGCCATAATGGTTTTGTCTCCCATAAGCTAGTGACTCTTTTGCAATTCAGTTTTAGTGGAAACATTTACTTAGTAATGTGGCAGATCAGTAATACATGTATGTGAATGTTGTATAGGATGTTTTTGTAAATGTATGCACATGCGGGCCCGCTGGTGTAAACCAATTGTAGATGATATTAAAATACTACTATAAATATGGGGGTCTGGGGGGCGCAGCCCCCAAGAAGCCAGAGACAATATAAAAACTCAATTCCAACGGAATTATCTGCAGACTATATTTTTTTTTGAAATTTTGGGTGGAGACGGGTTATTTTTTTCTCTTACTTTTGAGGCCAGATTATTTTTCTGAGCCCCCTTATGAGCCAGGTTATTTTTTTCTTGCATATCCAAAGACAGGAAATTTTTTTGATAAATATACCAGCCCCCCCCCCCCCCACCCCCCCGAATATCAAATGGTCAGTCCCTTATCGCTATCCATCCGCTGGAAAAATAGGAAATGAAAATCTCATGTTGTCATTCAGACAGACTGAAGATCGCTTTTTTTTTTTATGCGCAGTTTTCAGTTATATAAAAAAAGAAATACTATATACTGTTTGAATATAAGTATTTAAGTTTCCCGCCGTTGGAACATTTCAACGAGTAAATTTGTACATTTACACCGAAACATTAAGCTTTCTTAATTCTTTTAACTCCATGAATAGAGGGTTTTAAATTTATTAATAATCCTAGATTTCACACGGTCTGACCTATTGCCCCGAGTTGAATAAGCTATATATATATATATATATTTGCTTTTAAAAGATCCATATTGCGAAGTGGTGTGTATTGGAATTATGCAGTCACAACCGTGCTTAACAACACTCAAAACACTTCGTGTTTATTTACCCACACCCTGTCAGGCAGATAAAATTGTGAATCTCTGCAATCATATTAGATCTGTGCATTTTGATATTACAGGTTTTGAATATTTCTGAATAACATAAGATTCGTGTTTCTACTTTTTATACCCCGCCACACGTTAGTGGCGGGGTATTATGTTTTCACGTTGGCTGTCCGTGTGTCTGTCCGTCCGTCCGTAGTACGTACGTCCATCCGTCCGTCCGCACTTCGTTTCCGTTCGATAACTTAAGTATTTATTAACGGATTTCCTTCAGATTTTGCATATGCATTTGTATTAAGAATGTCTCGCTTGGGATTGTTAATGGGCAAAGGACCTGGTATGAGAAGGGCCGTTTTTGGCTTTTGCATTGATAGGAACAAACAGAAATAATATGTTTCGTCCTTGTGAATTCTCAGAATAATATGATTTCTGACATGCCTATGTTGTTTCAATAATAATGAGGAAAATTGCAGTTTAAACTGAGTTTAATAGCTTTTCCTTTAAAGAAATATGACAGTTACAATAGCTTTTTAAAGCTCTTGATAATAGGCTTTTGTTGAAATGCTTATACGTTGGATAGCACTGCTAACATCAATTACACGTTAGAAGGTGTGTACAGGTACCCCAACCACTGAAGTTTGCACGTCCAGAGACGCTAACCAAAAAATTCCAACAGATCAAAATAAAATGAATACCACATTATTCCTTGTGTTCTAACTAAGAAAATGAATACCCACAACATATGTTTATTTTGTCTACGAGCGGAGATATGGGCGTTTTTATGTGGGAAAATGTTCTAAACGCTGCCAGTTTTGTAACAAAAAGTTAGAATTAAACATAGAGCCCGGTCTCCAGCACATTTAAAATTTTCATGGCAAATTAATACATCAAAACTTTGTCTGTATACAAAATATAAAATGTGCTGGAGGCCGGGCTCATATATTTTGAAAGCAACAAAGGCTACAAAATTGGTTGTTTTCGTCAGAATCCACTGGGGGTATGGGTATGTTCAAGATAAAAAACACATGTATTTTATGCAAGAACTGGTTAATTTTGTGTTTGCTGTCACATTCAAGGTTGGAACTTTCCAACATAAACAATTTTATTATTGAAATAGGACTTTTGAAAAATGAATTTTCTTGGGGCCAAATATGGGCCTTATCATACCAGATCCTTTCGTTAATTTGTGACAGAGTTATGGCACTTGTCAATGTACGAAAAATGGTTTCTGGCCTCTAGTTCCTTTACTACTTGGAGTATCATTATGAAACTTCACAAACATGTTCGAAGTAACAAAAGCTTTTTATGAGCACAGAAATTTTATCACTGGGGGTTATATGCCCCTGCCCTGGGACTATATAGGCTACATGTATAAAATCATAAAAAATTCCAAAAAAATAAGAGTTCGAAGCAATTTTTCTGAAACTTTCAGCAAATGATCAGAGTGATGAAAGCCTCCAGTGATGCTCCAATTTACCCCATGGGAGTTATCTCCCCCTGCCCCTGGGCTATATACATATATAAATGTGGAAAAGGTTTGCAGTGGCGGGGTATCACGCAGTCGTTCGCGATGCTTTTATTTGAATTTGTCCTTATACAATAAAAAGATAGAAAAAGGCACATTTTCATGACAATTTTGCCCTTCTCGCAGATGGACCGACCTTTGACTCCGGTTAAAACTGAGAAAATGACATATCCATAAATTTCCCCTGCATTGAAATAAAATCATATTTCTGTTCGAAATTTCGCAATATGGACATAAATATTTGTAATAATTATTACACGTGACAAACTGAAGCCTATTGCACATTTTTTAAGTAAGGAAGATGTAAGCGACCCTCACAAACCGTAAGGCGTTACGTGAAACTAAACTTTATGCCACTTGCATAAGTATTGGCAGAAACCTGCGCATCTGCGCGAACAGATCCGTCTGTTTACTAAACATTTTAGATTCCAAAAGATTCATAAACTGTATACGCGTATGCGAATAGGGAGGGTTCTGATCTGACTGCTTAGAGCTGATACATTTTCCTGTTCGCACGTGTAAGGTAACTTTTCACGGAAATGTTTCGATGAGGGATGATAAAAAAGTTCCCGGAAAAGGGTGTTGACCATCATTTTACTCTTTTCAATAAAGCTTCATCCTTTGAGCCTTCGAAATATAAAATTATTGACTTACGATACGTCTAACCATGCGCCACAAACGTAACTACAAGTAGCGCCCCCACTCCCCCCCCCCCCCCTCCCCCATTTTGATCGTCCCAGCAGGAATTTTACGTAAAGATGTTAAGGAATAATCAGAAACATCTCAAAATTATCTGACATTAAGATCTATAAGGTCAGGGGGCCTTGTTTGCTCCCCTGATATCGCTCACGTTCGGTTTCGGTTTTATGTGTCACGATGGACATGAAAATATCTCCAAAGTTTTTTTTAGATACAGAGTATATGGATCTTGTTCTCAGCACATCGTCTGATGATGCTTTGTATTTGTATAAAAACTGATGAAAATATCTTTTACAGTTTTAAAGTTATAGAACAAACATAAAATTTACAAAGCATAATTCCATAAAAATTGTAGATGGAGTTACAGTTCTTGTTCACTGCACATTGTCTGGTGTAGTATCTTTGTACCAAGTTTCACAAAAATAACTCATATATTTTCAGAGTTATGGAGCAAATACGATTGCTATACTAAAATTTTCAAAGGAACATAATTCTGTAGAAAATGTAAGCAGAATTTCGGTTCCGTTTCTCTGTCCATCAAGTCATGATGCTTTATATTTGTACCAAGTTTTACAAAAATATCTCATTAGTTTCAGTTATGGAGCGGACACCATTTCCATATTAAAATTTACAAAGGGATATAATTCCTAAAAAATGTAGGTGGAGTTATGGTTCTTGTTCTCTGCAATTGGTCTCATGATGATTTATATTTGTACCAAGTTTCAGGAAATTATCTCCAAGGGTTAAAGAGTTATTGAGCAGACAGGATTTCCATACTAAAATATAACAAGAGCTGAGCAAGCAGCACATAATACGCCCGTTTCAGTGTCAGGAAGGAGTTCCAAATGAACAAGATTGTTTATAGAAGGATGGGCAAGCAGACAAACAGGGAAAACAACTCTGTAATTAATGACTGCAATGTTATTAAAACATCTAAACCATCAAAGACTACATGTATTAGTATACCAAAAATCAGCGTCCAGGGTGAAGCAGCTCAGAAGTTGAGAAATGCCAATGTCAAATTCATAAACTATTAAAGTAAACTAGAGTACTGTTCTTGATCATAAAACATTCCCTTGACAATATACACATCGTCATAAAGTTTTGTTAAAATATTTCCAACGGTTAGGGAGTTACAAAGTAAAACCAAAATTGATGCAAGGGCAGATAATTCAGAAAGTAAGAAAGCCAGAGTTGTGGTTCATGCTCATGATACATTGCTCCATTATTATACACATTTTCATTAAATTATTTCAAAGGGTTAAGGAGTTATGGAGTGAACATGGGAATGGGGCTAGCCTAAAAAAACTAATCAAAGGGAGGTTAATCCAAAATTAAAGGGGGAACAACCATTCTTATATGTGACACACTATCTTGTGATCATGCACATTGCTATAAAGTTTCATCAAGATATTCCAAATGGTTACTAAGTTATTGAATGCACAAGATTAGTATACACAAAAATAGCCCAAAAATCTAATCAAAGGGATGCAACTCCAAAACGAAGAAAGGGCGAGCAACCATTGTTATATGCGACACATCATCAGACCCTCATACACATTGCTATGAAGTTTCATTAAGATATCCCAAACGGTTATCTAGTTATTAGTATGGTAAAAAATAATGGAAGGGGCATAACTTGGAAACTAAGAAAGGGGAGCAACCATTACTGTATGCGACACTTTGCCCCATCCTAATATATATGCCTACAAAATTTCATGAAGAGATCTCAAACTGTTAGAGATATGGTGTGCACAACAATGTTGACCGACAGACGGACAGCGTCATGCCATAATACGTCCGTTTTTTCAAAACGGGCAAATAAAAAGGGGTATAATTCCATAAAAATGTAGATGGAGTTACAGTTTTTGTTCTCTACACGATGTCTGATGATGCTTTATATTTGTTCTAAGTTTTGCAAAAATATCTCATAGTTTCAGAGTTATGGAGCAGACACAATTTCCATACTAAAATTTTCAAAGGGGCATAATTCCATCAAAAAAAAAGGTGGAGTTAGGATTCTTGTTCTCTGCACATCCTTTGATGATGCTCTATATTTGTACTAAGTTTCATGAAAATATCTCATATAGTTTTCCATACTAAAATTTACAAAGGGGCATAATTCCATCAAAAATGTAAGTGGAGTTATGGGTCTTGCTCTCTGCATGTCGTCTGATGATGCTTTATATTTGTACAAAGTTTTTGAAATTATCTCGGATGGACGGACGCTCGGCGCCCCGTTACTGCGGCTATGGATACGTTCCGCTGAGGTGCGGGGGTAACGTCGATATGAGAATTGAAATATGATGATGATGAAATTATCTCGGTTACAGAGTTACTGAGCAGACACGATTTGTGACAGACAGAGGGATGAACAGATGGACGGACAGACAACCAGTGCAAAAACAATATCTCTCCGACCCCTCCGGGGGGGGGGGGGGGACATTAATACATTAAACTATATGTGATCAGCTGGTAGTTATTTTAGTGCAGAAAAGGCATGCATCTACATGCATGCACAATCTTATGTCAACTGATTGCATAACTTGCGAACTATAGGCCATCGAAATTTTTGTAAACAAAAGTTTGTGCGACTTTAGCTCCCAAACGGAATAAAAGCAGAAGCTGAAATAGCCTTCATTCTATTTCACTTATTTGTGTCTACACATGTATATGTTTTGCAGAGACTCAAAGCTATGCTTTCCATAAAATTTAAGCCATTTCGCATTGTCTGGAGATTTATTTTTGAGCTGTTGTTTCCCATGGCATCTTAAGGCTGCACATAAAATTTGGTTCTGATTGGCCCAGCCTTTCCATCCTATCAGCTCCCCGGCTGCATTTAAAATGAATATTTAACAAGAAACATCTTTAAAAAAGATAATTGTCGAAGATGAAATTCGTTTTTAAAGAACAACTTTTTAGTCATGTCAGGACGGATCCACCGCTTCCTGGGTATTATCAGTACTTTTGTAAAGTAAATGTGTCTTGTTCAAGGACAAAACATGAATTCCCGAGTGAGGATTATCGTGATCAGCCTTGGTCGAGTTCGATTACAACTATTGTCTGGCGATAGTATGTCATGGAAGAAGCGGGTCAACTCGGCCTGCTTTCTGTAAGCCTGGGGTCTTCACGGCTCCTGGGTCAGCTCGGCCGCCATTCAACTCGTCCGGGTCAATTCGGCCTGCTGTCATTTGCATCTTCGCCCCAACCTACGAAGATGGGCTGCGCCAGGAATGAACGGAAACACAATAAACGAATAGAGTTTGTTGGGTTGTTGATTTAATAAGAAGTCCCTCAAAATGGTGGACAAAACATGAATTAATATAAAGGGCAACCCAATAATCCCTCAACGGATAACTGCAACTACAGCTAGACTATGGTAACGGGACGTTCCGGGCCTACAATAATACAATGGCGCTGGGATAGCCGGACCAAGGTGCAGGGCAATTATATTTTAATTGTTTCCATAGTGCAGGAGTTTTAAGATTGGGGTCCTTTACCCTGTGAGATTTTCTGTAGTACAGGGTCGAACTAAGAGCAAGGTTGTTACCATCAGCTAATCATCACAGGTCTCTGAAATGTAAAAATTCCGTTTCTGTAGGTGGTGGTTGTGGATACAAATGACTGGCGCATAGATAGATAACCATGCGGCACCATGGCCAGAACTGATGTTTTCCTTAATCATTTTCATACAACTTCGATAACCTAGTTTATTTGCCATAAGTAAGATTTAATGGCATGACTGAACTGCAAAAATACCGATACCTCACCAGGAGCTAGCTGTAACCGGGGGAACACTTATTAAAAGTCTATTTCTTAGCTTTTTCTGCCTTATATTTTCATGATTTTCCCTGACTTCGTTTGGCCCAATAGCTAAGGGAGTGAATTCGTGAGTTTGTGAGTGAGTGAGCGTGTGTGCAATTGAGCGAATGAGTATCAAGATAAGCCTGCATCGAAATAATTCCTTATCTAGAAAATTTTATCGCCGATGCAATGAATTGGTTTCAAAACTCAATGCCAGGTTAAAATCACTTTCACATGAAGGCCTATCGGAACCAGAATTTTATGATGACTTAGTATACAAATTCAAAAAGATAAGGGGTATGTCTGATTTTTTGTTCAGCTTCGAAAAAGTAGTTTTTTGTTCTCATTGTATTTTGTTCAGTGCTAGCACTAACCATCAAAATCAGGAAGTCATTTGACTTCCAAGGTTTGTCATTTGGAAGTCATTTAACTCATTATTTAAGTCAATATTCACTTTATAAATGGTAGGTTATGATAAAAATTGGAAGTCACTGACTTCCTGGCATTCAGTTTTAGAAGTCACAGATCCCCAGACTTCCACTAGTGGAAGCACTGTTTGTTTCTTTGTAATTTTAGTTAGAAATACATCAGTTGTTAAAGAAGACTGATTTCTGGCGCGGCAGATCGGAAGCGCGGTGCGGTTATGGATTTCATACTAGACGATTAAATACACGATTGGAAAACTCGAATGCGCCTGATCTACGGCTGCTCAAACGGGTCATGAAATTTGCAAATACACTTTTCGTCATTCGTTATTATTGAATAAAACACGTCTATCCGCAAATAACGGCGATTAAATTAAAAAGGAAACGAAGCCAAAATAAAGTTTATATTCATAAAACGTCATTTTAAAACTGTTTCTTTTCACAAATGGTAGATTGTGTTTATTATCCCCCATACAATAAAAACCCGGATGCAGGTCATGCATGCTCTGATATGTCTACGACAAAAAATGTGTCATTTCTGTCCTTCCACTTGCAAGTGAGGATCCAAAATATCAAGGCATGTAATCAAATACAGGCATTATATAGTTCACTATTTATTCACAAGCTGATCTGAGCATGCACTGTTTATATAATTGAACCCCAACACCACAAAGTAGCATGTGCGCAATGCTAAGACTCAGATCAACCTAGGCATTTGCCCAGCCTGATCCGAGTCTTCGCTGTCCACATGGAGCTAGCTTAGACCCTAGTTTAGACCCTTAGCTACCCTTTAAGACTTTGATCACCATCAGGCTGGGCAGATGCCCAGGCTGAATTGAGTCTTTGCTGGGCACACATGCAACTTTATTGGTTTTGTCATGGTGCGGCTCCATTATATTATGCTTTAACATGGCTTTTGCCATTCGTCCTTTAAGGTGACTGGGCAGTTTCAGGGGAAGCAACTCTGCCATTTTCATTTCTGCCTTCCAACTGGAAAATAAAATAAAATATTGTTTAAACTAATGAAGTTCACTCTTAAAGAATTTGCTCATCTAGGAAAAAATTCTTTCCTTTAATTGTAGACCCCCTTTTGAAAGGTTTTCGTCCGCCAAGAAAGCAAACAGGAAGTTACAAAAGTTGTTCCCTCTTGTAAATATGGTTGTTGGTTGTTTTGGGTTTAACGGCCCTTTGAGACAGTATTTCAGTCTATATCGGGCTGTCTCCCAAAGAGAGGGAGAAAGATGAGAGAAATGATAGATGATAGAAAAATGTCCAAACAACCCTTACCCCCATCTACAGCAAGCACAGTAGGCCCTTGCCCTACTATTACCCAAATCAATAGGACGCCCTGGCACTGGAAGTTATACCAAGCACCATCACACCACCCAACCAAGCCTGGATGCATTCTGCCTTTATATGTCTGACATGCATACGGTTTTCGTTTTGAAAATATGATAGCCTTCCAGACAGGGTGGGGCTTTGACAGTAATTTCACAAAAAACTAGACAATCACTAAAGGTGATGAATGCCCCCGCCATATGCTTCACTAGATGAGTATTGTGTTAAGACATATTTGTGTGAAATTATATCAAAATCTGTCGATAAATAAAGGTGCTAGAGGGATGACTAAGTTTTTTTTCTAAATATAGCAACTGTGACCTTGACCTTGGATCCACAACCCTGAAAGGTGGACTCGTCCAAGATATTGTCATACTTAATATTTGAGTGAAGTTATATCAAAATCAGTTAACAAATAAAGGCACTAGAACCATGACGAAGTTTTACATGTACCTATAATAGCATCTGTGACCTTGACCTTGGACCTACAATGCTGACATGTGAATTGTCCCAGATACATGTATTGTCATGCTAAATATTTGTGTCAAGTCAAAATCATTCCAGAGGGATGACAATGTATTTTCTAAAAAAAAAAATAGCAACTGTGACCTTGACCCTAAAATTCTGGATCGTGAACTTGTCCAAGCTATTGTCCCACTAAACATTAGGGTGAAGTTACATCAAAATCTGTCAATGAATAAAGGGGATATAATTCAGCCATAATGACCACAGGCACCTGACGCGTTGTTTGGATCGAAAACATTAGAATTTAGGTTAATATTCCAAATATGAGACAAAAAATAAAAAAAAAATAAAAAATAATTCAAAAAAAAAATCTGGTAGATAATAATTATATCTACCAGATTTTTTTTTTGAATTATTTTTTATTTTTTGTCTCATATTTGGAATATTAACCTAAATTCTAATGTTTTCGATCCAAACAAAGCGTCAGGTGCCTGTGATAATGACCTGCATCAAAGTTCTGTTTCCTTTATGCACATGTTTGGTGCATGTCTGAACTGTGTTGCAAGTTTCAACTCCCTGCATTAAATACTGTAGAAGGAGTTGTGGAGACACAAACGGTACTACAAGTGTGAAATATGGTCAAAATAATATTATGCATGTTATTCAAGGGGACATAATTCTGCAATAAAGATCTGAATCAAAGTTCTGTTTCCTTTATGCATATTTTCAATGCATGTCTGAACTGTGTTGCAAGTTCAAATCCCTGCATCAAATACTGTAGGAGGAGAAAGTAAGTAAGTAAGTAAGTAATGTCTTTATTTATAGAGGGTAAACACAGTTGGTAAAATCAATCTTCCCTGAGGCCCTCTTTGACTATCAAAACATACATAATTTAATCATTTAACAACATTATTTACAGTATTTGACTGTATTAACTCTTGTCATGCTGATCCAGACTGTTCAACTGGGTAAATGCTGTAGATCCTCAAGAATCCAAATAATCAGGTTCAACACTGATGATGATTGTTGAAGAACTGGCAGTACATTATAGCAAAGTAGCTGAAAATTTAAGGTGGATGCAGCAATTTGACTGAATCAGCACACTAAGAGCTAAATACAGGCATGAGTTTAACATTATCATAAGGTATATCACAACACTATTAACATACAGTCCAAACAATGAAAGCAGTTTAAAAGTACTTTGGAAGTTTAAGATGATTCAAGGGGACTTAATGCAACCACTAACCAAACTGTATTGTGTCCTTTACATTGGGTGTAGGGAACGTAAATGTTGCACCTCACATAGCTTGTTATACTTTACTTTTCTTTACGTTCTTTCTTCAAAGTTTGCTTTGGTACTTTTCTGAGTAATTGCCGAGACATGATGTGACCTCTGACCCCAGATTGTGACCTTGACCTTGGCATCATAAATAGTGTGTGTAACATACATTCTCATTATGGTTTCCCTTTCTGTGAAGTTTGATAACATTTGAGTTATCAAAGAGGCAAGATTTGGCCTTTGACCCCTAATTGTGACCTTGACCTTGAACCTGGCAACCCAAATCTTACATGCAACACAACTTCTCATTATGTTTCATCTTTCTGTGGAGTTTCATTAAATTTGCTTGAGTAGTTTATAAGTAATCGCTGGAGAGCCAATTTTGAGATACAATTTGACTTTTGACCCAACTGTGGCCTTGACCTTGGGCATAGGGACCTAAGTCTTGTGCGTGACACACCTTTATATTATGCTTTATCTTTCTGTGAAGTTTCATCAAATTTGCTTCAGTAGTTTTAAAATTATCGCTGAGACACGATTTTGAGACACAATTTGACCTTTGACCCAATTGTGGCCTTGACCTTGGGTGTAGGGACCTAAGTCTTGCGTGTGACACACCTTCTCATTATGCTTTATCTTTCTGTGAAGTTTCATCATATTTGCTTCAGTAGTTTTAAAGTTATCGCTGCGACACGATTTGTGATGGACGAACAGTGCGATTTTAATATGCCACTGGGGGCATAAAAATATGAATTAAAATAAAACTTAAACGCAAAGAGTATACAAATTTCAAAGTCTGTGACCTTGACATTAGGTCAGCAGCAGCATCCAGATGGTGTCAGCTAATCCGTTTCAACCTAGAAGTAAACCTAGTACAGCATTGCAAAAGGCTCTAAGACTATTCAAGTATATTCAAAATGTAAGCATAAAATACAACTTAACATAAAACTTTAATGCAAATGGTATACAAATTTCTAAGTCTATAGCCTTGACCTTCCATCAGCAGCAGCATCCAGATGATGAAAGCAAATATGTATCTATTCTGTACTAACACAAAGCACAATTGAACAAGCCATAATTAAGTCTTTCAGAAAAACAGGGCAAAAGCAGAAACTTAGCAAAACTTTAAAACAGCAATTGTACAAATTTCAAAGTCCGTGACCTTGACCTTCAGCCAGCAGCAGCATCTAGATGATGCAAATTAATCAGTTTCCATCCTCTACTAAAATAATATTAAGCATATATAAAGATGTTCTGGTTAACAGAAACAGAATAAACAAGACGGCCATGAGGCCCTGAATCGCTCACCTGAGTAAAAAGATCAATGGGCATCTAGGATCATCATCTGAGTAAATCTAATAGTTTAAACTGTCAAAATATGAGAGACTCTGGTTAAAGCTAAAAAAATGACCCTGACCTCCACTGCTAAAAAATGATCAAGTACTCATTTATTTGACTGTATTTATTAACTTCTGCAATAAAATTTTCCACAAGTTCCATGAGCTCTTATATTTAACCATTTTCCCATATAAAAGCACCAGAAAGCAAATTTGACCTTGCCATAAAATTATGAAAGTCCCTCAGCCCCTGCAGACTCTCAATGAAATTTGGTTACAATCTGCCTAGTGGCTTTTGAGGAGACTAGGGACTAGGTCAAAGAATGACCTCTTGTACTCACTAATCCTCATGTACTCATTAAGATGACTGTATATACCAGATTTTATGCCTAAATGTTTGAAATTTTCCAAGATATCTTGTGTTCTTGCATTTCCCTATATTTTACTATGCTGTTGAAAAGGTCAAGGTCAACCCAGGTCATCATTTGAGCAGTCTTGATAGTACTCTGGTACCCAATGCTACATACCAAGTTTCAAGGCCATCGGTCAATTGATTCTGCAGAAGAAAGTTTTTACCATTTATTGGCATGGGGGCCATGTTGATCATGTGACCCAGATCATTTGAAGAAATTTTCGTTCCCTCAACCCCTGGAGGCTCTATATGATATTTGGTTACAATTGGCCCAGTGGCTTTTGAGGAGAAGTTTGAACTTGTCAAAATATGAGAATTCAGAATTAAGGGCAAAGAATGACCTTGACCTCTTGTCCTCATAAATCTTCATGTACTCATTAAAATGACTGTATGTACCAATTTTTAGGCCTTAATCTTCAAAATTTTTCATGAAATCTTATGTTCTAGCATCTTCCCATATTTGACCTTGCCTTTAAAAGGGAAAGGTTAACCCAGGGTCATCATTTGAAAAATCTTGATAGTACTACTGTACTCATTAAAATGACTGTATGTACCAATTTTTAGGCCTTAATCTTCAAAATTTTTCATGAAATCTTATGTTCTAGCATCTTCCCATATTTGACCTTGCCTTTAAAAGGGAAAGGTTAACCCAAGGTCATCATTTGAAAAATCTTGATAGTACTCGAGTACCCGATGCTACATACCAAGTTTTAAGGTCATCGGTCAACTGGTTCTGGAGTTTAAAGGTTTTTACAATATATGGGCATGTATGTGACCCAGGCCATTTCCACAAATTTTCATTCCCTCAACCCCTAAAAGTTCTATATAAAACTTGGTTACAACTGACCCAGTGGCTTTTGAAGAGATTGTTTCAACTGTCGAAATATGAGAGTCCTGAGTCAAAGGTCAAAGAATGACCTGGACCTCTTACACTCAAGAAATCTTCATGCTCTCATTAAGATGACTGTATTTACCAATTTGTAGGCCAAAATAAATAACGGTTTCCAAGCAATCTTATGTTCTAGCATTTTCCCATATTTGACCTTGCCGTAACAAATGTCAAGGTCAACCCAAGGTCATCATTTGAATATATTGATAGTACTCTTGTACCCAATGCTACATACCAAGTTTCAAGGCCATCGGACAATTGGTTCTGGTCTGGAAGATTTTTAAAGGTTTTTACCATATATGGGCATGTGACCCGGACCATTTTAACAAATTTTCATTCCCTCAACCCCTGAAAGCTCTATATGAAACTTGGTTACAATTGACCTAGTGGCTTTTGAGGAGATTGTTTGAAATTGTCCAAATATGAGAGTCCTGGTTCCATGGTCAAAGAATGACCTTGACCTCTTGTACTCACAAATCTTCATGCTCTCATTGAGCTGACTATTTACCAATTTGTAGGCAAAAATCTCCAACAGTTTCAAAAAAATCTTATGTTCTAGCATTTTCCCATATTTGACCTTGCAGTAACAAATGTCAAGGGTCAACCTAAGGTCATCATTTGAACAATCTTGCTAGTGCTCTAGTACCCAATGCTTCATACCAATTTTCAAGGCCATCGGTTGACTGGTTCTGGACAAGATTTTTGAAGGTTTTTACCATATATGGGCATGGCAGCCATATTGGTCATGTGACCCAGACCATATTAACAAATTTTCATTCCCTCAACCCCTGAATGTTCTATATGGAATTTTGTTACAATTGATCCAGCGGTTTTTGAGATTATTTGAAATTGTCGAAATATGAGAGACCTGGGTCAAAGAATGACCTTGACCTCTGTACTCACAAATCTTCATGCTCTCATTGAGCTGACTATTTACCAATTTGTAGGCAAAAATCTTCAACAGTTTCCAAGTAATCTTATATTCTAGCACTTTCCCATATAAATGCACCAAAGATTAAATTTGACCTTACTGTAAAATAGGTCAAGGTCAACCCAAGGTCATAATTTGAATATTCTTGGTAGTACTCACATACCCAATGCTACATACCAAGTTTCAAGGCCATCGGCTTATTAATTCTGGAGAAGATTTTGTAAAGTTTTTACCATATATGGGCATGGCGACCATGTTGGTCATTCGACCTAGACTGTTTGAAGAACTTATCAATCCCAGGAGGCTACATATGAAATTTGGTTACAATTGGCCCAGTAGTTTCAGAGGAGAAGTCGTTTGAAATATTTGGCAGACGACAAGGGAGCCTGGCCATACTAAAAGCTCCCCTGGAGCCTCTGGCTCAGGTGAGCTAAAAACTTAACGCAAAACTTTAACGCAGATGTTAACGTACGGACAGATGGACAGACAGAAAGATGGACGAACAGACAAACGGACGGACAACAAAAACTACCCCTCAACATACTTCGTATTCCGGGGTATAAATATGTATATTCACAGGGTATAATCTATTCTGCCAATTTTTGCTTCCTGCAGAGACTGTACATCATATTTGGCTTCCACCGAGACTGTCCGCGAACTTTTGCTTCCTGCAGAGACTACTGTCCTCGAAAAATGGATTCCTGCCGGGACTCTTTGTGTGACTCTGCTTACTGCCGGGAGCCTCGGAAGGAAGCAGAATCACGCGGAGAGTCTCTGCAGGAAGCCATTTATCATGTACAGAAGTCTCGGCAGGAAGCAAGAAATCGTGGACAGTCATGGCAGAAGCCAAATATGATGTACAGTCTCTGCAGGAAGCGAAAATTAGCGGAATCGATTATACCCTGTGATATTTAATATCAAGATGCCACATTATATCTGCCTCACAACAGAATCTCCCACCCCACCTGATTTGACCATGTGATACATATTACAATACTATTAACCATTTTCCAGATGAAGGGTTTCCCCAAATATGTAAGTCAGTCTAATTTAATTCAGCTATAAGTTATGGATTTTTCTCTTCCCAAACAACCCAAAAAATCTAAATCTATTTGATATAATATGAATCTAGATTTGAGCCGCGACACGAGAAAACCAACAATGTGGTTGTGCGCCCAGTGCAGACTCAGATCAGCCTGGGCATCTGCCCAGTCTGATCAGAGTCTTCGCTGTCCGCATGGAGGTAGCTCAGTCCCTTAGCTACCCTTTAAGCACTTAGCAAAGAGTCTGACCAGACTGGGTGGATGTCCAGGCTGATCTGAGTCTGTGCAGGGCGCACAACCACATTGTTGGTTTTCTCGTGTCGCGGCTCATTTTGTGTTTGTTTTGGCGGGAGAAACCCTTGCCTTATAACCAAAGAAATACCCATTATCTTTTGTATCTAATCTCATTGTTTATACAATATATCAAACTACACTTGAAATTCAGAGTTGTTTATTCATGACTGAACTTCTTCTCCTATCAGCCATCTTGATGAAACTTCAGCTATATTCACAATACAAAGGTGATGTGTCATTTCATTATGCAGGGAAGACTTTTTTTCTTTCCGGTCAGATTATCGTCAGTAGTGTCTGTGTGCCACTATTAAAAGTGTTAGATTCATTTTATTACAATCCCCCGACTAAGGGTCTGTTTAGATTTAGTTAATGCTGCCATCCTGTTCATATACCAGTTTATCTATAATACTTAGAGCCAAAACTGAAAATAGATGAATTTGCAAACAGGATAGATACAGATGAGGTGGCTCATAATGAGCCGCCACATCTGGAACTACCCTGTTTGTCCTCTATTCTTTGAATTCTCATTGTGATTAAGCTTGGACAAAATTTCAAAATTTTGCAAATGTAAATTTTGTAATCTGCTTTTTTTTTAACACTTTAAGGGTTAAGATCCATTGCAAGTGTTTCACTATTCTTTCTTCATTGAAAATAACCACTACTGATGACAAGCTTTAACAAGTCTTTATGCCCTCAAAGGGGGTGCTGGAAAACTATTTAGGTCATTTTGGCTCCCAGCCTTTCTGACCTACTTTTCACACTATAAACTCAATCCGTGGTAAAAATACAATGTACATGAAAGGAGGAGCCCTTCACTGACTCACTTTGTTTATATTCCATTTGCTAATTGGAGAAGCAAAACAAATCCACATTTTGTGAAGTGAAACATTTTAAGGTTGCTTTTTTTTTAAATCAAATATCAAATTTGTTGTAGCTATTACTTGTACTAAATGTGTATTTTACCAAGTGTATGAAACATGACATCGCTAAAAGTATTTATCATATGACGTCCCCGTTATTCAGTGGATAACGTCATAAAAATCGTATGACCACTCATGTAATAACACTTTGGGGCGTACACGTAACGTTATTGACAACATCCATGTCAACAATGCGTTTTCTTGAAATAATGTTCAGTTTGAAGGCGAAAAAAATCCCACTTAAAGGGTCATATGATAATCAGAATCTTACACTCGTGGTCATTTCGTATGAAATATATGAAACTCACCAAAGGCTCGTTTCATAAATTTCATATGAAATGACCACTCGTGTATGATCCTCTATATATTTAGAGTATTTTTACTTGCTATGGGAAACATTTACCTTTAAATACCAAATGAAGACAGCAAAGAGATAAACCTTAAGTAGGTTGTGTATTCTGCAAAATGTCTTCATAGTTTGAGATAAACAAGAACTAGACACAAGTTTATCATTTTATTGAACACATACTGGTTTATTGCACCATTATTGATCTTCATTCATAGAGTACAAAGATCCAGCTCCGTGGTTTGGGTGCCATTTTTAGAGTTTTACAAGGTAGGCAGCTCCAGCAGAAAAAAATATTGGGTGTATGGGTACACATGCATGCTTTTCAGCTGTTTTTTTTTTGTGTGTGTGTGTGTTTGTTTTTCAAAGAGAAACAACCCTTGTGACTTTCTGTTTGCTTTCCAGGACAACAAAATCCTTCCAAAAAGGGACTATTCTTAAGGGAAAGAATTTGCTCCCTTAATGGGATTCAACTCTAAAAGGAAAAAAATTGCTCTATAGGAGCAAATTCTTTCCTTTTAGAGCTGAATCCCATTAAGGGAGGCAAAAAGGATATTGCAGAGCTGTTTCCCCTAAAAGTGTACCCATTCACCTTAAGTGAATCCCTTCTACAAGGGTGGTTACTCTTAAAGGGTAGAATTTGCTCTGAAAGGATTGCAAATATATTATCAGCTCTATAAGGAAAGCATATTCTTTCTTTTAAGTCTCAACAGCAAAAGTTTGTTCTACAAGCAAAGTGAATTTTATCATTTACTAAAATTACAAGTACGACCCTATGAAAAATAGCCATCAGAGGAGATGGCAAATCCCCCGACCGAAGACCCCCATGGGCCTTGGTAAAAAGGGTGCATTTCAAAACGCATATTAGTAATATATTGTCGTTCTTTTATGCTTCTGATTGACATTAACTGTTAACAGATGCATGATCATCTAACACTCAGACTAAAACAGTATGCTTGACTGCTAAAAAGAGGTAATATCTCAAACAGCCACCATAAACACAAATGTATAGCATACGATACATTCAACTTTCAAAATGTGTAAATAACTTCTAAAGTACAAGTCCTACAAACCTAATTTTGAGCTCTATAGTAAGTGAATTTGGACAAAGAATCCAAATCTGGAAAAAAAAAAAATTTCTTTTTTTTTTTGGGGGGGGGGGAGAGGGGACACGGGAATGTGGAGGGGTCAGAGAGAGTTAGGAACACTGATAAGATATCACAGCATGATCATCAATATTCTAAAAGGTACACGGTTATTCAAATTCTGGAGCTGCCAGGGTTATACAGTTATGGAGCAGAGACTCAAACAGCAGCTCAAACTACCAAAGGGAAATAACTCACAAAGTATAAAAGCAAGAGTTATCATTCATGTATGAGACAAATGACAAATTGTCATGACCCGTTCTGGATATCTGTGAAGTATCATGAAAATATTTCAAAAGGTATTCAAGCTATGGAGCGGACACCTAAAATCATCAAAGGGAAATAACACCAAAAGTAAACAAGCAAGAGTTGTCATTCTTGTTCGTGACACACCATCATGAACTGTTCTACATATCTGTGAAGTATCATGAAAATATTCCAAAGGGTATTCAAGTTATAGAGCGTACACGAAATCACACCTAAAACCATAAAAGGGAAATAACTCAAAAAGTAAGAAAGCAAGAGTTGTCATTCTTGTTCGCGACACATCGTCATGACCTGTTCTACATATCTGTGAAGTATCATGAAAATATTCCAAAAGGTATTCAAGTTATAGAGCGGACACGAAATCATACCTAAAGTGATCAAGGGGAAATAACTCAAAAAGTATGAACGCAAGAGTTGTCATTCTTGTTCGCGACACACCGTCATGACCTGTGCTACATATCTGTGAAGTATCATGAGAATATTCCAAAGGGTATTCAAGTTATAGAGCGGACACGAATCTGCCAAAAAAATCACACCTAAAACTATCAAAGGGAAATAACTCCAAAAGTAAGAGAGCAAGAGTTGTCATTCTTGTTCGTGACACATTGTCATGACCTGTTCTACATTTCTATGAAGTATCATGAAAATATTCCAAAGGGTATTCAAGTTACAGAGCGGACACGAATCTGCCAAAAAAATCACCAAAGGGGAGATAATTCAAAAAGTACAATTGCAAGAGTTACCATTCTTGTACGCGACACATCGATATGACCTGTTCTACATAACTGTGAAGTATCATGAAAATATTCCAAAGGGTATTCAACATATAGAGCGGACAAGAAAATGTTTACGGACGGACGGATGGCGGACGGACGCCAGGCTCATCGCTATATCCCCCGAACCTTTCGGTCGGGGGATAAAAAGGAAGAAAACATTTTGATGTCTAGAGAGATCTCCCTTGGAGGTTTATGTATCGTATTTCTTTGGTTTTTCCTTTCCAAAACAATTCCAAAAATTTAGATCCATCTTATAAGATGGATCTAGATCTTTGGGATTGTTTGGAAGAGAAAAACAAATTATAGCTGAATTACACGATTGGTTGACAGATTTGGGGCAAATTTGGTTAAACAAGCAAATTCAGTGAATTTATATCCCCGCCGATGTGGCCCCAATTTGCTTATGGGTTATTTTAAGTTTCATAAAATTTTGTTCACTTGTTACTTAGTTAAGGCTGAACTTGTGAATTGTACATAAAATTAAGGGCAATAACTCTGGGATAAGTAAGGAATAGGCTGAAGCTGTTCTTCTTAAACACTTGCCTCATCATCAGTGCACTATGATGATACATTTTTAGTTCAGTTACAAGAAATTTTGTTCATCGGTACCTTACTAATGGCTAATTTGTGGATTTTAAATCAATTCAAGGGCATTACATCATGCACTACAGAAGCGATTATGACAAAACTTAATTTGCACTGCTGTGTCATGACAATACATAATTATTATACGTTTCATGAAATTCCATTTATTGATTACTTAGTTATGACTCAATTTGTAATTTTAAACAAATTCAAGGGCAATAACACATTGCTTACTGAAGCAATTCTGACAAAAAGTAAGATGGACCAATGTGTTATGGTGATACATATTTAATATAAGTTTCATAGAATTCAATTCATTGATAACTTAGTTATGATTGGCAATTTCACATTGATTCAAGGGCGATAACTCATGCACTAGTGGTGCCATTCTGATAAAACTTTATCTGCATATCATCATCATATTTCAATTCTCATATCGACGTTACCCCCGCACCTCAGCGGAACGAATCCATAGCCGCAGTGCATATCCACGTTATGGTGATACATATTCAGTTTAAATTTCATGAAGTTTTGGTAATTGGTTACTTAGTTATGGCTCATTTCATTGATTTTAAGTCAATTAAAGGGCGATCACTCATAATTTTCTGAAGCCAGTATGACACAACTTCATTTGCATCAGCATGTTATAGAGATATATACTTATTTTAAGTTTCATGAAATTCCGTCCAGTGGTTACTTAGTTATGGCTCGTTTCATTGATTTTAAGTCAATTTTAAAGGGGGATTACTAATGCATTACTGACAGCAGTCTGACAAAACTTCATGTGCATCAGTGTGTTATAATGATATATACTTATTTTAAGTTTCATGATATTCCGTCCAGTGGTTACTTAGTTATGGCTCATTTCACTGATTTTAACTAAATTAAAGGCGGGTAACTCATGCATTACTGAAGCCACTCTGATGAAACTTCATGTGCCGCAGTGCATTATAGTGATATATATTCATTTTAAGTTTCATGAAATTCCATACAGTAGTTACTTAGTTATGGTTCCGGACGGACGGATGGAAGGACGGACGGACGGATATGGAGAAAACTATATCTCGCCGCCTTCGGCGGGGGATAATATGACTGCAATCGGCCCAGTGGTTTTAGAGAAGAAGATGTTTGAAATTGTTGACAATGGACGGACGACGGATGCCTGGCTATACTATAAGCTCACCTATGAGCCTAAAGGCTTAGTTGAGTTAAAAACCTAAATTTTGTCTCAAGAATGCCATTTATTAGACTTGTTAATAAATTGCACTCCCTGTGCAATGGCAGCCAAACCACAGAGATGTATTCACGCACCTTAATTATAGTTCTATAAATTACAGTAATGTAAAGGTCATATGATCTGCGACACAACAAAACCAACAAAGTTGCATGTGTACCCAGTGAAGTCTTAGATCAGCCTGGGCATTTACCGAGTCTGATCTGAGTCTAGGGTAGCTATGGGTGTAAACTAGCTCTATGCACGCAGCGAAGACTCTGATCAGACTGGGCAGATGCCCAACTTGATCAGAGTCTTTGCTGGATGCACATGCCACTTTGCAGGTTTTGTTGTGTTGCGGCTCATATATTCCTATGCATCCAAATAAATCCAAGTTACTTGTGCACTTTAAATAAATCTTTCATTCTAAACATCAAACTGATGTTAACTCAGCTACATCATTTTAATTTTAATTTTTTTCTCTTTAAATGTGCTTACGGATGACCTTCTTAATATTGCTCGATGGGCCCAAGATTGGTGTATTATTTTAAATCCATCCAAAACAAAATCAATGACTTTTACACGAAAAAAAAATAATGATATAAGTAATGACATACTGTTTGATGATCAAACTATCAAAGATGAAGTAAGTCATACCCATTTAGGAATCACACTTTCATCTGATGCAACTTGGGGGGAACATATTAATACTATATATAATAAAGCAGCTTATAGATTAAACACGCTTCGTATGTTAAAGTATGACTTAGACAGAAAATCATTAATACGATTCTACTTATCTTTCATCAGACCAATACTTGAGTATGGCAATATTATTTGGGATGGCTGTAATAAACAACAATCTAACCTCTTAGAAAGTATACAGCTTGACGCAGCCAGGATCATAACAGGACTTCGTAGGGGAACATCTCACTCTGTTCTTTATGAAGAGCTAGGTTGGTGCCCCTTATCTGTAAGAAGAAAAAACAGTAAGTTAATACATTTCTATAAGATACTCAATTACGAGACACCGCAATATATAAATGATATTATAGATAGATACAACACACATCAAACAAATTATACTCTAAGAAATCAAAACTTAAGATATCCAACTCCTAGAACAACATCGTTTCAAAATAGTTTCTTTCTCTCCGCAACTGATGCTTGGAACAACATTGATCCTGAGCTTAATAATGCAACTTCTCTATACTCATTTAAACGAATACTTAAAAAGAGACTGCCACAACCACCTAAACACTTCTCATATGGGAAACGTAAGGATAATATAACAGTATGTCAACTTAGAAACTCTAAAAGTCAACTAAACCTTGATTTATATAACGACCATCTCGCAGATTCGCCCTCTTGCACTTGTGGCGCTACACTGGAATCCTCTCATCACTTCTTTCTTGAATGCCCTAAATATAGAGACCAAAGGCAGGAATTAATTAATGCCCTTCAAAATCATCCAATTATATATGAAACAATGAGACTGAGTATAGATGACTTACTAAAAGGCAATTCAAATTTGTCGTTTGAGGATAACTGCATAATTCTAAACTATGTATCTATTTTCATTGACTCAACAGAACGTTTTAATCAGAACTGATTTTGGTTGTCAATCCATTATTTTGTATCATTGGACTATAGTAATTAACTGCTGAACATAAGTTAGTATACTCATGCTCACTGTGTTGTCTCAGCTAGTAGTACGAATATACATGTAGCTTATTATATAAATTTTTAAGAACTGATATCATATTTACATATATATATATATATATACATGCCATAACCATGCATGATGTCTTAGATAAATTAATTAAACTTGGGCAAAATCTGATTGGGTACTTTCTTGGAAAAAAAAAAAAAAAAAAAAAAAAAAATACCTAATTACCTTAGTGGTCTTAATCAACAGCCCTGCCCTGGTAGACGCCATGTGCCTCTTTTCGGAAAGTGGTGTTACACTACCTTGCATGGGCTCCTGTTTACTTCTCTGTATTGGACGGCTCTCTGACGTGGAGGTCTGCTCTTGTGGGAGAGAATTTGCACCAAGAGGAGCAAGTTCTTTCCATCAAGAGTTGACCCCTACTGAAGGGAGGGGGCAAAACTAGAAGAGTTGCTTCCCTTGCAGGAGTACCCATTCATCCTGATACTGTTTATAAGAGGTATTTGGTAGTGGCTGATTTACTACACTTTGGATAGTAAGTAATGTGTCACGTTCATAAAATGCAATGCTTCGAGGCCTTCAACAGGAATAATACCGTATTTACAAGTGTTCCTAGGAAATGCCACAAATAAATCACTAATAAAGCGGAAATGCCCTATAAATGCAAATCAAAGCATTATATTGGTACCCCCCAAATAAACTATGGCATGTGTACATATAGTAGAGCTGGATCACAGTGTGGGAAGTGCATCTTATATATATCAATATATGACCACTTTACTGGGTAGAATCTGTTTGAATACCACATGATTCACAAATCATACCAGTCACTGTGTGATTATAGCATCCTATATTCAAGCTTTTTTTTTCCTTCTTTTTTTTTGTGTGTGTGGTAGATCTAATGTATTCCAGACCAGACTGCTCCCTGAGAAGCTGTCTGCTCTGGATCTGCACTAGTCATTCGGATTGGTATGTCCCAGTGCACGGAGATTTTATGGTTCTATATATCTTATCCTTTGTCACTAGACTTTGCTGAAGAAAGGGAATGTCTGTATGTATGTGTTGACCTGCTTCTCGGGGCATGCTGATCTAGGTCTGCACTGCAAGCTAGATTTGTCAGAAGGACCTCCGACATTTCCACTCTTCCTTAAATTACATATATAGCTCATTAATTGTGATTATACTGTCTCACTAACGTTATAATCTATTAGTATTACGGACCGTTTCTAGACGTTTCGGTACATGTACCTTACCTATACTTACTGTACACATTTAGCCTACCGTCTCGCCGGTCACACATGACTTGACATCAGCACCGATAGGTGTCAAACAACAATAACAGCAATCTATCTTTCATGTTACTTTGGTCAGCAAGTTGACTTTTCAAAACAAAAGTACCGTTAGGAATGGCTAATCTCTTCGATGACTGTGCGTGCACTTGATTTGCGCCCGTCGCACGCCGCTGGCGTAAGCCTATATTATTAGTAACGGCTCATCAGCTTTGTATTTGATGTTCCACTTCATTGTGCGGCGAGGAGTCTTGGTGAAAATCAAGTACACCCAATCGGAGCATGCTCGGCCAATTCCGTGAATCAGACGATTTACGAATTTGGCCGAGCGGTGTTCCAATTGCAGTTACACCCTCTGTGATCCAGCTCTGGTCGGTTCTTCTCTCTATTATAGTGTAATATACTTTATTATTATTATTATTATTATTATTATTATTATTATTGTTGTTACTATTATTAATATTGTTACTATTATTATTGTTATTAATACTATTATTATTAAGATTGGAAAACATGTGACTATAAAAGATGATATCCCAGCGGGCACGTGGCGTCGAGGTAGCGTAGTACTGACGTCAATGTGGCGTAATTACGTCGCATTGACGTCGCGACGACGTCGTTTCTGCGTCTCGTGCCCGCAGGGATACTGAAGCTGTCAGCCTTCCCAGCGGGCACGCGGCGTTGGATCGACATTGGATCGGCGGTGATTCAGCGTCATGACGTTGAACCAGCGTTTGTTAGGTGTTGATTCAGCGTTGTGTGCCCAATGGGTTGGATTTTCAAACTCGTATAAGTCTATGTAGGTAGTTAGACAAACATTGGTATTACTTCTAGTTAAAATGTTGTTATATTCATGTTTATATCAACTACTTCTAGTTTATATGTATGTACACTTTAGTCACAGAATTCTTGTATAGCACCTTAATATTTATGTCATCAAATATATGTATCTGTATTGCTACACCAACTGGAGAGGACAAATATAGGCAGTGCCTACGTCCAATCCATTGGCTCATGTATGTACTTTTATATATATGTTGCCATGAAATTGTGAATAAATAAATAAATAAATAAATAAATAAATTAATTCTTCGGCACTCAAATTACATTTGCTCTCTTTCTTTCATAATAAACTGGTCATTTCTGTCCATAAAATAAACTAGAAATGTGTCCATACGACACGGATGCCCCCGCCTAGTGCCCTAAGTAAGATGGCACCTTGTTTAATTTAAAGGCACTTGTAGCATAACTAGGCTCACAAAGGCAGACTTCTGTGGTACATGTTTTATTGTTTTCCTTCGGCAGACATATTGATGTATTGTGCTTCTCAGATCAAGAGAAGTGCATGGGGGGGGGGGGGGTCATGACTGATATGTGATGACATTCTGTATCTTATCACAGAAATGGATGCCATGCAACTTTCCAAATGAAATAGCCCGGAAACAAGTAACTTTTCAAAAACTAACAAACTGAAACCATTATTGTATGAAATGAAGTCGAACAAGAGCTGTCGCCTGACAGCATAGCTCGCCTGAATAGGTGCTTGCCCATCACACAGTTGTTATGGTGGTGTGGACTACTAAGCATAAAACTTCAGACAAGCATGTCCATAATGACAACACATTTATAAACAAAAGCTATCTCAGAAATAAGTCTTAAAATAAAATTAAAATAAACTAGAAATGTTTTTCAGAGAAAAACTGATGTCCCCCCACCAGCCCATTTTCCATCCCCTATAATGAAGTCCTCCTGTGACCTTGAAAAAAGAGGTCAAGGTCACCAGAATCTGATCAGCTCTTAAGCTAGTCCAAGTGATGTATTCATGCAAGTTTGGTGAAATTCCATCTATTGGTTCATGAGATATTATGGGTACAAGAAATTGCCATCTAAGTCCTCCAATGACCTTGAAAATGAGATCAAGGTTGCCAAAATCTAAATCAGCTCTTAAGCTAGTCCCAGTGATGTATCCAAGCAAGTTTGGTGAAATTCCATCCATTGGCTCATGAGATATTGTGGTTATATGAAATTGACATCTCAGTCCTCCAGTGACCTTGAAAATGAGGTCAAGGTCATCAAAATATAATCAGCTTTTAAACATGTCCCAATGATGTATCCATGCAAGTTTGTTGAAATTCCATCTATTGATTCAGGAGATATAGTGGGTACAAGAAATTCTCATCTAAGTCCTTCAGTGACCTTGAAAATGAGATCAAGGTCATCAAAATCTGATAAGCTCTTAAACTAGTCCCAGTGATGCATTCGTGCAAGTTTGTTGAAATTCCATCCATTGGCACATGAGATATTGTGGTAATAGGAAATTGTCATCTCAGTCCTCCAGTGACCTTGAAAATGAGGTCAAGGTCATCAAAATCTAATCAGCTTTTAAACATGTCCCAACGATGTATCCATGCAAGTTTGGTGAAATTCCATTCATTGGTTCAGAAGATATAGTGGGTACAAGAAATTGTCATCTAAGTCCTTCAGTGACCTTGAAAATGAGGTCAAGGTCATCAAAATCTAATTAGCTCTTAAACTTGCCCCAATGATGTATCCATGCAAGTTTGATGAAATTCTATCTATTGGTTCAGGAGATATAGTGGGTACAAGAAATTATCATCTAAGTCCTCCAGTGACCTTGAAAATGAGGCCAAGGTCACTAAAATCTAATGAGCTCTTAAACTTGTCCCAATTATGTATCCATGCAAGTTTGGTGAAATTCCATCCATTGGTTTAGGAGATAACATGGGTACATGAAATTGTCATCTAACTCCTCCAGTGACCTTGAAAATGAGGTCAAGGTCACCAAAATCTAATCAGCTCTTAAACTTGTCCCTATGACGTATCCATGAAAGTTTGGTGAAATTCCATCCATTGGTTCAAGAGATATCACACACGCAAAGTGGGTAGATAAAATTGTCATCTAAGTCCTCCAGTGACCTTGAAAATGAGGTCAAGGTCACCAAAATCTAATCAGCTCTTAAACTTGTCCCAATGATGTATCCATGCAAGTTTGGTGAAATTCCATTCATTGGTTCAGAAGATATAGTGGGTACAAGAAATTGTCATCTAAGTCCTTCAGTGACCTTGAAAATGAGGTCAAGGTCATCAAAATCTAATTAGCTCTTAAACTTGCCCCAATGATGTATCCATGCAAGTTTGATGAAATTCTATCTATTGGTTCAGGAGATATAGTGGGTACAAGAAATTATCATCTAAGTCCTCCAGTGACCTTGAAAATGAGGCCAAGGTCACTAAAATCTAATGAGCTCTTAAACTTGTCCCAATTATGTATCCATGCAAGTTTGGTGAAATTCCATCCATTGGTTTAGGAGATAACATGGGTACATGAAATTGTCATCTAACTCCTCCAGTGACCTTGAAAATGAGGTCAAGGTCACCAAAATCTAATCAGCTCTTAAACTTGTCCCTATGACGTATCCATGAAAGTTTGGTGAAATTCCATCCATTGGTTCAAGAGATATCACACACGCAAAGTGGGTAGATAAAATTGTCATCTAAGTCCTCCAGTGACCTTGAAAATGAGGTCAAGGTCACCAAAATCTAATCAGCTCTTAAACTTGTCCCAATGATGTATTCATGCAAGTTTGGTGAAATTCCATAAATTGGTTCAAGAGATATCGCGCACGCAAGAAACTGTCACGCCGACGCTGACGCCGACGCCCGGGAACCGCACTGAAAACAATATGTCCCCCCTCACCTTTGGTGGGGGGACATAAAAATCCACATGAAATGTCAAAGTCCATGAGCTTGAGGTCAAAGAACTAAGGGGTGGGGGTGGGGGGATGCAGGGGCTAGGATGTATGAAAACCTTGAACCATTATCTAACATCAGTCCAAGTAATAGTATCAACTGAGTCCATCGTGGCACTGTGAAATTATGTCTTCATAAATATAAAACTTTACCAAATCTTTAAGACAAAATTCAAAGCTGATGACCTTGACTTCAAGGTCATCCAGTGGGGTAAGTATATGGTGTTTTGTAAAAACTCAAAACAATGTCTAACATCAGTTCAAGTGTAAATTAAATCTCTGCCAAGCATTATGAATCAGTACGCAATTAGAAAACTTTAATAAAGACTAAATTTCCTAAGTCCCTGACCTTGACATCAAGGTCATTGAGCGGGGGTCGGGGAAGTACTATGTAAAACTTTGGACTAATATCTAACTACAGTGCAAAAATAAAAAGAATTCATCTGTGAATTCAGGAGATATGTGTCTTTAAAAAACTTTAACCAAAACATCCAATCAATAAAAAGACAATTTTCTAAGTTCATGACCTTGACACCAAGGTCACTGAGGGGGGTGGGGGTAGTACCTTGGAAAACTTTGGACCAATATCTAACTACAGTGCAAGTATCAAAGAAATCCATTAATGGGTTAGGGAGATATTGGGCTTTATAAAACTTTAACCAAAACATCCAGTCCAAAAAACTCCAAGTTTTCTAAGTCCATGACCTTGACATCAAGGTCACGGAGTGGGGTAGGGGTGGTACCCTGTTAAACTTTGGACCAATATCTAACTACAGAGTAAGTATCAAAGGAATCCATCCATGGGTTAAGGAGATGCAGGTCTTTAAAAAACTTTAACCAAAACATCCAATCCGGACGCCGACGCGGACGCCGACGCCGTGGTGACAACAATAGCTCTTCCTGAACTTTCGTTCAGGCGAGCTAAAAAGGGCCATAACTCCCACAATAATTGACAGATTTTACCAAACATCGAACTTGACCTGTATTTTATGATTATATACCTGTGTATAAAATATGAATTCAATATACCAATGCTTTCAAAAGATATCGAACGGAAACTATTTTTTCATACAAAATGAAGTCGAAAAAGGGCCATACCTCCCACAATAATCGACGGAATTTGGCCGACATTGAACTTGACCTGTATTTTATGATTATATACCTGTGTATAAAATATGAATTCAATACACAAATGCTTTCGAAAGATACCGAACGGAAACCATTTCTTCATACAAAATAAAGTCGAAAAAGGGCCATAACTCCCACAATAATCGACAGATTTTGCCCAACATCGAAGTTGACCTGTATTTTATGATTATATACCTGTGTTTAAGATATGAATTCAATACACCAATGCTTTCAAAAGATATCGAACGGAATTTATTTTTTCATACAAAATAAAGTTGAAAAAGGGCCATAACTCCCACAATAATCAATGGATTTTGCCCAACATCGAACTTGACTTGTATTTTAGGATTATATACCTGTGTATAAAATATGAATTCAATACACAAATGCTTTCAAAAGATAATGAACGGAAACCATTTTTTCATAGAAACAGAAGTCGAAAAAGGGCCATAACTCCCACAATAATCAACGGATTTTACCCAACATTGAACTTGACCTGTATTTTATGATAATAAAGCTGTGTATGAAATATAAATTCAATATACCAATGCTTTCAAAAGATATTGAACGGAAACCATTTCGTACGTACGTACGCTACGTACGTATGCTTCGTACGTACGGACAGGGGTGATACTATATGCACCCCCATTTTAAATGGCGGGGGCATAACAAATCATATAATATGGAAAGACTTCTCATACCTCTATCATCAAACCAATCAAGAACTCTCTTTTTGTAATAATAAAATCCCATCACATAATAAACTTTGACCAAAACTTTAATGCAAAGCAGGAAACCAATGTCAACACCATAGTAAGTGTAATAGCTCTTCCTGTGCATTTGTAAAGGCGAGCTAGAAATGATGGAAAATATAGAGATGTACTCATTCCCCTTAGGAAGTACTCTTTACACCTTGACCTGAATTACTGAATCATGCCTGGAGAAAAACAGGCTTAAAGGTGATCAGCAAAGAGTCAGATTAGTGCACAGGTGCAGTCTGCTCAGTCTTCACTGTTCACAACAAAGTCTTCAGGAATCATTTATTGATGCAAACACTGAAGACTAGTCAAACTGCAGATGTGCAGGCTTCTACAAGTATTCATTATTTGCAAAAACTACAACGCATGTATTGTTCATCACTACCCTCAAACTTTCTTTAAACACCAGTGCCAAGTTGTTCAAAACTTACTATGTTGTGTTACATTTTCAAATGCATTGTACACAAAAACTATGCCATTTTCGGCACTGCAAAAACTCCTCACATTTTTTTTTCAGCAAAAAAATATCATCGAATTTGTGTGCATTAAAAGACTTAAATCTTTGACTAACAATTTCACTAAGCTATTGCTACTTTTAACAACTGGGTCCTGATAGTGATATCAATTTCATGAAATTTTAGGATCTTTACAACAATTTCAGATGTCCGATTAGGATACTACAGAAAATTTTCTTTATTCCCTGCTTTCATCCAATAATACAACTGTACAACTGCTATCTTATCAAAGAATTTCCAATCTCACATTAGTACAGTAAGTATTGAGAAAGACAGGCCTGAGCAAACAGTGCAGACCTTGATCAGACTGCTCATAAAGAGCAGTCTGATCAGGGTCTACACTGTTTGCCATTCCATCTGCAGCTTCTGGATGCATTCCTTCACTGTAAAATCAAGCTGTTCTATTTTTAGGACAGCAATACACTAGTATGGTCAATGTACCTGTTTTTGGGGTGCCCCAGAATTCGGGGTATTATGAGGGATTATACCGCTTTTTTGTCAGGGACCTCTAAAGATGATTTTTTTTTTTTTGCAAACAGAAAGTTGAATCAGTATGTTTCACCATACACTAATTGACGCGCGACAGCACGTTAGTTGTGACGTCATCCATGACGTCGTCGTTAGTGACCGTGGAAGCGGCCATATTGGAAACACGTAAAACTTATGGAAAGTACCGACAAAGATAACACGGTGTTATATTCAATTATGAACATTTTTTCTGATAATTCAAAGATCATTTCTACAGCCTAAAGAATTGCAGGTCTCGTGAAAACAGTTGTTATCATTAGGATCTGCAGCTGATGCATTTTGAAGGCGACTTCTTTAACATACCCAGAAAACTGGAGCAGTTTCGGGGAGCAGGTTCAGCCGAGCATCTGTCTGGAGTTGATCAAGTATGTAAACATGGCGACATGCGGACATGAAATGTAAGTTACAAATTACTTAACACATATTTTTATGTTCACACTGACCATCAGTTTTTGATTTTTGTTCATCACACAGTTTTTATGTTGCGTGCAAATGTTAATACCCCGAATACTGGTACAGCCATCATAATTGTTTTATGTGTCCCGAGTTTTAGAGTTTTTATGGTAACTGACATAACAGGGTCATAAAATAGCTGCCTACATATTGCAAGTTCTTCATAGTAGGAATTAGATCTCTTGAATGGTGTGTCATGACAAAATTTAAATTGCAAAAGTGCCAGTTGTTGTGTTATTATTTAACGTCCACGGTAAACAGCTATGGTCATGTCGGCACGGTCAGTTAACCTAAGCACACTATTCCTGGGAAGGCTTAGACCTCAAAAGTGCCTGTTATTCTAGTAAATTCAAAGTCCTTTCTTGCAAAAAATGCTACTGAAGTTTGCCAATTTACAAGAGAGTCTTTGTATTTCTTTATCTATGTATCAGACTGAGCCATTTCAGGCTAAAAAGTTGCTTAACCCTTAAAGCACCAATTTGAATTCGCAAAATGCGTAGATCCATATGAGGCGGCGCAAGCTGAGCCGCCTCATCTGCATCTACCCAGTTGGCCCTCTAGTCTTTGAATTCTCAATATGATATAGCTTGGATAAGTTATTTTTGACATTTTGCAGACATAAATTTTGTTTTCTCCTTTTTTGACGCATTGGTGGTTAACACATCTATAACCACCAAAGATTAAACCAGACTTTGACTCCATGCAGACAAGCTAGACCTCAGGTCCATGCTAGGTGAGCTCAAACAGCAAAAGCTCTGATCGGACTGCACAGGTGTGCAGGCTGGTCTGAGCCTTTGCTATTTGCATATGAGCCATGACACAACAAAACCAACAGTGACACTGCACATCCAGCAAAGACTCAGCTCAGCCTGGGAATCTGCCCAGTCTGATCAGAGTCTTCGCTTTCTGCATGGAGCTAGCTTAGACCCTTAATTACCCTTCAAGTGCTCAGCAAAGACTCTGATCAGACTGGGCAAATGCCCATGCTGATCTCAGTCTTCCCTGCATGCACATGCCACTTTTGTCAGTTTTGTTGTGTTGCAGCATATATATGTGTTACATGCATCCTTTTCAATGTGTCTCAGTTCAGTTTGCTCTTAATAACACATGCAAGGTTCCCAATCACGTCTTATCTCTGAGAGTCTTCATAAAAGAAGCACTCATTTGATTGTACTTGGTGAGAAGATTCGAGACAAAATACTGCTCAAACTGTTGTCGAATTGAGGCCAGGTCCGGCAGCTCATCACAGCTTGGTATATTCAGGAGCAGGTGAAATAATTTCTTCCATAGATCCGTGTTCCAATTTCTGCAAGTAATACAGATATCAGCCATATTACAAATATGTTCAGTTTTGCAACATATGTCAAATACATCCACCAGAGAGTTACTGTGAATTCACTGAAATGTTTAAAAATGATATCCAAAAAATTTCTGTAAACTCTAACATTGATATTATAACCTTTTTTGGCAGTTTATCACTTTGGATTTTACAGAGTCTTTTTCCACTGACAATTACTAATGACTCATGACACCATATATTTTACCAACATTCTTTCAGAATTCACAGTAAACCAATCCCATGATATATGGTGAATCAGCTTAATGCTGCACAGAAAACAGACAGAATCCTCAGTGTAATGTGCCCATCAAGACAATAACATAACATTTACTAAAACACAGTTGTTTCTGGCATACAAAATGTTTATCTGTATTGTTCACAACCTTCTTACCACTAGTCTATGATTTACACAGCTTCAAGTTTGCTGACTTTACCCTTACCTGAAAAAATTTATTTTCTAAATGATTTTCTTTTTTAATACCATGGTAACCTGGCTCATGATTTTGCACTTATAAAAGCTGTAAACATTTTGCCATAGAACTTTGCATATTAGGGGAGAGTCGGGTAACTTTGGACAGTGGGTAAATTCGAACAGCGACACTGTTTCCTTTATAACTGGCAAAACAGTGAAAATCCTGATGAGACGGCTTATTATGAGCCGTCTCATCTGGATTTTCACTGTTTGCAATGGTATGTCTGAATTTACCCCCATGTCCGAAGTTACCCGACTCTACCCTATCCTGTGTTTGTTCTGTTTAATATGAGATGGATTTTCCCCCACTCGAGAATGGCCCCAAATTTCTAAAACCTGTCTTGCATAATTCTGTTATAAGCTGCAATTTCCCCTTTCAAAGCAAACCCAAAAATCTAGATCCATCTTATAAGATGTAATATGGGTCTAGCTCTTTGGGATTGTTCTTGGAGAAAAAAAAACATAACCAAATAAATATGGTAAAATGGAACGTACCTGGTAAAGCCCTGTGTCATGCGCCATTTCCCTCCGGACTGATACACATTCATATACTGGTCAAATACCAACACATGTATAGTACCAGCTAAACCGAACAGATCAGTCTGTAACAGAAAAATACACAGAAGATAAGTCTGGAACTGTTTCACATGCGGAAAAAAATGACAGTTCTCTTTTTAGAAAGGCCAATAATTTGTGAACAAAATTCTGACATTTTTTTCATTTTTCCTACAACACTTATGTATTGCAGACTCATGTGTATTACCTTGGCTTATTTATCTTTTTTTTTTAATTAATAATGTTTTTAGACTAGAAAGAAAATAAAATAAAACTTTGCCATAGTTAAGGTGATTGGGATCAGTTTTGGGGAAAGCAACTCCGCCATTTTCATTTTTGCCTCCCTTCTGAATGAAAGTCAACTCTTATAGGAAAGAATTTGCTCCTCTCTAGGAGCAAATTCTATACATGTCCAAGGAAACAAACAGGAAGTCACTGAAGTTATTTCCCTTTGTAAAACTGGCAGAAAAAAATGGAGTTGTACTCGTACACCTTAGACTGACTCATCTAATGCCTTCAATACTGTTGACAAGTAGACACACATATACACAAACTAAATATACCATGTATATTCTGATACCTTTATTTCTGTATTGCACTCACATCTTAGAATTAAGACAAGTAAATTATTGCTATACTTGGGCTGTGTTACAAATGGTTTCCTCAAGCATCAGCCTAGCAGGCACATGTCAAATCGACATCGCACAAACGTCAACCTTGATGCAATGTCACATTGCTTATCTGAACATTTAGTGGGAAATACAGTATATGTCAATTTCAAACACTGTCCAAGGTCTTACAAGAACAACTGAAATACAAATTCATCATCAACAGATGTTCTCATAACAGTCAAAGTGTCAAATCCTATTGGCCGTAGCAGCCTGCAAATCAGTATGTTTGGAGCGTCAAATCATTTTACTTGACTTTGGAGAAGATGTTGGTTTGGTTTAAACATATTTAATCAGAAAAAAAATATGTTCATGACAACAGCAATGTTATAAATATAAACATAATAGGATCAGAACAAAAGCATAAACTTATTTAGTTCTTCTTATTTAGATGTTGGTTTGGATTCAAATATTCAACACCTTTTTGCTCATTTATCATAATTTAACAGACATTTCGTGAGACGAGTTATCAAAAATTTTCAGACAAATAAATGGATGGTGATCTGGAGTTTCATTGGCCTTTTCACCAGTATTTCAGTAATTTCAAACCAATGGTGGAATGGTTTAATGAAGACGATGATGAAATAACCTAGATGCTAAGGAAGACCCCACCAGCTTCGTCAGACTCAAACCCATGACCTCTGAATTATGAGTCCAGAGCTTCTATCACTCAGCCAACCTGACATTTTGTGAACAGAATTGTCAGAGTAGCCCCTCTGTTAACCCATAAATGACTAGCACCCCAAAAATGAGATATAGGCAACAGTGCAGACCCAGATCAGATGCTGCAAACACGGCGTCTGATCAGGGTCTACACTTTTTGCATTAGACCTACAACACAGGGCCTTAGAATCCGCTACCGTTACACTACCGCTACTTCACAGGTAGTGTAGCGGAGCGGAACGTAACGTCAGGAGCCTCATGACTATTTTTGCATATGACAAATGGGTATTTTTCCTCAAAATACAACAGAAAATCGAAAAATAAACTACATGTAAACCTGACACCCCTTAAATGACAAATGGACTTGTCCAATATACATGTATACACATAGAAGAGTCCACTATGCATTTATGGGTTAAATTATGCAGCCACATACTGTAGTTATTCAGCTATAAAATAGGGTATTTCATAAGACATCTTATTGGGGCCATTCTAGAATGGCCCCATTAAGATGTTTTATGAAACTGTTATATTCTGTCTTACGAAATTCTGCTCTAAGATGTTTTTCCCCTTCCAAAACAATCCCAAATGTCTAGATCCATCTAAAAGATCTAGATCTTTGGGATTGTTTTGGAAGATCCATCTTAGAAAAGATGGATCTAGATCTTTGGGATTGTTTTGGAAGATCCATCTTAGAAAAGATGGATCTAGATCTTTGGAATTGTTTTGGAAGACCCATCTTAGAAAAGATGGATCTAGATCTTTGGGATTGTTTTGAAGATCCATCTTAGAAGAAAAGATGGATCTAGATCTTTGGGATTGTTTTGGAAGATCCAGCTTAGAAGAAAAGATGGATCTAGATCTTTGGAATTGTTTTGGAAGACCCATCTTAGAAAAGATGGATCTAGATCTTTGGGATTGTTTTGAAGATCCATCTTAGAAGAAAAGATGGATCTAGATCTTTGGAATTGTTTTGGAAGAAAAGCAAAACCTTATAACCAAAGAAATGTGGTCTAAGTATGTTTACCTGATATGTCCAAGGTCTGTTAGTTTTCATCTCTATACACTGAAAGCACTTGGTAGTCACTTTAGCCATGAAAGTTGTGTTGGGTGGATATTTTGTCATATCGATACTCTGACCAAAGTCTATTAGCTTGGCAAATCTATTACTGCCACCAAACACCACACTAGGGTCATTACTAACTGGAAGCCTGGGACTGAGAAAATAGGAAACAAGATTTTGCGGTGAATAGGTTCACTTTCGGGGGAAGCTACTCTGCCATTTCTATTTTTGCTTCCCTCTAAACGGGGGTCAGCTCATAAAGAGATGATTTGCTCCCTGAGGAATAGACACCATTTTGGAAGACCTTCATTGTCCAGGGAAGCAAACAGGAGTCACAAAAAGACCTGTCAATGTACAGGATAGCTCATCTGACAGTGCCTTGCCCATCACATAAGCTCTTGATGTACATTCGTACAGGAGAGCTAAAAGTTGTTGGGCAGATAATCCACATCATTTAGATCACTGGCAAATATAAATGCCATTACACTGTCATCAGGAAAATATCAACAAAGAATCAAAGCAGTTTCATTTGTGAACTAGAGCATGTGAGCAGGGGCTCACGTATACCCCCGGCCAGCACCACCGCCTAAAAGAAACACTGCCACACTGAATACAAAACTTTAAATGAATGATAAGCAGAAGGAGGCTCAGATACTCTCTTACTTGATACAACTAGTCATACCCAATGTTTGGCCTAAATATCAAAATACTAGCAATAGTGATTCCTGAGACATCTGTGACAAAAATTAAATTGGAAAGAAAGAAAAAATGAACAAAAGAGGGAATGATACATATATGGAGGCTGATACTCTCTTACACAATACAACTAGTCACACCCAATATTTGTACCAAATTTCAAAATCCTAGCTGTAATGGTTCCTGAGAAATCTTCGACAGAAATTAAATTGGAAAGAAAAAAAGAGGGAATGATAAGCAGATACAGGATGATGGTCTCTTATATGATACAACTAGTCATACCCAACTTTGTAACAAATTTCAAAAACCTAGGTAAAGTGGTTCCTGAGAAGTCTTTGACAAAAAAAAAATAATTGGAGAGAAGAAAAAATGGACAAACAAAGGGAACAATAAGAGAAGGAGGCTGAAGTTCTCTTACACTGTACAACTAGTTATACCAAACATTTGTACAAAATTTCAAAATCCTAACTGTAGTGGTTCCTGAGAAATCTGTGACAGAAAAAAAGGTTAAATTAATTGGATAGAAAGAAAAAATGGACAAACAAAGGGAATAATAAGCAGGAAGAGGCTGATGTTTTCATACAAATTACAACTAGTCATTACCAAGGTTTGTACTAAATTTCAAATACCCTTACAGTAGTAATTCCTGAGAAATCTCTAACAGAAATTTAATTGGAGAGAAAGAAAAATGAACAAATGAAGGGAATGATAAGCAGCAGAAGGCCCATTCTCTCTTACACTGTGCAACTAGTCATACTTAATGTTTGTACAAAATTTCAAAATTCTAGCTGAAGTGGTTCCTGAGAAATCTTTGACAAAAATTTAATTGGAGAGAAATTGGAGAGAAAGAAAAACTGGACAAACAAAGGGAATGACAAGCTGGAGCAGGCTGATACTCTCTTACACAGTACAACTTGTCATACGCAATGTTTCTATCAAATTTCAGATACCTTTTCTGTTGTAGAAGTTTTTGAGATATCTTTGACAGAAAATTAATTGGAGAGAAAGAAAAAATGGACAAATAAAGGGAATGATACGCAGCAGAAGGCTGATTCTCTCTTACACCATACAACGTGTCATACTCAATGTTTGTACCAAATTTCAAAACTCTAGCTGTAGTGGTTCCTGAGAAATCTTTGACAGAAGTTTAATTGGAGAGAAATTGGAGAGAAAGAAAAACTGGACAAACAAAGGGAATGATAAGTTGGATCAGGCCGATTCTCTCTTACACGGTACAACTAGTCATACCAAACGTTTCTACCAAATTTCAGATACCCTTACTGTAGAAGTTTTTGAGATATCTTTGACAGAAAATTAATTGGAGAGAAAGAAAAAATGGACAAATAAAGGGAATGATAAGCAGCAGGAGGCTGATTCTCTCTTACACGGTACAACTAGTCATACCCAACGTTTGTACCAAATTTCAAAATCCTAGCTGTTGTGGTTCCTGAGAAATCTGTGACAGAAAAAATGTTAACATACACACAAACATATAAACGGAAAAACCAAAAACTATATACCCCCTTTATACTTCGTATACCGGGGGTATAATGAAGTTAGACAAAAGCTGCCTAAATTCGATAAAAAATCTAAAAAAAATTCCGGTCAAACTGTTTGTTATTATAAGCACTATGTCTTTAATATTTAAATATATATAACAAGAAAGGGGCATAATTTCATAAAAAATGTTAAGGGAGTCAAGTTCTTGTCTGATGTTGCTTTATATTTTTACCAAGTTTCCTGAAAATATCTTGAGCAGTGTCAGAGTTATGGAACGTACATGATTTCCATACTAAAATTTACAAAGGGGCATATTCCGTAAAAAAAAATGTAGGTGGAGTTACGGTTCTTGTTCTGATGATGCTCTTTATACTTTAGGACAAAAATTCTGCACGGATGTTAAGGGAACATCCGTGGAGAATTCTTGCCTTTAAGTATATTTGTACCAAGTTTCCGGAAAATTCAGAGTTATATGTCTGGAGCGGACATGAAATCATGATAGATGGACAGACAGACATGTGATTAGTACTGATTACTATAATAAGACTGTGTCTGGCAGGGTCCTAATTATGCCACCGCTGCCAGAAAAGCCATACCTGCCTCCCTTCTGCTTATCCACAGCAAGATAAATATAGCAATCTAGTAGAAAGAATTCATGTGTATCAAATTTTACCGAATATTTCCAAAATTTATCCCACCCACTCAAAGACTGTTAATGATCCAAACAAAACAATTTCAGCTGTATATTTGATATGGGGAGGTGTCCCATATGCTTCTTGCAAATATCAGCCAAACTGGCCCTGTCATCTGAAGAAGAGGTTTTTTTTGTTGTTGTTTTTTTTGACCATATTGACCACAGCCAGTGTGAATTCTGATCATGGATAACAGAGGCTGCATGTCCTATATGCCCTTTGGCTCACGGGAGCTGAAGGGCTTATGAGACATACACAGCCTCCCTCATGCAGCCCTCGTTTTAGTTCAGGTGAGGTAGACTCTCCTTATTTGGAGGTTTGAAACTTACAACTGAAGAAGAAGAAAGTTATCAGGCTTGATATCACCATGAATAATCTGACATTTGTGAAGTTTCTCAACCATATGAAGCAGTTCTATTGTCATATACACCATCACAGGCTCCATATTTTGCAGTTGTAATGGGCGGCATCTATTCACAAGGTCCTGAAAATATTCCATAAATAACCAAAATTATTCTACTTGAAGTACAACTCAGGTTTTCTGTTACTTAATATTTATATTCATAAAATGAAACATTATGTTTTGTATAAGCTTTCATATTCTTTTGATCAGCCCTAAGTCGATTCCATATTGAATCTACATTTTCAGATTTTATTTATCATTGCTGGTAATTCTGAAGAAACCTATCTTGAACTGAATTAATAGTAATGGAGTGACCATTACTATTTGTGGAAAGATAAATGCACGTCAGATCGACAGACAGCATCAGAACATAATAATTCAAGCACCCTGACCAATTTTACAATGGCATCTCTTACCTCTATATATCAAAAAACATAATAAAGTCTTACCAGCAAAATAAATCTTACCAATAAAGTTCCATAAGGATGGTATTCTGTGATAAGGCAACTTCCATTCATGTAGAAATAGCCATCATGAATCTCCATCATTGCAGGTCGCTACAATTAGTAAGTAAAAAACTTTAGTTTGCAAAATATAGCATGAATTCTAAATATTGGGACAGGTAAGTGTGAGCAAACAGTGCAGACCCAGATTTTTTAATGAGGGTCTACACTATTTGCCATTCCAGCTACATCTTTTAGATCTATGCATAACTACACTGAAAAATAATAAACTTCTTTTTTTCTAACACTGACAGTATTAGGTGTCCCAAATTTTAGAATATTTATGGTATATGCAGAATGCAGAATCATCTAACCTTTACTAAAATATTTAACTCTTCAAGAAATACTATTATAGTAAAAATCAGCTTTCTAGGTTCAGTGGTTCTTAAGTTGGAAAAATGCCAAATTCATACAAGGGCCATAACTTCATCAAAATTTTACAGAATTCTCCGGCTCACAGGTTTTGCTTTTTTTCCCTCGTACCTGTCATGGATGCGTAGGCCGACACAGGCGCCCAATAGTGCGCACAAACAGTTTGTTTTGAATTGAGATATGTATTGTATAGGAGATCTCTTTAACTGACATATAGCTTAATCATAAGCAGAGAATGCCCCGATCAATCCGTGCAGGTGTCCGGGCTGATCGAGGTATTCGCGGCTTTACTCTAGTTTTGGTGAGGGCAATATACCTCCGCAGACGCGCAGGCTGACCTAGTGGTCCGCTGCTGCATACGACTAAACACTCCATTTCTGGGCGAGATACACCCAGGTTATAAGGTTACTTGATAATGTACATACGGATCGCAGAATATAATGGCTGTTCTGTTGGTCGCGAATATCTTGACTAGCCCCGCAGGTGCGCGAACTGGTCTGGATCATCGCTACTGGAACTTGCCGCATGGCAAATAACGCAAATAGTTTTATCTTTGCTAGTGGTAAACATCATCTAACAAGTTTTTTTCCCATCTCTGTATATACGAGACTACAGAATATATAAAGGTTGTTCTGTAGGTTGCGAATATCCTGACCAGCCAGCGAAGGTGCGCAGACTGATCTGGATGGTCGCTACTGGAAAATGCCAAAGTGTTAATAACGCAAATAGCTTCATCTTCATTAGTGGTCTATTATATAATTATCTTCATTAGTGGTCTATTATACAATGCGCTCTCTATCTAATTGCAGAATAGAACGACTGTTCTGTAGGTTGTGAATATCCCGACCAGTCTGCGCAGGACTGACCTGGATGTTCGCAGCTGGAACATGCCAAAGGGTAAATAACGATAAAAATTTCACCTTCATTTGTGGTGTATGATACATTGCTCCTTCTATCTGATTGCAGAACAGAACGGCTGTTCAGTAGGTTGCGAATATCCCGACAAGTCCACGCAGGACTGACCTGGATGTTCGCAACTGGAACATGCCAAAGGGTAAATAATGATAAAAATTTCACCTTCATTTGTGGTGTATGATACATTGCTCCTTCTATCTGATTGCAGAACAGAACGGCTGTTCAGTAGGTTGCGAATATCCCGACAAGTCCACGCAGGACTGACCTGGATGTTCGCAACTGGAACATGCCAAAGGGTAAATAACGATAAAAGTTTCACCTTCATTTGCGGTGTATTATACAATGGTTGGTTGGTTGGTTGATTTGATGCTTAACGTCCACGGTAAACAACTAAGGTCATGTCGGGACGGTCAGTTAACCTAACCACACTATTCCTGGGCAGGCTTAGACCTCCTAAGCGGTTAACCAGTACTAAGTGCACATACTTTCGCCAGTAACTGACAACTGCCCTTCTTGAATCAGCGGAAGGAGAAACGAAAGTATGTGGCCAGACCGGGATTCGAACCCAGGACCTCTGACTTACGAGTCAGGTGCCCTACCGATTGCGCTACCCGGCCCGGCTGTATTATACAATGCTCCTTCTATCTGATTGCAGAACAAAACGGCTGTTCAGTAGGTTGCGAATATCCCGACCAGTCCGCGCAGGGCTGACCTGGATGTTCGCAACTTGAACATGCCACAGGGTAAATAACGATAAAAGTTTCACCTTCATTTGCGGTGTATTATACGATGCTCTTTTTATCTGATTGCAGAATAGAATGGCTGTTAAGGAGGTTGCGAATATCCCGACCAGTCCGCACTGGACTGATCTGGATGTTCGCAACTGGAACATGCCACAGGGTAAATAACGCAAATAGTTTCATCTTCATTTGTGGTGTATTATACAATGCACTTTCTATCTGATTGCAGAACAGATGTTCAGTAGGTTGCGAATATCCCGACCAGTCCGCGAAGGACTGACCGGGATGTTCGCAACTTGAACATGCCACAGGGTAAATAACGCAAATAGTTTCACCTACATTTGCGGTTTATTATACAATGCTCTTTCTATCTGATTGCAGAATAGAATGGCTGTTCAGGAGGTTGCGAATATCCGGACCAGTCCGCGCAGGACTGATCTGGATGTTCGCAACTGGAACATGCCACAGGGTAAATAACGCAAATAGTTTCATCTTCATTTGTGGTGTTTTATACAATGCTCTTTCTATCTGATTGCAGAACAGAACGGCTGTTCAGTAGGTTGCGAATATCACGACCAGTCCGCGAAGGACTGACCGGGATGTTCGCAACTTGAACATGTCAAAGGGTAAATAACAATAAAAATTTCACCTTCATTTGTGGTGTATTATACAATGCTCCTTCTATCTGATTGCAGAACAGAACGGCTGTTCAGTAGGTTGCGAATGTCCCGACCAGTCCGCGCAGGACTGACCTGGATATTCGCAACTGGAACATGCCAAAGGGTAAATAACGATAAAATGTTCACCTTCATTTGCGGTGTATTTTACAATGCTCCTTCTATCTGATTGCAGAATAGAACGGCTGTTCAGTAGGTTGTGAATATCCCGACCAGTCCGCGCAGGGCTGATCTGGATGTTCGCAACTTGAACATGCCACAGGGTAAATAATGCAAATAGTTTCATCTTCATTTGTGGTGTATTAATACAATGCTCTCTCTATCTGACTGCAGAATAGAACGGCTGTTCAGGAGGTCTCGAATATCCAGACCAATCCGTGCAGGACTGATCTGGATGTTCGCAACTGGAACATGCCACAGGGTAAAAAACGCAAATAGTTTCATCTTCTTTTGTGGTGTATTATACAATGCTCTTTCTATCTGATTGCAGAACAGAACGGCTGTTCAGTAGGTTGCGAATATCCCGACCAGTCCGCGAAGGACTGACCGGGATGTTCGCAACTTGAACATGCCACAGGGTAAATAACACAAATAGTTTTACCTTCATTTGTGGTGTATTATACAATGCTCTGTCTATCTGATTGCAGAATAGAACGGCTGTTCAGGAGGTCTCGAATATCCCGACCAGTCCGCGCAGGACTGATCTGGATGTTCGCAACAGGAACATGCCACAGGGTAAATAACGCAAATAGTTTCATCTTCATTTGTGGTGTATTATACAATACTCTTTCTATCTGATTGCAGAATAGAACGGCTGTTCAGTAGGTTGCGAATATCCCGACCAGTCCGCGAAGGACTGACCTGGATATTCGCAACTTGAACATGCCACAGGGTAAATAACGCAAATAGTTTTCACCTTCATTTGCGGTGTATTATACAATGCTCCTTCTATCTGATTGCAGAATAGAACGGCTGTTCAGTAGGTTGCGAATATCCCGACCAGTCCGCGCAGGACTGAGCTGGGTGTTGGCAACTGGAACATGCCTCTAGGTAAATGACGCAAAAAGATTCACTTTCATTTGCGGTGTATTATACCATGCTCTTTATATCTGATTGCAAAATAGAATGGCTGTTCAGTAGGTTGCGAATATCCCGACCAGTCCGCGAAGAACTGACCGGGATGTCCGCAACCGGAACATGCCAATGGGTAAATAAGGCAAATAGTTCTACCTTCAGCTGCGGAGTATTATTAATTCTCTTTATATCTGATTGCAGAATAGAACGGCTGTTCAGTAGGTTGCGAATATCCCGACCAATCCGCGCAGGGCTGATCGGGATGTTCGCAACTGGAACGTGCCACAGGGTAAATAACGCAAATAGTTTCACCTTCATGTGTGGTGTATTATACAAAGCTCTTTCCATCTGATAGCAGAATAGAACGGCTGTTCAGTAGGTTGCGAATATCTCGACCGGTCCGCGCATGACTGACCGGGATGTCGCGACTGGAACATGCCACAGAGTAAATAAGGCAAAAAAGTTTCACCTTCGCTGGTGGTACACACCATTTATCATAGTGTTCTTTCATCTCTGTATACACGAATTTGCAGGCTAAAACGCTTGTTCTGTAGGTCGCGAAATATCCTGACCAGCCCGCGCAGGAGCTCGGACTGGTCTGGATATTCGTACTGCACATTCGTGTGTAAAAAATGTATATATTAGGTCATTATTCTTGTTCAATATCATTGTGCTGCACATCATATGTTTATTGATTTATACATGTATATATCTTTTTTTTTACTCTTCTTTTTTGTTAAGTTGAAAAAAAACAACAGAATATCTGCATATCAGGCGTAGACCTTTCTGGAAATCGCATATCGTCTTTTTAATGTTAAAAAATTGAAACGAATGCAGTATTCAGTAGCTTCTCTGGCAAATAAAATTACAGATCATGATACCGTGAAGGTCTGAAGGTTGGGACACTTCGGACAATAACTACCCTGGCGTGATGGTGTGTTTAGAAGGTGGGCAGAGACGGCCCTGAACAGACTGCTCTTGGGGGCTGTCTGATCTGGGCCTGCCCTGTTTGCGCAGACCTACGCCCTAAAAGTTAAAAGCTTGAGAACATGGAGGCCTGATCAGACTGCTCCTTTAGCGGGCGGTCTGATCTGAATTTTCATTTTTTGCTTAGACCCTGCTGCCCCAATGTTCAGAGCTTTACGGTACGTCACACGAAATAGCTAAATCATTTTCCCTATCATATTAAAAAAAACTAAAAAGAAATACATAAATAAATAAGTTTTACTTACAGCAATGAATTTCATAGTTCCTTTAAACACTTTTAAGAGAATTCGGTCAAAGTCAAAATAATAACTTTTTTCGTGCTTTTCTTCCAGCTAAAATCTCGTGCTGCCTGGGGGATTTGCTCGCAGGTATGCACGGATTTCTCTAGAACCTAGTGGAGATCTGTTTTTGCCGCTCTCGTGGATACACTTTTGTGTATTATATGATACGGAAAATGATAAAAAAAAATGTGGGAGAAAACTATATTAATTTAACCAATGCTGAAAGTATATACTTTTCTGTTGTGCATGTATATGAATATGTTTTGTTGTATTGTTATATATATGTAAAAGACTCTTTGAAAAAAAAAAAAAAAAAAAAAAGTCTAAGATCAGCCTGGGCATCCACTCAGTCTGATCAGAGTCTTCGCTGTTGGAATGGAGGTAGTTTGGACCCTCAGCTACCCTTTAAGCGCACAGCAAAGACTGTTCAGACTGGGCGGCTGACCAGGCTGATCTGAGTCTTCGCTGAACGCAAAAAAAAAAAAAAAAAAAAAGAATTCTCCCAAAAGTTAATCAGGTAATCTACTCCTCATACCTGATCAGTATACCACATATCAAGGCCATAGCTAAAATACTTTTTGAGATATATTGCTAACAAGATTAGCAACTCATTTTTTTAAATAGGCATAACTCCAAAAATTGAGATATCTCGAAAAAGAAAGAAATATGGGTCAGCTATTTTTCCATGAGGAACCCAAATATGAAATATCAAAACCCTAGGCCCATAGGTTCATGAGCGCAGCAGCTATTTGTCAGGGGAAATAACTCCATAATCAATGCAGAGTTATCTAACCTTTACTCGTATCCGAGTAGATCTCGTCAGCTAGTAGTTCTCGTCATTCTGCTTAAATCGAGCTTTTCGCGTATTTTTTCTTCACTTCAACTGCCTTAATCCTAAGTTTATGATACATTTGGTCAAACTAGTGCAAAAACTCATCAAGATATCGAGCTGCGTATATATAAATGCCGTTTTTTCTCTTTTGGATTCGCAAAGTCGCGTGATTACGTCAGGGGCATTCACGTGAGCACGTTCAAGCCACGTGCCGACCTCTCTTAATTGGGTCAGGTTTTCCAATATTGTGTCTACTTTGCAAACAAATTCCGAATGTAAGTCAACATTCCAGGAAAAACACAAAAATAGCAAAATAGCAAACCTGACCCAGTCATGATTTATCCTTTTCAGCAGCCTCGTGAACAAGACAAACTCTTCGTCTCAGTTTTGTGTTTGTTTTCGTCTGCTGTGACCTCATTAAAAAAATTGAGCGCATTCGGCATACGAACGGACTTCGTTACATAAATAAGATGTCAAAATCATTATATAGGAACAACAGCAAAATGGGTTTTATATTTATTTTAAAATCGAACTCAAAAGCAACATGACGAGAACTGCTTCTGGACGTGACGTTGTCTGTGCGTGATAGCATATCAAATAATGATCGCTCCCTGAGGTTCAATTCTATAAATAAATTCATGACGTATGTGTCGAAACCAGAGTTATTAGGTACACAATACACAACTACCGCAAACTGAAAGAAAACCTGCTTGTTTGGGAGAAAACAGGAAATTGTTAGAAAAAAATGACGAGAACTACTCGGATACGAGTACTAAATTACTTAACTCATCAAGTATTACTACTACACCGAAAATTAGCTTCCTAGGTCAAGCAGTTCAAAGTTGGAAAAATGCAAAATTTAAACAAGGGCCATAACTCCATCAAAGTTTTACAGAATTCTCCTGAAAATTAATCAGGTAATCTACTCCTCATAACCGATCAGTATACCAAATATCAAGGCCATAGCTCAAATACTTTTTGGAATATCATGCTTACAAGGTATTCATTTCATTTTCTTAAAAGGGGCCTAACTCAGTAAAGGGGCATAACTCAGAATAGAAAAAAATACTAGTCAGCCATTTTTTCATGAGAAACCCACATATAAAATTTCAAGACCCTAGCCTGCACGTTTGTTGAGTAATTGGAGGCATTAAAAGCGTGACGGACAAACAAACGAACAGACAGCCAAAAGCAATATGTACCACCACCTTCTTCAAAGTTGGGGGGCATAATAATTCAAAGATAATTTTTCTCAATTCTGGACAAAAAAATATGTTGGGACCCCTCATCAGAACCGTCTCGACGAGACGAGATGGTTCTAATGAAGGGTCACACAATATAATTTTATTGAGAACTATGAAAAACTATCCCTAAATTATCCCGATTAGCCCTTCTTATCTGGAGCTCTGACTTAACAGGTAGGATGCCAATACAGATGCAAGAGTGAGTGCAACAACTCTTCCCGTATTTCCAAACAGGCAAGCTAATAAAAACGGCTTCCCTTGAAAGTGTACCCATGCACCTGTAGTTATACAGCACATCTTACCTTTCTCTGAATATATAGAGAATACCATGTTAGTGTCTTTTGATATCAAGTTTATCAGGCGAGACCAGAAACAGCACAGGAATGGCGAGGCTTGCTGAGCCAGTCCGATGTGTTTCTGGTCGAGCCTGATAAACTTGATATAAAAAGACAGTTTGAGACACTGTCATGGTTTTCTACTTATCATGCATCAAAAGAAGATTTTACGGCGTAAAGAGAGTCAAACAAATGAAAAGCAAATGCAGTTTTGACCGAACTTGTTGACGTCGCAAATGAGTTGTGACGTAAGTCGGTGACGTCACTTAACCAATCAAACATTGATATCATGGCCAACATCAGCATGTAGCCAATCGTCTTCAGAGATTGCTTCTAAAGGCAAACCCTGATAACATTGGCGCAAGTTCTAAAGTGACATGATATCACTCCATGTTGTCATATCCCAGATATCAGGTGAAATTTGCAGCAGATGCATGATTAAGTAATTTAGACATGAACTTACCACGTCAACAAGGTCATTGAGCTGTGTGAGTCGACTACTGATTTCATTACAGATATAAAACTCCCATTTTGATGCTGGCTGTTGAACCTGCAAGAAACGAGGTGAGTAAGTCGCTACTAGGCCTGTGATTTCATTGGCCTCTAGTTTGGCTATCGAAACCAAAACTGTTATTGATGGGTAGGTTTTTTGTTCTACAAAATATATGCACTGGAAACTCATTAGAACTGCCACACTATAGCCAGGTTACCACTCATCCTCCACTTAGAAGTTCCTCAACTCTTCCCTGGTTAGTTCCAATTTTCTTTTCTCTTTTACAGAGCCAAATATTGATTTTAATCTTAACTGTAGAAGTGCTAAAGCTATCACTTGAAACTGAGGGTAAGAGCATCCCCATTGAGGAGTAAGATACATACTTCTGCGCATAAATTATCTTTCCTGAAAAGTATATCCTTTCTGCTAGAGCAGAATAAGTATATATTTACCAAACAGAGTAATAGTAATCAACTTTCAACATTTTTTGTTGAAAAAAAGTAAGAAGCTTTTGCAAAAGCTTCTCACATTTTTTCAACAAAAAAATATCAGTGTATTTAGTTATAAAGTCATAAAATACTTAATGAGTTGACCTCTTAACGAGCTTGTTAGGCTAACAATGCTTTGAACAACTGGGCCCAGATGTTGTTCCCTGTCAGACTGTGGCAACCCTAACAGAGTAATTCTGATGAAATACCACATTTTCCTGGAGGAATAAGTTCTATTTTTCCTGACTGTGGCAGCCGTGCCATAGGAATTCTGATAAAATGTTTTCCTAAGAAATAAGTTCATCAATTTTTGTATCTGCATATCTCTTCATTAGAACCACCTTGCCAAGGCGACTCTAATTAGAGGTCATTAGACTCCTATATGTTTTATGGTGAATAGAAAGTAGCTTAAATACATTTCAATATATATGTCTTAAGCAAGCACCCTAAGGAGGACAAAACAGGTATCTCCTTAGTAAAGGACAAGCTGAACAAAAAAAAATGCTACCTTGATACTAGATAGAAAGTGTGACACCCATGCCGACATCAGTGTGACTTGTGCAGACAAGCTGAAAATAATTTTTTTGCCTCTTAAGACAGGTTTATGCTTTACTGAAGTTGCCTTATCTAACACTCCAAAAATCTTTTGATACCTTAATAGCAACGTTGCTTTTGATGTCCGTGCTCAGTGCATTTTCTGAACACAAGGCTCTGGTATCAAAGTCCAGGTCCTGGCTCTCGGCTACAAACACTTTGGCAAAACCACCTTCTCCAATCTTCTTTTTAATTGTATAGGAGCTGTGACCTGGAATATTATGAACAGATCAGTTAAGATGTACAGGTACATCAGAGCTCCAGATAAGAGGGGGTATTGAGGATAAATTGAAGATAATTTTTCTTATTTCTCAACGAAAACATATGTTGTGACCCCTCATTAGAACCGTCTCAACGAGACGGTTCTAATGATGGGTCACAAAATATGTTTTTATGGAAAAATATGGATAATTATCCCTAAATCATCTCTGTTACCCCTTCTTATCTGGAGCACTGTACATCATGTTTTACTGCCATTTTTTCAAAAGGAGACAACTTAAGTGACTTCCTATATGCTTCCCTGGACAATGAAACCCTTCCAAAAAGTGAGTTCCGAAAATGGCAAGAGTTGCTTCCTTTGAAAGTGTCTCCATTCACAATAAAGAGTATTGTAATGACACTAAATGAGCCAAATCATGACAAAGCCAACAAAAGTGCATGCTGGCTACCCGAAGAGTCAGATGAGACTGGACATCTGCCCTGTCTGATAAGTCTAAACTGTGGGCTTAAAGGGTAGCTAAGGGTCTAAGCTACCTCCATGCCCACAGCTAAAACGCTGATCAGAGTGGATGGATGCACAGGCCAATCTGAGTCTTTGCTGGGCACACATGCCACTGTGTTGGTTTTGTGGTGTCCTGGCTCAATTAAGACTGAGGTGCCTGAGTAAACAAAGTAAACACACAGGGAATGATAAATCCATTGCCCGGACGCCCAGGAAAGCTCCAAATCCAGCCAGGTTAGTACTACTTCCAGCTAAACGCCCGGCGGGACAAGTAAAAGAAGATCTCCAACAATTAAAATTCAGAGAGATTAAGAGTATTAAGCATGCTGAAAAGGACAGCCGTGCCGATATTTACAGCTATAATAATATGTTCTCACCTTTAGTTAGTACTAAAAATTTGTTTATTGTCACCCACTTATTGATCCAGTGTTAGTAGAAAAAGCATGCGTTTTTTGTGGCCCAATGACACCTGTGGAGAGTAATGTAAAGTTTCCTTTTAAAAGGAAAGGCCTGCACAGTTACTTTACGTATTTGGATCAAAGTGTAATAATGCTTGGCAGACAGAGTAGACCCTGATCAGTCTGCTGTAATGCAATCTGATCAGGATCTACACTATCTGCCAACATCTTTGTACACTAATGGTCTACACTCTTTGCTTAGAAAAAAATGTACAAATTGTATGGAATGTGGTGGATATGTACAGAAGGGTAACTATTTTTTTCTCTTTTTTTTTAGACAAATCTGGGCAAGTAGCTTTTTCCACCTGACAAGTAAAACTTTTCCAGTGGGCAAGTGAAATTATTTTTGATTTGTCAGCCCCTGAAACACATATGTACCACTTACTAATCTGCCAGCAATTATATGACACATTGCAGGATAGAACTGTATTCCTTAGGCTGTAAGACCAAGTCTCAGTAAGACAGTTCTAATGAAGGGTCACATTCTATGTTTTTAATGGAGAAATATGAGCAATTATCCCTAAATTATTTCTGTTACCCTTTCATATCTGAAGCACTGGTTTTTATATAGAATCAAGAAAAATTATCCTCCAATTATCATTAAAACTACAGCTTTGATTATAACCTACCAAGAAACACTTCAATCCCTTTTGAAAATTCAGGTAGATATTCGTCCACAGCATTATAATTATCATAGCATGCCAAAGGTCTCTGTAACATATTAAGGAACTTCTCAATTGTCTCAGTATCGAATGGATCCTTTGGATCTGCTATGCATATTGACAGCGACATGAGATTTTCTGTCTTTTCATCCATCTCTGGTGGAATATAGGCACTAGTATCAATAAGATGAACACTCTGATTACAATCTGCCACCGCGCTCAGTAAACATGAGGTATCTTCATTTAGTTCCAGATTAGCTTCTACAGGCTTATTTATCTGGGGATGATGGTTCATTTCATTGTTATCATCATATGAAACAAAGCCAGGTTTAGAAGAAATATCTGCTGTTGTGTGAAGATGCTGGCTGTGATGACTCCTGCCCAAAGTGTCACTGCCATGTTTAACAGTTGTGATGGTAGAGTGATGGCCATGCTGACTCTTGCCGTGGGAATCATTCTCTTCGGAACTACCCTCCATTATTGGACTGAAATAATCAAAGATGCAAGCAAGTTTCATGACAGATTTTACCTCCCTGTGTCATTTATTTGGTTATAAGACATGTTTTATCCCTCAAAACAATATCCATCTTAAGATGGATTCAAATTTTTGATGTTGATTTTTCTTTGTGAAATGGAAATCCCCTAAAATCTAGACCTATCTTACAAGACAGATGTAGATTTATGGGACAGTTCTGAGGCCAAAAGGGCCGGGCAGCGTAGCGCAATCGGTAGGGCACCTGACTCATAAGTCAGAGGTCCTGGGTTTGAAACCCGGTCTGGCCACATACTTTCGTTTCTCCTTCCGCTGATTTAAGAAGGGCAGTTGTCAGTTACTGGCGGAAGTATGTGCACTTAGTACTGGTTGACCGCTTAGGAGGTCTAAGCCTGCCCAGGAATAGCGTGGTTAGGTTAACAGACCGTCCCGACATGACCATAGATGTTTACCGTGGACGTTAAGCAATAAATCAGTCAGTCAGTCAGCCGAGGCCAAAAAAACAGGATCTAGATTTTTGGAGCTGTTTTGGCAGGGAAAACCCATATATATTACAGCACAACTACACAAGTGTGATTTACATAATAGGGCTCACTCTAGATGAGGTAAAAACCTGTCTTACAGCAAGCCAGGGATTTTCCTACCTTTCTGAGCATTTGTAACTTTGCTATTTTTTGGTCTGATTTTCATGAAATTTTCACCAAAATGTAGAACTTAATAAGAAATTGGGAAAGATTAACTTTATTTAGGGAAATTTTAACCCTATATGGGAAAAAATAGGGGCCGATAATTGGCCCCAAATTTGGCCTAGGAAAATCCCTGCAAGCAATTCAGCTGGTAACCTATGCAAAGGATTTACCAACCTTACTCAAACTGGCTTACTGCTTTTGCAAAATTTTAACTCCCAAAACAAATATATTTTGATAAATATTAAATCATCAGAACTTTTATTGTTATCATCACTGATTACTCTAAATAATCTAAATATCAGCAAGAGTTTTATATTTTCTTTTATATAATTTGCTTGCAACTAAAAGTCTTTAATACTTAAATATGAGTATCATTGTTCAGTGTCAAGTACTTCATTCCTATAATTTAAGAAGGAGCTAATACTAGTACCTATGAAGTTATTAGCACCAAGCAATTAAAGTTAGTGCTGCAAATACATGAGCTGTGACACGAGAAAACCAACAAAGTGGTTGTGCGCCCAGACTGATCTGAGTTCGCTCAGTCTGATCAGCCTCTTCCCTTAGCACCTAAAGGGTAGCTAAGGGTCTAAGCTACATAAATGCGGACAGCAAAGACTCTGATCAGACTGGGCAGATGCCCAGGCTGATTTGAGTCTGCACTGGGCGCCCAACCACTTTGTTGGTTTTGTAATGTCGCGGCTCACATCTTTTTTGATATTGCTTTTATGTATAGCTTCTTTAAAAGATAGCTACAAAGCACAGACTTTATTGTCATCCGATCCTTTGAAAGAGACTTCTAACAATTCAATTTTTTACGCGTCGCAGTAAAACGAAATTTTCGACCATAAAACCGACGATTTACCTCCCCAAATGACCATTTTCAAAATAGTTATCGCCATTCTAATGCACTTGTTCACCTTAAAAAGTGGCCTTCTTTGCATCCATTGCAAGCTCTTTCAGCAGCGTAAAACCAAACGTCAACCGATGAGAAGCGACGTTTTATAATGACGTTGGGTTTGCAACAGTATATCGCAGAATATACTGTCCAAAATTTTTGATGTTATCCAATCAGACGTCGCGTTATATTCGTAAGTGCATTAGAATTAGGTTTAATAGACTTATCATTAAATTACACTTGAGATCTATTTCTAGACAGATCACAAGATAAGCAAAGAAAGTAACTGACAATACTCCAAAAAGAAAATGTACTTGTTGATACATCTATTAATCTAGAGGAACAGCTAAATTCAATATCTGATGGAAACTCCTTGAATGCCAGTACAATCGCAATTTCAAAGATTGAGAATCTGAAAGATTATGAAAACTTCAAACTACCTCTAAACTGTAGTTCTGATAGTACCTTAAATTTTTTCTGAAAGAATTTGCAGCATCTTCAGTGGAATTTGGAGCTGTCTGATCTTGCAAGCTTGTTTGCTTTTCCTGATCCGCAGATGCAGTGACCATCGGCTCTGACTCTCTGTCATCTGCTGTCATTGATATGTCTGAATCGTTAAGACTTTTCCCGTGGCCACCACCGCCTGACTTATTTGGGTTGAATGGGGTAGAAGCAAATCTTGCTGCAGCAGCAAAGCTATGGTGTGACCCTACTGGGGCAATGGTTACATCATCTCGAGCATGAGACTCTATATGGTCCATGTTGTCATCTTCAAATAGTGCTCTAGTCTGTAATAGAAAAGAAAGAATTTAATGCAAAACTACAGACAGTACTTATTTGGGTATAAGACTGGCAGAGAGGCACTGTGGTCGAGTAGTTAGAGACGCTCGGTTATGGTGCCGAAGGTTGCGATTTCGAATCCCGGCTTGGGTCAATTTGCGGCTGGAAAACTCTCAGACTCTCTTATCAACCCAGCAGTAAATAAGTACCTTTTCTGAATCAGGGAAGGATGAGGCAGGGAAACTGGAGGGATGAGCTCCACCTTTCATATGCTGTGCCCAAGATACAGTGGACCTCTAACCCCCACTGCCCCAACGGCCACTAGGCTATGGGAAACATTTGAAAGTAGTGACTATAATGTGGGTCTGTCCAATTGATGTTTACCATAACTACTGCCCCTTTAAATTCATCTCTTTAAGAGTAGCGCCCAATGAGGAAGATGTACCTGCACTATCTCTCTAGAAAGTACATTATTTCCCCTTGAACAGAATAAGTATATTTTCTGAATACAGTTGTAGTCATTACCTGACTTTTCCCTGACTTTTCATGTCCTTTCCAAATTTCCCTGACCCATCACAAAATTCCCTGACTTTTCCCAGACTTGGAAAAAAAAATCATTTTTCTGATGTTTTTTTTTCCCTGACTGTGGCAACTCTGTATATGGAAGTACATGTATGTCCATACATCTACAATCAAATAATCTTACACAAGTTTGTGGTTCCTCCATGACAATACAATCCTTCTCTTCTGTAGGGTCTGCCTGCACCTCCAGTGAGGGCTGTAGGATCCCTGACAGGCTTCTTCTCTTTGGGGCTTTCACAACATCTGAGGGACACACATTCTCCTGATCCTCAAACACCTTGAAGGGGGCTGGAGCGGCCTGACTTTTCTCCTTTGACTCGTCATATATCACAAAAGGTAAACTGCCAGTTGGTGCTAAAAAGGAATAAAATATACTGACACAAAAAAGAAACGTCCGTTTTGTAAGGTTCTGTATCTTTAGAACCAGTAAAGTTGTAGCCATACAAAATAAAACAAAATGTGTCCTGAGCATCTGGCACACATGAAGTTGTACCCGTTTTAATTTTTCTCAATAGCCACAAGATTTAACGAACTTTATGTCAAAAACACCATTTTATTCCTCAGCAGCAATTTATTCCTCAAAACCTGAAATGTTTTGCGTTAAACGAGGGTAAAAAAAGTTGAGAAACGAAAAATCAACTCTTAAAAGCAAAAACTGTTTATTAAAAGAACGAGAAAGCAGCCCAAAGTCTTTGGATTATGAAATTATCTCCCTTTTAATTAAATTAATAACGATTTTTGAACTTGCATATCTCCATAACCGTTCATTATTTTGGCACCGTTTTTGTTTTATTTGACTATACTTGTATAGGCTAATGACAACATGCATCAGAAAATAAAAATTCAACCTGAAATCTGAAATCCCAGTTCACTAAAGCCCGGTTTTATTACCCACCCCTTACAGTAAAATAATCAGGTTATGTTGTAACCAACTTTTTGCGATGCTGAATGATGCGGATTTCAATGCTTTTGATGGCTAGAAATGAATTTTGAAGTAGTCCTATGCCACTGGTTTCCAAACTGATGGACCAACATGGTTAAATCTGCGAGTATCTACGCACAGTCGTGATCAACGTTTTGTGACGTCATTTTAAGTGACAGATGTATGCCATTGGTTGCGACAGTTAGGAATTCATCTATCACTCATAAAATCTCAGCAGCATGTCTGCTCAGTGATGCTGGGATGTGCTGCTGTGGTTAAAACACGAGATACTGATTTTGTGACTTTCGAAATTTGGGTACTGCAGTCTTCGCGAAACCTTCTGAGGAGTTGCAGGACAGCTGTCAGACAGTCAAAAAAAATTTGCAGGACAGAACAGAAATCTGCAGGACAGAAAAAAAAATTCACATTCGAGCCAACAAAAAAAAGTCATAAAAATGGGAATCATTTTTTAATTACTTAAATACTGGGTTCATTTTAACTTTAATTCCCAGTTAAACATTCATTCTCTACTTCATTTTAATTCAATTCCATTCTTGAAAGCATCTTGTATTCATCTACGCATAGGTTGGGGATAAACTCCAATGCTTTTTCTAAAGCTAAACTTGTTACAGGAAAAAAAATGTTTTGATTATTTCCCTTGGTTCGGCCTTGTACCATTCACAAAGTTCGGCCATATTACATTCGCTACCAGAAGCACCAAAAATACAGTTACAGTAAGCAGAAAATAACCTGGCGCAGCAGTCATTAAACAAATAATATAAATAAATAGTTTAAAGTTCATTTCATTTTAGCCGAGTCATCGAAAGTGAAAAAAAAACAAACAAGAAATGTTACAGTGTGTAACAAATGCCCCCGAAGGCCCCTTAAACTGACCTTTGAGTCCTGGTTGTGATCTTGACCTTGAGCGTGGAGCCTGAGTCTTGCACATGACATACATTCTTATTTGTGACTGTGACCCTGGCCTTGGGCAACAAAACCATAATTTGTGAATCATCTCATTATTTTTCCCTTTTCATGAAAATTGATGAAGTTTGATTCAGTAGCTTTTAAGTAATTGAGGATAAATGAGTTGATCTTTGACCTCTGGCTATGACCTTGACCTTGGATGTGGAAACATATGTCTTTTGAATGGAAAATCTTCTAAGTAGGCTTTATCTTTCTGCAATATTTGCTTTGGTACTTTTCTGAGTAATTGCCGAGACATCATTTGACTTCTGACCCCAGATTGTGACCTTGACCTTAGAATTGGGATCATAAATATTGTGTATAACACACCTTCTCATTATGGTTTACCTTTCTGTGAAGTTTGATGAAAGTCCCTTCAGCAGGTTTCAAGTCATGGCAGAGGCAAGATTTGACCTTTGACCCCTGATTGTGACCTTGACCGTGAATGTGGTAACCTAAATCTTATGTGTGACACACCTTCTCATTATGCTTCTTCTTTCTGTGAAGTTTCATTCAATTTGCTTCAGTAGTTTATAAGTTATTGCTGAGACACGATTCTGAGACACAATTTGACCTCTGACCCAACTGTGGCCTTGACCTTGGGCGTAGGGAACTAAGTCTTGTGCGCGACACACCTTCACATTATGCTTTATCTATCTGTGAAGTTTCATCAAATTTGCTTCAGTGGTTTTAAAGTTATCACTGAGACACGATTTTGAGACATTATTTGACCTCTGACCCAATTGTGGCCTTGACCTTGGGCGTAGGGATCTAAGTCTTGTGCGTGACACACCTTCACATTATGCTTTATCTATCTGTGAAGTTTCATCAAATTTGCTTCAGTAGTTTTAAAGTTATAGCTGAGACACGATTTGTAACGGACAGACGGAAAGACGGACGGACGGACGGACGGACAGACGGACTGACGGACGGACGGTGCGATTTTAATATGCCACCCGAAGTTCCTTCGGGGGCATAAAAAAAAATGAAGATGATATTGTTACACATTCCGAGACCGAAACCAACCGTTGAGAGCACTCTTTGGGCTGAAAACTATAACGCTCGAAATGATTGGTTGTATATCAATAGTAAGGCATATATTGACCAATCAGATGTCGTCTTGCATAAGCGCTTTTGTAAATATGAAATGGCGAAACTTTCGTTTTTGTTTCGGCCAAAAGAGGACATTTTCCGACGATAAATTTGATTTTACCGAGTTGAAAAATGTCAACTTTTATCAGTGTCGGACAGTGCGACCGGCGCCCTGGCAAAAATCGCCGGACATTTTCTGAATTTGCCGGTTTAGTCCGACAGACCGACGGTTTTCGTGAAGACTGGTACTGGCGCTTGCGGCATTGTCATTGGCGTCGATGTTCATTGAATGGATTTCCGTTCAGCGCACACGACTGCTGAATAATTGACGTTATTGAAACAATACATTTAAATGAAATGTCTGTGTTCATTTGAAATTCTCAGACACAATTGAGAAGCGGACGTTTTTTGTTTGTGTCAGTATATCTTTACAGTAATATGTCTGTCAGGTAAGACACAGCCAAATAAGGTGATGTTTTGCCAATAATTCTGGAGTGTTTTGCTATTTCTTATCAAAGCAGATATTGTAGACCCTCATTGGAACCTCCTCACAAGGCCTATCTGACATTGTAGGCCTAATGTTGGGCCAGATGAATTAATTTTTTTTCTAATATAGTAGGAAGATTTCAAAATTACCATCAAACAAATCCCCATATACATGTATTTGAAGCACTGTCTGTTTCTGTTTTTTTTTTTTTTATACAATATCAGCTGTGACAAAATTGGTGCTTATTGCAACCAGCAAAGGTTCTGACTATGCAACCAGCAAAGGCTCAGGCCATCCTGCACATTCACGCAGCTGATCAGTAGTGGTGTGCTGATGATCTAAAGAACTACAAAATCAATCAATTTTTTCCACATTCGAAGCACTCAAGTTGAAAATAAATTTTTTGATTAATATACTATGGAGAAAGCTGGAAACTAGCTGAATTTTCACTTTTCCATTTTTCCAAAAAATAAAATTCACTCCTTACAATGAAATATCCATATCTGATACATAATGAATAGTAAAATTCATGAAAATTTTATAAAATCAATACAGCAAAACAATTTATACATCATCTAAACCATATTTTCAATTTAAATTTACGAGAATCACGTCTCACTACTCTTACCAGCTCTATGGATTTTGGGTTAAAAGACCCGCTCAAGGGTTTGGGGAGAAACTTTGTGTTTCTGAAAATCAAAACAGACTGCAAACAGGAAAAACTTGAATATGACAAAAGTTTTTTGTAGACTTTGCAAAAAGATGTATGCAGTCACATGTTTGTTGGCATAAAGATGTTAACTTTATGACAAGTAAACTTTTATTGCATTTCAAAATGAAAACAAAACTATATATAAAGCGCATCATTTACAGGGCTCTAGATAAGAGGGAGTATTTGATGATAATTAGGGATAATTTTCCATATTTCTAATAGAAACCATATGATGTGACCCCACATCTGAACCGTCTCCACGAGACGGTTCAGATGAGGGGTCACAACATGTATTTTTAAGCAGAATTTACGAAAATTATCCCTAATTATCACCAAATACTCCCTCTTATCTAGAGCTCTGCATTTATGGCTGTATGTTCAATTCAAATGTATGAAAGCCATCGATAAAAGGTCTGAATGGATGAGCCGCCTCTTTTCCTCTATAATCAATTTTGACTAATCAATTTTGACCTACCTTTAATTTCTTGCTGAGGGACTCTTTGTTCTGTCATGACAACATCTTCTGACTTCAGTTCTTTGTCTAGTTCTAAGGAGGCATTAAACATTCCCATAACCAACTTGAGAGCCTCTTTGGTATTGACAGTAGGAGAGGGGGCTCCACTCAGTGTCTGCTCCATGAAACAAAAGAATTTTAAATATGTCAGTTGTGAAAAGAATAAAATGAAAATGGCAGAGTTGCTTGTCCCAAATGTCCATCTATTTCCGTTAAATCAAAGCTCCAAATTAGAAAAGGAATCAGTGTCCTACAAGGCGGCATATTCTAGGGGATTTTTTCTTATCTATATAAATGTTCAGTGCTCATGATAAGAGGGGTGGTGACAGGGATAATTTGGGGGGAATTTTCCATATTTCTTCGTAAAAACATACATTGTGACCCCTCATTTGAACTGTCTCAACAAGACAGTTCTGATGTAGAATCAAAACATTTACTTTTGTTGAGGGATAAAAACTATCTCTGAATTATCCTCAAAACCCCCTCTATCTGGTCCCTTGTGTTCCTCCATCAGAACCCGGTAGCTCAGTAGGTTAAAACCTGGCCCAGATTTGAAACCCGCTTGAGGCTGAAATCTTTCAAACAGTAAAAGGAGTTTCATTGCCCACAGCCTTTCTTTATCACCCTCCCATCGTCCTGATATGACTGAAATACTGATAAAAGTAGCCATCAGAGGAGATGGCAAATCCCCCGACCGAAGGCCCCTTGCGCTTTGGTAAACACAGTGCCCTTCAAAAAACATATAAATAGTATACTGTCATTCTTTTATGCTCCTTATTGACAATATCTGTTTAACAGATGCATGATTATCTAACACTCAGACCAAAACAGTATGCCAGATTGCTAAAAAGAGGTAAAATCTCAAATAGCAACCATGTAGACAATGTATTGCATATGATACATTCAACATTTCAAAATGTGTGAATAACTTCTAAAGTACAAGCCCTACAAAGCTAATTTTGAGCTCTCTAGTAAGTGAATTTGGACAAAGAATCCAAATCTGAAAAAAAAAAAAAATTTTTTTTTTTGGGGGGGGGGGGGGTTGGACTCAGAAAAGTATGAAAGCAAGAGTTGTCATTCTTGTATGAGACAAACTGTCATGATCTAATCTCCATATCTGTGAAGTATCATAAAAAATATTTCAAAGGGTATTCATGTTATGGAGCGGACACGAAATCACACCTAAAACCATCAAGGGGAAATAACTCAAAAAACTTAGAAAGCAAGAGTTGTCATTCTTGTTCGCGACACATCAGCATGACCTGTTCTACGTAACTATGAAGTATCATGAAAATATTCCAAAGGGTATTCAAGTTATTGAGCGGACACGAAATTACACCTTAAACCATCAAGGGGAAATAACTCAAAAAGTAAGAAAGCAAGAGTTGTCATTCTTGTTCGCGACACATCGTCATGACCTGTTCTACATATCTGTGAAGTATCATGAAAATATTTCGAAAGGTAGTCAAGTTATAGAGCGGACCCGAATTTACACCTAAAACCATCAAGGGGAAATAACTCAAAAAGTAAGAAAGCAAGAGTTGTCTTTCTTGTTCGCGACACATCGTCATGACCTGTTCTACATATCTGTGAATTATCATGAAAATATTTCAAAAGGTATTCAAGTTATAGAGCGGACACGAATTTACACCTAAAACCATTAAGGGGAAATAACTCAAATAGTAAGAAAGCAAGAGTTGTCTTTCTTGTTCGCGACACATCGTCATGACCTGCTCTACATATCTGTGAAGTATCATGAAAATATTCCAAAGGGTATTCAAGTTACAGAGCGGACACGAATCTGCCAAAAATTCACCAAAGGGGAGATAACTCAAAAATTACAAATGCAAGAGTTACCATTCTTGCACGCGACACTTTGTCATGACCTGTTCTACATAACTGTGAAGTATTATGAAAATATTCCAAACGGTATTCAAGATATGGAGTGGACAAGAAAATGTTTACGGACAGACAGACGGACGGACGGACGGACGGACAGACGGACGGACGGACGGACGGACGGACGCCAGGCTCATCGCTTGTCCCCCGAACCTTTCGGTCGGGGGATAAAAAGTAGGTAAAGTTGCACGTCAATCATCCTGTCATTCTCCATCGGAAACCACCTTGGTTATGCAGTTCTAATGAGGGGTCACAACCATTAAGTATGAACATAAATCGTCTCATAATTATGCTACCAACCATATAAAGGGCCCAGTTGTATAAAGCATTGTCCCCACTACTCCCATCTCTCTGATGAGACTTTAAACCAAGGATGATCTTTGTGTTGGTGGGACATTAAACCCAAGTTCACTCACTCAATTCAGAGCATTGTTAGCTTAACACAGTTTTAGTCAGGTATTCACATTTTTTTGGCCATAAGTGCCAATATTTTTACATATAATACAGTACTTTTGAAAATTTAAGGTCTTGTTAACTAACAACATCGTAAGTTTTGAACAAGTGGGAACAGGATGTTAATTTTTCACATGCACTCTAGGCAAGAATGTTGCCAGTTTTTGCTGAAAAAAAAAAAAAAAAAGATCATCAAAAAATATTGACACATTTGATCTTAAGCTCAGTAGAAGACAACAAAAAAATATATCACTAATATAACAACTTTGGTAAGCTAACTATGCTTTGAACAAATGTGCCCTGAGCTAATGTAAGTTAACGTTGTCTTATCTTCCTCGCATTGTTTATGTTTTTATATGAGAATAAAGAGTTACCCTATCAAAACTCTCTCCTGATGAAGGATGACTTGGAATGATAAAGGAACTTGGTGTTTTTATACTATTATTAAGACTTGTATTCTGTCGTGTTCCCTGTGAGGTAGGCAGCCTATCTGCCACTTGGGGGTCACACTGCCTCTCCTGACTGCCTGGCTGTTGTACATCAAAACTGTGGTCTCCAGCCTGCTGAAACTGAGCCCCTGGTACTTGCTGTCGTAGGCCAGGCTGTTTAGCTGCTGAAGCTTGCAGCTGTCCTAACATCTGTGGAGGTATATTTTCTGTGTTACCATGACAACCATCATCAAATGCTAATTGTCTTGCTGACCTGAAACAAACAGCAGGGCCCAGATGTTCAAAACTATCGACGTCGTTATTTAACGTTTCGTTCTAATTTCAAACATTAATGTCTCAAACATGCCAATATTTTAATGCAAAAGCTTCTCACATGTTTTCAACAAAAAAATATCAGAGTTTTTTGATTGATTGATTTGATGCTTAACATCCACGGTAAACAACTATGGTCATGTCGGGACCGTCAGTTAACCTAACCACACTATTCCTGGGCAGGCTTAGACCTCCTAAGCGGTTAACCAGTACTAAGTGCACATACTTTCGCCAGTAACTGCCCTTCTTGAATCAGCTGAAGGAGAAACAAAAGTATGTGGCCAGACTGGGTTTCGAACCCAGGACCTCTGACTTATGAGTCAGGTGCCCTACCGATTGCGCTATGCGGCCCAGCAAAAATATCAGTGTATCTAGTTAAATGGTCATAAAACACCGTTACACATAATGAACTGACCTCTTAACAAGCATGTTAGGCTAACAATACATTGAACAACTGGGCCCAGGAATAAAAGCAACATTCCATATTGAATTGTGCAATTGTTGACTCAGTCAGAAAAAGCTTCAGTATGGATATTTCTAGGATCATATTTCTTTCATTTCACCACAAAAAGCATGTTGTGATTCCTCATTAGAACCGTCTAGAGAGACAGTTGTAATGACAGGTCACAATATGAACTATATGGAGAAATACATGTAACAGAAAATCTCTGACCTGTCTTTACAGATTCCTCTTAGCTGCAGAACCATGCTATATGAGAGTCGTAGGAAGCTGCAAAGTCATTGGCTACAAATAATATTCTCAACCTCTTTGACAAGAGCAGGATAATGACTAGTGACTACGAATGCAGTTTGATGTCCCTGACACAATATTTCATTTATGTGAGACATGTCTCCAATTCTGTGGAAAACCAACGAAAGATGACTAGCAGCTCTGCCTTAAAGGTACCAGGCATGGCAGGCAGTCCATCTATACTGCATGTCCCGCTGCAGCGGAATCATGACTGTGAAGAGAAAGTGTTTCAAATCAAATTGTGTTAGAATTCTTCAACAAAAGGAAAAGAAGATGACGAAGCAAAATAACTTAGATGAAAGGATCGCTGTTAGAAAATTAACATAGCAAAGAACAAGACCAAAAAAGTATAACAAGTTATGCAAGACAGTACCTCACAAGAGAGATTGTATGGTCCTTTCTAGTGTGCATCAGGCCCCGGCTGGGGTATGGAAGGTATAGAAGTTGGGTGGGGTATGGTATGTATAGCTGTACGGATAAAGACTAACAATTTTGACTTAGGGGCCAAGACTGCCAAAATTGAATATCTAAAATTAGGAGTATGGGCATTTTCTCCAAAAATTCAGGGCTCCTGCCAAAAATTTTAGGGGCTTTGGGCAACTGGCCCCTGTTAGTCTTTTTCCCTGTAACTGGTGATGGAGTAATGTAAGTATTATCTTACGTAGTAGGTTTAGCTTTGGATTGTAGCAGTGTCTGAGTTCGTGAGCTCTGTTCCTGTATTCTCTTCTGTATGTCCATCTCTAACATCTGTTGGTGTCTTTGAAATTGTAACTGACTGAAATATATGTTATTATGATTTCAGATGTTTTTTTCTTTAAATCTTCACTGACTGTTATATGTTACCATGGTTTCAGACATCTTTGAAATAGTAATTGAATGAAATTTTCAGTCTGATATTGTAACTGACTGAAATACACATTACCATGGCTTCAATTGTCTTTGAAAATTGCCATGATATTAATAGTATAAACTTCCATCAAGATCCCTTGAAAACTGAAGCTTCTAGCAAGGTACATGCTTTTCCTCATTGTAAGTTAACAGAGATTTCAAGAGCCCACTTACTCAAATATAAACTTGTCCATGATGCCACCATCAATGCGTAAGTTTCAAGAAGACCCATAAAACAAAGTATTTTCTATTGTGTGGAATAGATTTTTTCCAGGACATATTCTGTGAGGGCTTAAGTTCACATACCAACCAAAGTACTGAACCAATCTGTCCTAAAAGAGTATGTTTTTTCAGGAGACGATTTAGGAGATGATTTTTATGAGCTTTCAGCTTTCTATCAGATCCTGTACCAAACAACCATGTTAACATGTATATATATTTTGCATGTTAATATTGTTTAAACCAAACCAAAGACAAGAAGTATGCATTTAATCCCCTTTCCAAGGGGTGATGCATATGAAGTAATTGGTTAGAACTGGTTGAGCGGCCACAGAGATATTCTCGTTAAAAAGTTAGGATGACCATGTCACCAACAAAGACAACTGAGCCTTTTCATGCTTTAAGCTCCCTAGGAGCCTTAGGCTCAAGGGCCCTAAACAATCTATGCCTATTTTGCAGACAATAATGCCAGAAAAAAAATACCAGTGTCATGGTTTCTGCTATTAAATCACAGGCAAGACAACAAGACCTGTCACAGGGCCAGGATAGCTCGCCTGACAGCGCCTTGCCCATCACATAAAAACTTTAACGTAAAACTTTAACATTTTGCTAACGCCGACGCCGATGCCAACTCCAACGCCAACGCCGGGGGTAGCGCAATAGCTCTTCCTGAACTTCGTTCAGGCGAGCTAAAAATTTATTCCGAAGCACCTGTTTCCGTTTTTTGTTTTGATCAGTGGACTTGTCCATCACAGGGGTTTCTGGTGAAGGCTTTTACTTTTAATGCATTCCTGTAAGCAAGGAGCCCCTGTAGCCAGTGGGTTAAGAGCTGGTCTGCTGATCTAGCAGTCAGGGGTTTGAGACCTGGCAGAAGCACAAATCTTTCCAACCTTAATCTGTGTTCCATTGCACACAGCCTTTCATTATCATCCTCCCATCTTCCTGATATCACTGAATACTGTTAAAAAGGACGTAAATTGCAAGTCTTCCTCTTCTCCTGCAAACAGTGTCGACCCGTGATCAGATGCCGCGTTCTGCCGCATCTGAAATGGGTCTGCACTGTTTGCACATGTCCCAAAATGGGTTTCCGGTCTAAAAAGGATTAACTCATTCAACTACTCCTATACATTATAATCCTGCAGATAACATACCTTTCCCTCTGAAAGAGCTCCTGTTCTTCTAACAGTTTTCTCCGTGCCTCTTCTAACATAGCATGTTGCTCCTCACGTAGTCGCAATCTCTCATTACGAACTCTCTCAGCTTCATCCAGCAAGAGTTGCTTTTCCTCCTCAAGTTTTCTGCGACATTCTGAAAATTGCAGTATGTTATACAAGTAAGGTAAAATTTCTAAGCATTTTGACAGATAGGTCTGAACAAATGGTGCAGATCCAGATCAGACACTGTTTGCTATTTCAAGTGCATCTTTTGGGCACATTACAGCATTGTACATTTTAAGGACAATTACAGAAATTATTTTAGATTTGGACGGACACACGGCGCCAAGTGTGTGCAACTATGGTTACGTACCGTTGAGCCACTTGGGGAACGTCCATAGGAAAATTGAACTGAACTGAAAATTATTTTAGGTGTCTATGTTTTTTAGAAGTTTTTTCGTATAACTTTCCAAACAGCATAGAAATAATATAGGAAGTAGTAGTGTATGTGTATCTTCCTTGGAACTTAATGAGTCACTAGCTTTCTGAAACATATAGATTTCACTCTTGCTATTATCTGTAGCATAACTGAAGCCTTCATGTAAAGAAATGTGCAATGTATCCAGTTGGTTACATAGATGGATGACTTACCATGTTATGTCCTTTTCAACAGTATTTCAGTCGTATCAGAATGATGGGAGGGTGATAATGAAAGGTTGTGTGCAATGAAACCTCATTTAAGATCAGAAAGATTTCCTGCTCCAGTGGGTCTTGAACCAGGGACCGCTAGACCAACAGGCTAGCTCTTAACCTACTGAGCTACTAGGGCTTCTCCAGCTGATTACATGTAGTTTTGATACTCTTCAACCTAGCTTCATTTCTTTGAAATTTTAGTCAAAATAGATTTACAAGATTATTTTGGAAGGGAAAAAAAATCTTAAAACCGAAAAAAAAAGGTTTAATAATATTTGAGCCACGACACGACAAAACCAACAAAGTGGTTGTGTGCCCAGCACAGACTCAGATCAGCCTGGGCATCTGCCCAGTCTGATCAGAGTCTTCGCTGTCCGCATGAAAGTAGCTTAGACCCTTAGCTACCCTGTAAGTGCTTAGTGAAGAGTCAGGTCAGATTGGGTGGATGCCTAGCCTGATCTGAGTCTGTACTGGGCGCACAACCACATTGTTGGTTTTCTCATGTTGCGGCTCATTTGTTCAAACCTGCTATGGCTCTCGCTTCCTCTTCCTCACGACATTTCTGTTCCTGTTTCTTAAACCATCTCACCGCACGGAGCTCTTCAAAGGAGTATTCCTCCGCCCCGCAGTAAATCTTATCTTTACAGTACATTGGTTTCTGGTTCTCATCCTTAGCTGGTTCCTTCATCTGCTGCAGGTAGCTAGTTGGCTTCTCAGGCTTTCTTGCACTAAGAAAAATAAAATTTACGTTTTAACCCTTTAATAAAGTGCAAAACAGGAGAAGAAAACAAAATTTAAGACTGTGGAAATGAAAATGCTGATTTAAGTCTTTCCTGTATGCAAATACCAAATGTACCCTTTCGAGCTATGTCTGTTATATATTTTCAGTCCATTTTGACCACCATTTTAGCTTAAACTGTGTTATATCCAATTCCAGTTCTAACATAATGCACCTATAGAAGCAAAGGAAAATTTTCGGATTCTATAATTCTACAACAATTCACTATTTCGGATTGATTCATCATTGAGTATAACTGCCGATGCCATTGGCAGTTACTGACAAATTTTGAGGGGTTTTGAAAATGTTCCTTAATGCTAGACAGTGTAATGTCTCTTTTCCTCCAAAAGTTTGTCAGAAATGCCCATATGTATATGAAGCTGTGTTGTAATGAAGAACAACAGTGGCAGGGCCAGTACATGCATGCACAGACCAAAAGGCTGTGGGTTGTTGGGTTGGAATGGTGGACATGAAGGAAAAGAATTATTTTGCACTATTATTGAAATAGTTCAGCTCTAGCAATAAATTGAATAGTAAAACATCACAGTTTCTTGGGTGAGTGAGTGAATTCGGGTTTAACATCCCACCAACAACAAGGTCATATGGAGACGGGACCTCGGTTTAAAGTCTCATCCGAAAGACAGGAGAAGCGGGGAATCGATCTTGCGACCCCTGGATTGGTAGTCCGGAGTGTTATCCACTACACTAGAGCTGCTCTACACACAGATTGTTGGTCAGCATTCAGCTCTCCACGCTCTTGATATGAGCCACGACATGAAAAAAACAAGAGGGCCATGATGGCCCTGGATCGCTCACCTGAGTATCCTGTGAACTTAACCACAGAGACATCCATATGACCGACAGACAGAGTTTCACAAAGATTAAATGGAAAATGAACCCTTTATTGTGTACCTTAGGTTTTTATAAGATTTAACCTAATGACCTAGATTTTGACCCCACATGACCCAGTTTCAAACCTGGTCTAGATTTCTTGGATATGAACATTCTGACAAAGTTATCAAAACTGTGCCCACTAGAGTGTACACAATGTTTTTCTAAGGTTTAACCTAGTGACCTACTTTTTGACCCAACATGACCTAGTTGCACCCTTGGTCCAGATTTGTTGGAAACAAACATTCTGACAAAGTCTCATGAAGATTAGAACAAAACTGTGTCCGCTAAAGTGTTCACACTGTTTTTCTAAGAACTGACCTAGTGACCTAGTTTTTGACTTGACATGGCCCAGTTTCAAATCTGGTATAGATTTCATGAAAATAAACATTCTGACAATGTTTCACATAGATTGGATCATAACTGTGCCCTCTAGAGTGTACACAAGGTTTTTCTGAGATTTGACCTAGTGACCTAGTTTTGACCCCACAAGACTCGGATTCAATTTTGGCCTAGATTTTATATAAATAAACATTCTGACAAAGTTTCATGAAGATTAGATCATAACTGTGCCCTCTTGAGTGTGCACAAGGTTTTTCTAAGATTTTACCCAGTGACCTAGTTTTTGACCCCACATGACCCAGTTTCAAAGATGGTCTAGATTTCATTTAGATAAACATTCTGACAAAGTTTCATGATGATTGGATCATAACTGTGCCCTCTGTGTCATTCTAAGATTTATTTCTATTTTAAGCTCTGGCGGCCATTTTGTTCAGCGGAGTGGAACTGTTTAAGCACTTTTTGTTCAGTCATGATTAAAACATTTCTGTGAAACTTTTTTGAAATCGAGCCATTGGGTTCAGAGACGATGATGTTTAAAGCTTTTTTCTATTTTTAGCTCTGGTGGCCATATTGTTCAGCGGAGCAGAACCGTTTGAGCAATTTTGGTAGAGGGTCTCCTAAGAAACATTTCTGTGGAATTATTTCAAAATCAGCCCAACAGTTTTGGAGGAGAAGTCGTTTAAAGGTTTTTCTATTTTTTAGCTCTGGCGGCCATATTATTCAGCGAAGCGGAACCGTTTGAGCAATTTTGGTAGAGGCTCTCCTAAGGAACGTTTCTGTGGTTGGTTGGTTGATTTGATGCTTAACGTCCACGGTAAACAACTAAGGTCATGTCGGGACGGTCAGTTAACCTAACCACACTATTCCTGGGCAGGCTTAGACCTCCTAAGTGGTTAACCAGTACTAAGTGCACATACTTTTGCCAGTAACTGACAACTGCCCTTCTTGAATCAGCGGAAGGAGAAACCAAAGTATGTGGCCAGACCGGGATTCGAACCCAGGACCTCTGACTTACGAGTCAGGTGCCCTACTGATTGCGCTACCCGGCCCGGCAACGTTTCTGTGAAATTATTTCAAAATCGGCCCTGCAGTTTTGGAGAAGTTGTTTTAAGGTTTTTCTATTTTTAGCTCTGGCGGCCATATTGTTCAGCGGAGCAGAACCGTTTGAGCAATTTTGGTAGAGGGTCTCCTAAGAAACATTTCTGTGAAATTATTTCGAAATCGGCCCGACAGTTTTGGAGAAGTCGTTTAAAGGTTTTTCTATTTTTAGCTCTGGCGGCCATATTGTTCAGCGGAGCGGAACCATTTGAGCAATTTTGGTAGAGAGTCCCCAAGGAACATTTCTGTGAAATTATTTCAAAATCAGCCCAGTAGTTTTGGAGAAGAAGTCTTTTAAAGCAAAAGTTGACGCTGGACGACGGACAAAGACCGATCACAATACCTCACCTTGAGCACTTCGTGCTCAGGTGAGCTAACAAGAAAGTGGTTGTGCATCCAGTGCAGACTCAGATCAGCCTGGGGATCCGCCCAGTCAGATCAGTCTTTGTTGTCCGCATGGAGGTAGCTTAGACCCTAAGCGAAGACTGATCAGACTGGATGGATGCCCAGGCTGATCTGAGTCTGCGCCATGTGCACAACTACTTTGTTGGTTTTCACGTGTCGTGGCTCATATGTACTACTTTAGAACTGACCTCCAAAGAGTAAATTATTACTCAACAATTCACTACTGTTATAAGACAGGGTTTTTCCCTTCCAAAACAATCTCAAAGATCTAGATCCATCTTGCAAGATGGATCTAGATCTTTGAAATTGTTTTGGAAGGGAAAAAGCCACTTTATAGCTGAATTACATAGATCAGGTAATTTTGAGAGGATAAATTCCCATCTTATAAGTCAATAAATACAGTATGTACTGTCCAACTTACAAGATGGAAAATTATGTTTCAATCACTGTGACAATGTTTACCTTAAAACCTGGCTTCCAATCTCTGGCATCTTTGCGGGAGTGCTGCAAAAATACAAAACAAGGGCCATCAAGAAACATTCTGTAATTCATCCATGCACTTCACCGTTGCATTATATCTTTCTTAGAACAAAAGAACGAAGAAATCCTTTAACCAAATATTACACATACCCGGAATGATTGGCATCTCATGAAACGACCCCAGATAAGCCAGTGCCTCTGTGCACCCCATCCTGCTGATCAGGGTCTATTTTTCACATTCATAATCCATAAACTCTGAGGAATCAAATCATACAGTGAAAAGTTGAAATTAAACTCATTTTCTGCAAATGAGAAGGCTAATTGCACCTTTACCATACACATATGGCTTATGGCCCTTTATACTAGACCACAGGCATCAATCAAATATTCGGATATCTTAATTTATCATGATCATCCTAAAATCTAAACAAGCTACAGCAGAACTTCAATGGCTCAAACCCTAATGGCTCGTTCACCCTGCCTGGCTAGAACTCTTTTCTTGGTCCCTAGAGGTCACTTTATATGGAAACTAACCCTGGATGGCTAGAACTACCCTCGGCTGGAACTAATTTTCGTGGACCCAAGCCTGTTCAAGCCAATGAAGTTCCACTGTATGGCTTATGGCCCTTTTCACTAGACCACAGACATCAATCAAATATTGGGACATCTTAATTTATCATGATCATCCTAAAATCTTTACAAGCTACAGTAGAACTTCAATGGCTCGAACCCTGATGGCTCGTTAACCCTGTCTGGCCAGAACTCTTTCCTTGGGCCCTAGAGGTCATTTAACCCTTAATGAGCCAAAAAGCAGACGACAAAATTTACGTCTGCAGAATTTAAATAAATGTCTCATCCAAGCGATATCATATTGAGAATTCAAAAGCTAGAGGGCAAACAGTAAAGATTCAGATGAGGTGGCTCATTATGAGCCACCTCATCTGGATCTGCACTGTTTGCCAATTCAATAATTTTAATTTCTGGTGCTTTAAGGGTTAATGTAGAAATTAACCCTGGATGGCTAGAACTACTCTTGGCTGGAACTAATTTTTATGGTTCTAAGCCTGTTCGAGTCAATGAAGTTCCACTGTAATTTTACTATCAGGCAATGAATAAGGCAGAGAAAGGAGAGGGGTGGACTCCGTCTTTCATATGTTGAGCCTAAGATATGGAGGCTCCAAACAGTTATTGCTGCTATGGCCACATGTCCATGGAAAACCTTTATCTACAGTCAAATCTGTGTTTAAAGACCACTTAAGGGAGCAGCTCTGACTTAACCTTAAAGCGCCAAAAATTAAAATTGTTGAATTGGCTAACAGTGTAGATCCAGATGAAGTGGCTCATAATGAGCCACCTCATCTGAATCTACACGGTTTGCCCTCTAGTGTTTGAATTCTCAATATGATATCGCTTGGACAAAACATTTATTTAAATTCTGCAGACGTAAATTTTGTCGTCTGCTTTTTGGCTCATTAAGGGTAAACATTTTTTTAATCTGTACAATAATTATTGGAGGAATGACAGGGTGTGTAGACTCTTCCATACTGTTCCATTATGAGCTGTCTGGCATGTGTCTAAACTATTTGCCAAGCCACCACTAGTCTACCCTAGTGTTTAAGGTGCATGGGTAGACCTCCATGTTTTCCTGCCATTTTTGCAAAGAGGTACAACTCTTATAATTTCCTGTTTGCTTCCCTGAATGACAAATCACTTCCAACATGGGGTCTACTCTTACAGGAAAGAATTTGCTCCCAATTGAGAAGGAGGGCAAAATTGAAAAGGGTAGAGTTGCTTCCTCTGAAAGTGAACCTGTTTTACCTTAAAACAATACATCAAGCAGTAAATAAAGACATACCTCATAACTTGGTCATTATTGTCAATATGGACAGAAAAGGTCGGATGTCGCACTGTGTTAACAGCTGATATGGGAACATTTTTAGAAGCTTGTGGTACCTACAATGATAGGAATATAAATTTAAAGTCCTGACTCTAGACAACATAAACTGAGCATAGCTTGCCTGAACTCACATCCCTACGGCAACAAGAATTCTGCAGATGGTGGTGTCTCGCCTGTCAGTGCATTGCCACAAACAGATTTAAACCAGAAAACTCTACAAAAGTTTATGCTACTGCCGATACAGGAAAATCAATACTTGTGGCTCACTTCCTACTAGTCACAGGTGTGATAACACAGTACTAAAACCAAACTTTAACATCTGTGTATGCAATCACCAGTGCTGTTGCAGAGGGTATAGCAACAGCTTTTCCTAAACTTTCATAAAAGCTTACTGGGCAAGGTCTGCAAGGTAACAGTTCCCATGAAAGGCAATTCTATATGCCAAATCTATATTTATTGCTTGACCCATTTATGCCTATTGTCACATAAAAGAGATACTGGCAAGCGGTGCAGACCAGACCAGGCCCGGAGGTTATAAAACTTGAGTACATTCTCAAACTCAAAATAAAGCACACTGATTGGCCGCTTCCAAGCACATGCTCGGAAGCAGCCAATCAGTGTGCTTATTTTGAGTTTGAGATTATACTTGGGTTTTATAACCTCGAACCCAGATGTCACAAAACATGACATCTGATCAGAGTCTACACTATTGGCATTTGACAAATGGGTATTTCTCTTGAAAATAAAATAAAACTGATGAATATGAACAAAACCAAACACTTGTCAGGCCCTGAATTAACCCATTGCATTCTGGGTATTTTTTGTCGTCTGCTGAAATTGTTGCATAAAAAATCAAGAACATTTTGACAATATTGGTCTGACTAACTCTTGTACAAATGATGTCTAGGCAGTAAACAGTTTGGATCTCAGATCAGTTGGTTGGTTGATTTGATGCTTAACGTCCACGGTAAACAACTAAGGTCATGTCGGGACGGTCAGTTAACCTAACCACACTATTCCTGGGCAGGCTTAGACCTCCTAAGCGGTTAACCAGTACTAAGTGCACATACTTTCGCCAGTAACTGACAACTGCCCTTCTTGAATCAGCGGAAGGAGAAACGAAAGTATGTGGCCAGGCCGGGATTCGAACCCAGGACCTCTGACTTACGAGTCAGGTGCCCTACCGATTGCGCTACCCGGCCCGGCTCTCAGATCAGGCCCCACGTTTGTGGAGCCTGATCTGGATCCAAACAGTTTGCCCAGATACCCCTAAAGGGATATCCCGAATGGAATGGGTTAAGGGCCATTTTTGATGATGAAGTATGAAAAATTATCCAAGACAACAAAACAAAATCTGCCCTTATTTGGCATAAGTTCTGTCACCTGTCTTGGTAGTAAACTTTAATGTCATACCTTAGCCTTTGTCCAAACCCCAGGCTTCTTTTCATTCTCTTTATTAATCTGGTTTCTGTGAGGAGCCTTTGTCCATTCCCCTGTCTGGGGCTGTATCAGTGTGGGGTCAGTGTTTTCGTCAGAATATATAGCTACAGCTTTAGCTGGTACTTGCTTGACAGTCTTGGGACGAGCTCCACCAATAACACCAGCTCTACCTGCAGACATAATTACCATATGCTATAATATTGGGACACCTAAAAACTATTTTTCAGGCGTCCCAAAATTTAAGCTGAGGTACTATAAGAAAGCTCAGTTATACACAGTGTCTTCCTATGAATGAAAATTTAAGGGACAAAAGTCAATCAGAAATACTTCTAACTGACATCAGGGTAGACTTGAAAGAAGGGTTGGGGGGACATGATTTTCACAAGCGGACAATTTCATAATACTGAACTGTCAATTGAGCCGCAACACGAGAAAACCAACAAAGTGGCTGTGCGCCCAGCGCCCTCATATCAGCTTAGGCATCCGCCCAGTCTGATCTGAGTCTTCTCTGTCCGCATGGCTTATACACTTAGCTACCCTTTAAGAGCTTAGCGAAAAGTCTGATCAGACTGGGCAGATTTTCAGGCTGATCTAAGTCTGTGCTGGGTGCACAACCATTTTGTTGGTTTTCTCGTGTCGCGGTTCCATTACAGAAGAGGAGTACAGTCGAATCTCGGTAGTTCGAACGCCGATTTTTCGAAATTACCGGATTTTTCGAAATGGAAACACGGTCCCGATCGTAAGCCCATTAATTCTATGCAAAAACACTTCCGCAAATTCGAATTTCGATTATTCGAAAAATCGGATTTTTCGAAAGAAAAATTTGGTCCCGATGGAGTAAATTCATTATAAATATCCCTCTATTATTCGAAATCAAAATTCATGCTCCAATTTTCATGCCGAAAATAACACCTATTGTTATCGATGAGCTAAATATTTACAGCCTCAGGTCATCACTGCCACTTGTACAGGTAATTATCGCTTCACGACCACTAACGTTTTGATGGGTTAGTCATTAATTTCTGTTGAGCAAAAGGTGTCTGTCTAATTGCATAATTGACGGGGATTATTTAGTTCGAAGTTTGTAAATTTAAGTGCTAAATATTATGCCTTTTGCAACCAGCAATGGCTCGGACTAGCATGCGCATCCGAATTTTGGTTTCGAACGGTTTGCACACGGGCCATACTGTTTGCACACGGCCCTAAACAGTCCCTGGCTGCTCTGCGCAGACTGACAGGCTGGTTTGAGTACTCGGTGTTTCCAAATGCATTGACTTCGAATGACTGAGGAACCTTTTTCGTGACATGGCTCAGGTGGCCGATTCAGTCGTTTTTCTGAAAACGAAAGTAGCCCAGTTCTCGGAAACATAAACGGAAAGTGAAAGTACATGATAGAAACAAGTCAGCGTTAAGCGGCTAGCCTGTTTCCGTTCAGTCTGGCTTTGATCTTCACCGGCGCTGCATTGTCATAAACAGTTGATTTGCAGAGCTAGGAAAATGTTTGGCACGTTGCTGCTTTCGGACAATACACATGTACACATGTGCCGAACTCGAGGGATGGTCTCGCGATATGAGAAATGATCGTGGATGTTTTGGATGTTTCCGGTATGTAATATTAATAATTCTACGTTCGGATAACGTTTTTATTGATTTGTAAATCTATGAACGTCAGTAAGCATAGAGAAATGAAACATCGGACTGTCTGAAAAACGCCGTAATAACGGTTTCCGGAAATGTGCGGAAATGAACGGGAAAAGCCGAAATCGAAAATTCGAACTACGGATAATTCGAATGAAATAGTGAGGTCCCTGTCAGTTCGAATTATCGAGGTTTGACTGTACATGTATTTCATGACTTTTTTTTTTTTTTTTGTTGTTGTTTTTTTTTTTTAATCATTATTATTTTTTATCAACAAAACATGTGGTACTGTCCCGGTGTCCCCGACTTGAAATACTTGAGTGAAGCAGTTCTAACTACCACTAGTTATAGTGTAACAGTTTGTAAGCTGGCCCACAGTATAAAGGTAAAGGTAAAGGTTTCCCATAGCCTAATAGCCGTAGGGGCAGTGGGGGTTAGAGACCCACTCTATCTTGGGCACAGCTGATGAAAGGCGGAGCCCATCCCTCTCCTTTCGCTGCCTTATCCTTCCCTGATTCGAAAAAGGTACCCATTTACTGCTGGGTTGACAGAGAGAGTTTTCCAGTCATTGTATGGCGACAGTGAGCCGCGAACTCACGACCTTATGGTGACTTTCTGCATAATAGCCGAGCCACTCTAACCACTCGACTACGGCGCCTCTCTGTATACAGAGCTACTAATCTGTTTATCTGGTACAGTACTACGGTTGGCTGCCACTGACACAGATCTCCAGGAGCAACTGCAAGTATGTTTGAAAAAATGCTTAATTTTTAAACAAAGTGAAATGATGCTTCTATATGTATTTCCATATTTTCTATAACACAGCTTTTGACAGGACGGCAGGACAGACTGTCATTATTGTTGTTATAGGACTTCAAACATCGTACTTTTTTAAGTTAACAAAGATTATGTGCATTTTATGCCATGTCTGATGTACTTATCCGGCAAAAACAGAGAACCAAATAATTATTTTGAATTTATCTTCCATTTTTTTCCCTTAGGGACGTTCCACGTTCCAGAAGTGACCGCATGGAGGGGGGGTGGGGGGGGGGGGGGGGGGGGGGGGGGGGGGGGGGGGGGGAGCAGCGTTTTTTGGGGTTTTTTTACATGGTGGGGGGCTGCAGATATTTTCTTTCATGCAAAGCGCATGGGGGGGGGCAGCAGCGTCTTTTGGGGTTTTTTTTACATGGTGGGGGGCTGCAGATATTTTCTTTCATGCAAAGGGTGGGGTCCAAGCAAAATTCAATTTTATGCGTGGTTGTTGATGTTATGCTTAACGTCCACGGTAAACAACTAAGGTCATGTCGGGACAGTCAGTTAACCTAACCACACTATTCCTGGGCAGGCTTAGACCTCCTTAGCGGTTAACCAGTACTAAGTGCACATACTTTCGCCAGTAACTGACAACTGCCCTTCTTGAATCAGCGGAAGGAGAAACGAAAGTATGTGGCCAGACCGGGATTCGAACCCAGGACCTCCGACTTACGAGTCGGGTGCCCTACCGATTGCGCTACCCAGCCGGCATTTTATGCGCGGTTGGTATTTCTGATAAGCATCCCTAAAAATAACGGTGGGGAGGAGTAAGTGTCAATTTCGGTCTGAAATATATTATTAATCAAACAAAAAGTAAATCGAACTGTGTTGTTTATATTTTCCGCCATAGTTAAGAACAATAACCATTACTGTTCGATGTGGGTATTTCCCTGTACTGATCGGTTTGACGAGTCACCGTATTGTTGTTGTTGTTTCTTATTAGAGTCCCACCGTTGACTTATCGGTGCACCCAGATAACCGGTGAAAGTGTTTATTAATATGAATCAGCCCCAGGCCCACTGCTGTCCATCGAACTACCGCACACCAACTAAACCACCCGAATTATTTTTTTGCGGGAATCCGCCTTTCTCTGGCTAAAGAAAACGAAGTCCTTTAGTGGCATATGGACAGATGGTTAAATTTCATTCACTTAAGTATGACGGAATATTGGAGGTATGTATCATTTAATTACTGTTATGATTTTCCAAAATGACCTATCATCTTAAAGAGAGGGTGCACAGAACACATTTTGTATACATTTTTGTTCTGGCACCCCACCCACTCTGTCTTTGCCCAACTCTTTTGAAGGCCAGGGTTATATTGGGTGTGTGGTGAACTGAACTGGCCAGCGCCTTAGAGGAACCCCTGCCCAATTTTTTTTTAGGTGTGGACTTAGTTTTTTTTAGGGTGTTTCAGGGCTTTTTAAAGGATATTTCAGTATGGATTTGTATAGGTACAGGGCTCCCCACCCTCCTCAAAGCCATTATCCACAAATGAGTTGGGGTACACAGGTCTGTCCAGCGCCTTTGGGGAACCTTGTACAATTTTTTTAGTTTTTAGGTGTGGAAAGACGGTTTTCAGGCTCGAATTGAGGACAAAGTTAAGATATAACCAGAGGACCCATGGTCCTATATCGCTCACCTGAGCACTGGGGTTATGTTGAAAAAACGTTTTAAGTTGTCACAACAACAAAACCACATGCACAACAGCAATAAAACACACCATTTATGTAGAAGATAATATCATAAACATTTATGCAAAAAAGATTCATTCAGCTTTATCCCCCTTTATGGCTTCTGAGAAGAAGATTTTTGGCAAAAAAAAAAAAAAAAAAAAAAATTGAAAATCTGGCCTTTCAGTTGCAATGGCAATCAATCAAAATCAGGGATTTAGGCAAAGTTCATATGGCTGTAGAGGACTACTCCAGGAACATTTTGTAAAGCTTTTGTCAAAATATCTGAAGTAACACAGAAACAAATGAAATATTTCCAATTTCCCCATTGTCAGTCTATGGAAACTCTAAGTTGCCATAGCAACAAATTCACATGTGCAAAGGTAAAATAAAACATATTTTCAGGTAGAGGCTAATGTCATTAACATGTATGCAAAGTATCAGCTTCATCCCTCTTAAGGCTTCTGAGGAGAAGATTTAGTAATATTGTTTCAAAAATTTTCCCTTTATTTTGCCATGGCAACCAATCAAATTCAGCAATTTGGACAAAACTCATATGAATCATAGAGGACTACTAAAGGAACATTTTTATAGAAAAAAATTCTAAATAACTGGTGTGAGACAGCAAAAATTGCCAATTTTCACTTTCCCCATTATAAGTCAATGGAAACTATAAGTTGCCATAGCAACCAGAGTTCTGATGGGATTCGAAGAAAAACCATAATTTATGTAGAGGCTAATTCATTTACATGTATGCAAAGTATCAGCTTCATATCCCTTATGCCTTCTAAGGAGAGGATTTTTGAATATGTTTTTCTAAAATTTAGTCTATATATTGCCATGGCAACCAATCAAATTCAGCGATTTGGTCAAAATTCAAATGAATCGTAGAGGACTACTCAAGAAACATTTCTGTAGAAAAAAAATCCAAATAACTGCTGTGAGATAGCAAAAAATTGCCAATTTCCATTTATCCCATTATAATTCAATGGAAATTATGTTGCCATAGCAACCAAACTGCTGGAGCAATTGCCATGACAAACAGTAATTATATAGAGCCTAGTACTTATATCATTTCTGTAAAGTTTGGGCTTTATTGGCCATAGAGTTTCTGCGGAGATGATTTTTTAATATTTTTCTATTTTTAACTATTCGGTTGCAATGGCAACCAGCCAAATTAATCTAATACGGCTGGTTGGGGACTACTCAAGGGACATTTCTATGAAAGTTTTGTTAAAATATCTGCAGTGACATAGCAATAAATGCAAATTTTCCATTTTGCCATTATAAGTCAATGGCAACTTTAATTTCCCATAGCAACCAAACTGCTAAAGCAATTGCCAAGAAAAACAGTACTTTTATAGAGGCTAGTACTAAGATCCTTTCTGTGAAGTTTGAGCTTTATTGGTTGCACAGTTTCTGAGGAGATGATTTTTGAATACTTTTTCTATTTTTAACCTTTCGGTTGCCATGGCAACCAGCCAAATTGTGCAATTTACATAAATTTCATGTGGTTGATGGAGGACTACTAAAGGAACTTTTCTATAAAAGTTTTGTCACAATATCTGCAGTGACATGGCAATAAATGCAAATTTTCCATTTTGCAATTATAAGTCAATGGCAACTTTAAGTTCCCATAGCAACCAAACTGCTAAAGCAATTGCCAAGAAAAACAGTACTTTTATAGAGGCTAGTATCAAAATTCTTTCTTTTTTTGCTTCCAAAGGTTCTTGCTGTTCAGAACTTATTTATCTTCATTTTACCTCGTATTATGCCATGTGGCAGACGTGAAACCTCTCCCCGTACATCATCATAGTGCAGATGATATATTCTGGCCCTTTTGGGATCGCTGAGTTCATTTAAATCCGAAAATAGAGTTCTGCTTTAGCCGGTGCAGGGGATGCAACTAGAAACTGGAAGGCCAATTTCATTTTTATTTTCAGAGTCGGTCACATTTATATCTTATGGACATAGTCGAATGCACATCCGCTGTTGAACGGAAAATAATTATTCACCATTGTTTCCAATCACAAACAACCAGCTGTAACACCACATGGGTAAAACTGTATTGCAGCATTCCATACCAGTTTATGAGCGGACAAAAACACAAAGCAAATATATTTTTGTTTATCAAATCATACAAGTCTCTGTTTCATTGGTTGGTGAGACAGAAGCCACTGTTAAGCAGATACGAACAAGAAGTCACCTCAGTAAAACCAAAAAGGGAACAGATATACAAATGTATACTATTTAACTGCATGCAGGACCTCTATGGCAAATTAAATATCCCCAGATCACTTAAGTCTAGCTTTTCTTTCAGACGATATAGCTGTTTGCTAACTGCCAGCTGATTGCTTCCTTCTGGCCATAAAAATTTCTGCTGCAGTGAAAGGTGCTTTGATATTGATGACATTTTACATGTAATAGCACCAAGACCAACCAAGGAAAAAATGTATATATTTTATTTAATTCTGTCCTAGGTGGGTATAAATATTTTTTAATATTATGCTAGGTGGGTATGCAAGCACTATTTTTTTCATGGATGGTGGGTTTTGGTTGTAATTCAAAACTATGGGTGCTGGGCACCATAATAATTTTTTTTTATGGGTGGTGGGTCTTGGAAAAAAGTGCCTCGCAATCCCCCCATATGGTTAATTCTGGAACTGCCCTTATATACAGATTAGATGAACTATTTGAGCAGTGACTGAAATTTTATCAATTTATTTCAATGGAAGTCTACACTAAACTGAATACCATATTAACAAGACAGGGGTTTTCCCTTCAAAAACAATCCCAATAATCTAGATCCATCTTTAAGATGGATCTAGATTTTTGGATAGTTTTGGAAGAGAAAATCCCATCTAACAGCTGAATTACACAAAACTGATTTAATATTAAGGGGCAATTTTGGAAGGGGAGGAAACCCCGTCTTACAGCTGAATATATACAGTAATTTACCCTGAATAGTATCTCCTGTCCTATTAACTGGGACTGCATGTCGTTTACCGGTAGTCTTCAGTTGTGACAAGACCTGTCGCTGGCTTTCAGGGTTGGGACTATCATCCTGGTCTTCTCCCACTGAACCTCCCAACAATCGCCGAGCAACACGCTTCTGAAATTCTCTGTGCAAAAACAATCACATGCTATATCATTTTATGAGACCAATATGAAATATTTAAACACTGCATCAAATTATCTTAAGAACAAGTGCTTCGCAAGCAGCGCATAATACGCCCGTTTTAATGTCATAAAGGAATTATAGAATGAGCAAGATTGTTTACAAAAGGACATACAGGCAGACAAACAGGGGAAACCACACTTTATTTAATGATGGCAACATTATTTAAATATTTAACACATCAAACAAGGGAGATAATTCATATACTAAATATACCATTCTTGGTTCTAATACATTCCCTTGACAATATACACATCTCGATAAAGTTGTGTTAAAATATTCTAAACGGTTAAGGAGTTACAGAGTAAACAGGAAATTTATGCATGGGCAGATAATCCAGTAAGCAAGCCAGAGTCATGGTTCTTGCTCAGGATTCATTGCCCCATTATTACATACATTCCTACAAAGTTTCATTCTAATATATCAAAGGGTTAAGGAGATATGGAGTGAATGGAAATGCCTAAAAATAATGATCAAAGGGAGGTTACTCAAAAATTAAGAAAGGGGGAGCATCCATTCTTATATGTGACACATCATCTTGTGATCATGCACATTGCTATAAAGTTTAAGCATGATATTCCAACTGTAACTGAGTTAATGTATGCACAACATAAGTATACACAAAAATAGCCTAAAAGGGATGTAACTCAGTAACAAAGAAAGGGAGAGCAACCATTGTTGTACGTGACACATCGTTTGGACTTCATACACATTTCTATGAAGTTTCATGAAGATATCCCAAACAGTTATCTAGTTATGGCGCGCACAAGACCTGCAGGAAAAAAAAAAACAATCAAAGGGGCATAACTTGGAAACTAAGGAAGGGGGAGCAACCATTCTTGTATGCGATACATTCCCCCTACCTACTGCATATGCCTACAAAATTTCATGAAGATATCACAAATGGTTACTGAGTTATGGCGCACACAAGAATGTTTATGGACGGAGGAAAGGGAGGTTACTCCGAAATTAAGAAAGGGGGAGCAACCATTCTTATATGCGACATATTATCTTGTGATCATGCACATTGCTATAAAGGTTCATCATGATATTCCAAACAGTTACTGAGTTAATGTATGCAAAACATAAGTATACACAAAAACAGCCGAAAAGAACTAATAAAAGGGATGTAACTCAGAAAGGAAGAAAGGGAGAGCAACCATTGTTGTACGCGACACATCATTGGGACTTCATACACATTGCTATGAAGTTTCATGAAGATATCCCGAACAGTTATCTAGTTCTGGTGCGCACAAGACCTGTAGGGCAAAAAACAATCAAAGGGACATAACTTTGAAACCAAGGAAAGGGGAGCAACCATTCTTGTACGCGACATGTTCCCCCTACCTAATATATATGCCTACAAAATTTCATGAAGATATCCCAAACGGTTACCGAGTTATGGCGCGCACAAGAATGTTTACGGACGGATGGACAGCGCCATGACATAATACGTCCGTTTTTTCAAAACGGGCGTATAAAATTGTCAGATAGAACTTATGATTTCAGTTTTAAGATTTCATATTTACAACGTGTCACTATCAATCTTTTTCCTTCTAAAACAATCCCACATATTTAGATCCATCTTACAAGATGGCTCTAGAATTTTAAGACTGTTTTGAATGATGGAACTAGATATTGTGGAGATCTGTTTTACAAGATGGATCTAAATTTCTGGGATTGATTTGGAAAGGGAAAAATCTCCATCCTAACCTTTTAACTGAAGAAATATAGTAATTGTAAGTATGACTTACTCATGTTTTCGCTGCAGATTCTCCATAGGCTTTGCTCCCTTCTTCATACCCTCCTGATAGATGGCATCTGCTCTCTTAGTGTTGCCCAGTTGTTCCAAGACATAGGCCCAGGCCTCATAGAAGCTGCTGACCTCACAGCCAATGCTCTGGTCATACATATAGTTGTAGATTTCAAGTGGATCATTACAAGCATCAGCCTGAAAAAGAAATTGACGCCAAAATTTCAACTAAGTTTCAGTGGTATGCAATATCCTCAATGCTCTAAACTGCACCCAGTCAAAGCGACACAAATAACCACAAGCATCAGCTTTTACAAAAATTAACCAGTCCACTTTTCAAGACGGAAGAATCCAACACAAACTTTTGAGTGTTTAAGGTGTATCAGTATACCTTCACAATTTTCTGCCATTTTTACAAAAGGAATAACTTTCGTGACTTCCTGCTTAATTCCCTGAATGAAGAGGCCCTCCAAAATGGGGTCTACTCTTAGAGGAAAGAATTTGCTCCTAGGGGAGCAAATTCTTTCCTCTAAGAGTTGACCCCTATTGAGAAGGGAGGGAAAACAGATGACAGACTTTCACTGAAAGTGTTCCCTTTCACCTTTAATTAGTAATCCACTGCAGGTCTTAATAATTAATATTCTACATTTTCATTGAGCTGATAAATAAATTTACAGACAAGATGACAGCACTACAACAGAAATTTTAGTCTTTCTAATGGTTAATTTCATAACACTTCCCGTCTTAAGAGGCAGGAACCTGGCAGCTCAGTGGGTTAAGTGCTGGTCTGCTGATCTAACGGTCATGGGTTCAAAGTCCGCAGGAGGAAGAAACCTTTTCAAACCTAAATGAGGTTCCATGAATTTGTACTACTTAGCCTTTCATTATCACCCTCCTATCATCCTGATATGACCGAAATACTGTTGAAAAGGATGTAAAATCACAATTCATCCATCCATCCATGGTCTTAAGAGCTTGCAAATCCATTGCCAAGTGAAAATATGGGCATGCCATGTTAATTTACTTGCTCAGAAATTTTCACAGACTTTATAGAGAAAATGTTGACACATTTCTGAGGGCATGCTATTCACTGGGCAAGTAGACAAAATTGCATTTTGGTCAGCAGCTGGGACAGCTCTTATCAAACAAGAAAATCGGTGGAACTGATGGATGCTCCCCGAAGGCTTGGAATAGGACAATGGGTATCCTGGTGAAGGAGTGATTTTCTGTGTAAACTAAATGCAATTAAAAATGGAAAAAGTAATTCTCTTCAATACTTTTAGAGCAATGCTCTAGACATGCATACAATGGAGAAAAAATAAGAAGGGAAGTAACTCCAAAATAACTTGGGATACAGTTATGGTTCTTCTGCTCCAGAGATGGGGTAATGGTAATGAGTAATGGTAATGCATTACAATGCATTACTTTTTTCAAAGTAATGCTAAGTAATGAGTAATGAAGGATTTTTTCATTACATGTAATGGTAATTAAATTAATTACAAGAAGAAAAATGCTGTAATGATGTAATGCTTTTTAGCATTACATTTTCATTACTTTGTAGTAGTTTATGATGATCAGCATCACTGTCAGCTGCTTTTCAAGACCAAAACAACTAAAGATATTAGTATGCAGTAATAGTGAAAAAGGAATATTAATTTAATCAACAATAAAATTGTAATAATAAATAATAATATTATTAATAGTAATACAACAACAACAATGGAAAATAATAGTAATCCATTTTACTGCTCAAAGATATCTGCTGTTAATAAATTTTCTACAGGTGCATGATACACTGGTTATTATCAACATTTTTGTTGCATCTGAATATCAAATGTGATAATGATCCTGTCCCTCTAGTCAACAGGTATTTTTGATAATAAAAACATAGCAATAGACTAATCATTGATTCCTGGAGTAAACAAAATTTTCTTTTGGCACAAAAATTAGTTTGATCACTTAATCTCAGGTAATTCAAAAGAAATACTTACAACAGAATAATCATCCCCCCTTCCCTCTGAACACTGAGTGAATAAAGGTATATATCAGAAAGCTTGAAAGTGGCATCAAACTTCACAACACTTGTGAAGGTAAAACCTCATTCTTTTTTTATGTACATGTTACAACAATATTCTTTCTCTATCAGATATTCAAAGACCATCGTATGACTTTTATGTCTGTAATCTTATTCTACTATTAGACAATGGTGTGAAAAACACATAACTCCTCCAAAGTCAAACTGTTACCTTAATTTTTTTACCAGGCGGGTATCAAAGAAAAATTCAGTTTTTCGTCATTCATATCAGAGTCCAGTCTGTTGTTTTACTTATATATCAAGAGAAAAACATGCAACCAGCCATGACCTTATCTTTGTGGACCAGTCAGGTGTTTTCAATTTTGGTAATTAGTGTCAGTGGATTACCACACCTTTTTGTCCCTCAGTCAATGAATCATAAGGTGACAGAAAAAAAGTGTATTGACCATTATCCTATTTTATGACACTGTAAGGTAAAATTCAAAACTTTCACTTTTTCCAAGAGAAACACACAGATGAATATCAATCTTTAAAAACCAGTTCAAGCACATCCACCCCTCTCAAAGAATAAAAACAACAAACGCTTCGGAATCCACTGTACATGAAACCTGATTAAAAAACAACTACATGTAATATGCAAATTCCTTCTACGGAGTAAATGTGAAGAGGAAGCACAACTCTTCATCTCTGTATCTATTGTAACATGGAAAATAAAAGTTTAACATATTTTTCCCTGCACTTATTTTATAAGTGAAAAGTTGTGATGGAAAAATGTAATGAGTAATGGTAATGCATTACATTTGCCAAGTAATGGTAATTTAATTAATTACTTGTCCCAGAACTGTGTAATAGTAATGCTAATGCTAACACTGCATTGTAATGGTAATTAATTACTTTCCAATGTAATTGACCCCATCTCTGTTCTGCTCTGCACTTCTTGTCATTGCCCTCTATTATCAATATAAGAAGTTTCATTCATGTTCCCTTAAATATGTACAGAGATATACTCCAGACAAGCTAAATAACTGAAAAAATTAAGAAGGGCACTAATTCCATATTTACTAAAGGTAATGTTATAGTTCTTAAGCTCTGCACTTCCTTGCATTACCCACTATCAACATGTAAATTTTCATTTGGTTTCCTTCAATACTTCCTAAGATATGCTTCATACAAGCAAAATAAAGCACAAATTAAGAAGGAGCTAACTCTGTAATTATTTATGACAGGGTTATGGTTCTTATGTTCTCCCCTTTCACTCATTGCCCTCTATTAGTGTGTAAAGTTTCATTAAGTTCCCTTTTATACTTTCAGAGATATGTTCTGGACATGCAAAATATTGTGAAATAGGAAGGGAGCTAACTTTGTAAATACTTAAGACAGCGTTATGGTGCTCTGCACTTTCTCTTATTGCCCTCTTTCAATGTATGAAGTTTCATTAAGTTCCCTTTAATACTTTTGGAGATATGCATCGGACAAGCTTAATATTGAAAAAAACTGGAAAGGTAGCTAACTTTGTAAATACTTGTGACAGGGTTACGGTTCTTATGCACTGCACTTCCTCTAATTGTCCTCTATCAATGTGTGAAGTTTCATTTAGTTCCCCCTTATACTTTCAGAGATATGCTCCGGACAAGCAAAATACTGAAAAAACTGGAAGGGAGCTAACTTCATAAATACTTGTGACAGGGTTACGTTTCTTGTGCACTGCACTTCCTTTCATTGTCTTCTATCAATGTGTGAAGTTTCATTTAGTTCCCCCTTATACTTTCAGAGAAAAGCTCCGGACAAGCAAAATATGCAAAAAACTAGAAAATGTGTTTATGAAACACTATGCCCCCAACCATATGCTTGTCTCTAGAGAAGGTTCATCCAATAATGCTTGTACCTTTGTACCATAGGCTTACAATGCACTAAGTCGAAAAAGGGGCTTAACTCAGTCAAAAATTTACGAATTGTTTTCGAAAGTTAATCAGGTCATCTACACCTTGGGCAATATCAACCTGCAAAAATCATGATCCTAGCATCAGGGGTTCTCCAGATATTTTGTTCACAAGCTTCCATAGGCAAATAATGCACTAAGTTGAAAAGGGACATAACTCAATCGAAAATTTACAAATTATTTTCAAAAGTTAATCAGGTCATCTACACCACAGGCAGTATCTTCCTGCATAAAATCATGCTCCTAGCATCAGGTGTTCTTGAGATATTTAGTTCACAAGGTCCCATAGGCTTACAATGCACTAAGTCGAAAAAGGGGCATAACTCAATCAAAAGTTAATCAGGTCATCTACACCACAGGCAGTATCTTCCTGCAAAAAATCATGCTCCTAACATCAGGGGTTCTTGAGATATTTTGTTCACAAGGTTCCATAGGCTTACAATGCACGAAGTCGAAAAAGGGGCATAACTTTGTCAAAAATTCACGAATTTGTTTCAAAAGTTAATCAGGTCATCTACACCTTGGGCATTGTCATCCTGCAAAACCTCATGATCCTAGCATCAGGGGTTCTTGAGATATTTTGTTCACAAGTTTCCATAGGCAAATAATGCACTAATTGAAAAAGGGGCATAACTCAATCCAAAATTTACAAATTATTTTCAAAAGTTAATCAGGTCATCTACACCACAGGCAGTATCTTCCTGCATAAAATCATGCTCGTAGCATCAGGGGTTCTTGAGATATTTTGTTCACAAGGTTCCACAGGCTAAGTCGAAAAAGGGGCATAACTCTGGAAATACATTGCCGGCGGAAAAATAAAAAAATACGGGTCTGCTTATTTTCCATACTGATTATGTGTATAAAGTTTCAAGTTCCTAGCTCTTATTGTTCTTGACTATATGTAAGGGTACCTTTGTACCATAGGCCTCAATGCACTAAGTCGAAAAAGGGGAATAACTCGATCAAAAATTCACAAATTTTTTTCAAAAGTTAATCAGGTCATCTACACCACAGGCAGTATCTTCCTGCAAAATATCATGCTCCTAGCTTCAGGGGTTCTTGAGATATTTTGTTCACAAGGTTCCATAGGCTTACAATGCACTAAGTCAAAAAAGGGGCACAACTCGGTCAAAAATTCACGAATTTGTTTCAAAAGTTAATCAGGTCATCTACACCTTGGGCATTCTCATCTTGCAAAGCCTCATGATCCTAGCATCAGGGGTTCTTGAGATATTTTGTTCACAAGGTTCCACAGGCTAAGTCGAAAAAAGGGGCATAACTCTGGAAATACATTGCCGGCGGAAAAATAAAAAAATACGGGTCTGCTTATTTTCCATACTGATTATGTGTATAAAGTTTCAAGTTCCTAGCTCTTGTTGTTCTTGACTTTATGTAAGGGTACCTTTGTACCATAGGCTTCAATGCACTAAGTCGAAAAAGGGGAATCACTCGATCAAAAATTCACGAATTTTTTTCAAAAGTTAATCAGGTCATCTACACCACAGGCAGTATCTTCCTGCAAAAAATCATGCTCCTAGCTTCAGGGGTTCTTGAGATATTTTGTTCACAAGGTTCCATAGGCTTACAATGCACTAAGTCGAAAAAGGGGCATAACTCGGTCAAAAATTCATGAATTTGTTTCAAAAGTTAATCAGGTCATCTACACCTTGGACATTCTCATCTTGCAAAGCCTCATGATCCTAGCATCAGGGGTTCTTGAGATATTTTGTTCACAAGGTTCCACAGGCTAAGTCGAAAAAGGGGCATAACTCTGGAAATACATTGCCGGCAGAAAAAAAAATACGGGTCTGCTTATTTTCCATACTGATCATGTGTATAAAGTTTCAAGTTCCTAGCTCTTATTGTTCTTGACTATATGTAAGGGTACCTTTGTACCATAGGCCTCAATGCACTAAGTCGAAAAAGGGGAATAACTCGATCAAAAATTCAAGAGTTTTTTTTCAAAAGTTAATCAGGTCATCTACACCACAGGCAGTATCTTCCTGCAAAAAATCATGCTCCTAGCTTCAGGGGTTCTTGAGATATTTTGTTCACAAGGTTCCATAGGCTTACAATGCACGAAGTCGAAAAAGGGGCATAACTCGATCAAAAATTCACGAATTTGTTTCAAAAGGTAATCAGGTCATCTACACCTTGGGCATTCTCATCCTGCAAAACCTCATGATCCTAGCATCAGGGGTTCTTGAGATATTTTGTTCACAAGGTTCCACAGGCTAAGTCGAAAAAGGGGCATAACTCTTGAAATATGTGACCCGCGGAAAAAAGAAAAAATATGTGTTCGCTTATTTTTCATACTGATCATGTGTATAAAGTTTCAAGCTCCTAGCTCTTACGGTTCTTGAGATAGAGGACAGACGGACAGGCCCAAACCAATATGCCCCCACAATTTCTCCGAAATTGGGGGCATAAAAACTGGAAAGGGAGCTAACTTCGTAAATACTTGTGACAGGGTTACGGTTCTTGAGCACTGCACTTCCTTTCATTGTCCTCTATCAATGTGGTTCTTGTGCACTGCACTTCCTCTCATTGTCCTCTATCAATGTGTGAAGTTTCATTTAGTTCCCCCGTATACTTTCAGAGATAAGCTCCGGACAAGCAAAATATGCAAAAAAAACTGGAAAGGGAGCTAACTTCGTAAATACTTGTGACAGGGTTAAGGTTCTTGAGCACTGCACTTCCTTTCATTGTCCTCTATCAATGTGTGAAGTTTCATTCAGTTCCTCCTTTTACTTTCAGAGATATGCTCCGGACAAGCAAAATTGAAAAAAAAAAACTGGAAGGGGAGCTAACTTCGTAAATACTTGTGACAGGGTTATCGTTCTTGTGCACTGCACTTCCCCTCGTTGTCCTCTATCTATGTGTGAAGTTTCATTCAGTTCCCCCTTATACTTTCAGAGATATGCTCCAAACAAAAGTGTGACGGACGGACGGACGGACAAAGCGGCAACTATATGCTCACCCTTCGGGGAGCATAACTATGTCACAACATAATTTCAATATCACTGTGCAGAGCTCCAGAAAAGAAAGGGTAACATGGATAATTCAGAGATAATTTTAATTCTTATTCAATGATAACATATGTCGTTACACCTCATTAGAACCATCTCCCTGAGATGGTTCTAATGAAAGGTCAAAACAAAGGTTTTCATGGAAAAACAGGGAAAATTATCCCAAAATTATCACTGTTATCCCTTCCAATATGCAGCACTCAATGTGGACTTCTTTCATCTCTGAACATACCGTCTTGATCCAAGAGTAGATATATCTTTCATCGTTTCTGTATTTTTCTTCATCTTTAAACAAATGTACACATCTCTCAAGGATTGTTGTCAGATTAGAGTCTTTACCACCTTTTGGGAAGGTCTCTTCTGCCCATCGTATATATCTGTGAAAATTAGAATATATGAGCCGCAACGCAAGAAAACCAACAATGTGGTTGTGCGCCCAGCGCAGACTCAGATCAGCCTGGGCGTCCACCCAGTCTGATCAGAATCTTCGCTGTCCGCAAGGCGGTAGCTTAGACCCTTAGCTACCCTTTAGGCACTTAACGATGAGTCTGATCGGACTAGGCGGATGCCCAGGCTGATCTGAATCTGCGCTGGGTGCACAACCACAATGTTGGTTTTGTCGTGTCGCGGCTCAAATTTATTTGACTAAAAAATGGGTTTTCCTATCTCTACATCGACCCAAATATCTAAATCACTCAAATGAAGTCATAAGATGTAAGATGCGGTTTTCCCTTCTAAAACAATCCTAAAAGTCTAGATCCATCTCATAAGATGGATGGGTCTAGATTTTTGGGATGTTTTGGAAGGGAAAAACCTTATGCAACAAGGGCTTAGCAAGAAGCACATAATCCCCGCTTTAATGTCATTAAGAAGTTACAGAGTGAACAAGATTGTTGTTTACAAAAGGACGGACAGGCAGACAAACAGGGGCAACAACTCTATAATTAATGACGACAACATTATTTAAACATTTAAATCATCAAATACTATTAGTATAGCAAAACTCAACTTCCAAGGTGAAGCAGCTCAGAAGTTGAGTAATGCCAAAGTCAAACAAGGGAGATAATTCATAAACTAAAAATACACTAGAGTTACCATTCTTGATTCAAACACATTCCCTTGACGATATACACATCACCATTAAGTTGTGTTAAAATATTCTAAACAATTAAGGAGTTACAGAGTAAACAGGAAATTTATGCAAGGGCAGAAAATTCAGGAAGTAAGCTGGAGTTGTGATTCTTGCTTAGGATACATTGCCCCATTATTATACACATTCTTACAAAGTTTCATTATAATATTTCAAAAGGTTAAGGAGACATGGAGTGACTGGGAATAGCCTAAAATACTAATCTAAAGGATGGTTACTCCAAAATTAAGAAAGGGGGAGCAACCATTCTTATATGTGACATATCATCTTGGGATCATGCACATTGCTATAAAGTTTCATTATGATACTCCAAAGGGTTACCAAGTTATAGTATGCACAAGGTAAATATACATAAAAATAGCACATAAAAATGATCTAAGGGATGTAACTCTAAATCTAAGTAAGAGAGAGCAACCATTTCTGTACACAACACATCATTGGGACTTCATACACACTGCTATGAAGTTTCATTAAGATATCCCAAACGGTTATCTAATTATGCGCACACAAGACTTGAAGGGAAAAAATAATCAAAGGGGCATAACATGGAAACTAAGAAAGGGAGAGCAACCATTCTGGTACAGGACATGTTGCCCTGACCTAAAACATATTCCTACAAAATTTCATAAAGATATCCCAAACAGTTACTGAGTTATGGTGCAGACAAGAATGTTTACGGATGAACAGACAGCACCATGACATATAATATAATATGTCCGGTTTTTTTTCAAAACGGGCATATAAAATACAGTACCACGATGAATATTGTTGACTACAAAAGAAGTGACAGCAGGGATAATTTACCGTACTTCATAAAATATATGTTGTGATCCATCATCAGAACTACATGCATCTAAGCCGAGACATTTCTAATGAGGGGCTGCAACATATTCTCTCATTAAGAAATTAAAAATTACTTAGATTTATCCCCAAAACCTTTCCATAGCTAGTCTGCTAGAAACAGAACTGTGACAAAAATGTCTGACAGCAAACATTACAGACCATGATCAGACTCCTACTAAAGACAGCAGTTTAAACAGGGTGTGAACTGGTTCTCATTCAAATTCAAAAACAGTTCATGAACTGAAACAGCTCTTTGCAGGACATTATGCACAAATCCAAATTTGATTAGTCTGATAACTAGACTGGTAATGGCAATTCTTTTCAGTTTTGGCAATGAAATATGAGCCGCGACATGAGAAAACTAACAAAGTGGCATGTGCGCCCAGCGAAGACTCCCTGTCCGCATGCCCTTAGCTACCCTATAAGTGCAAAGCGAATACTCCGATCAGGCTGGGCGGATGCCTAGGCTGATCAGAGTCTGTGCTATGGGCACAACCACTTTGTTGGTTTTCTCGTGTCGCGGCTCATATGAAGTAGGGTATGCTGTTACCCATATCCAAGGCTACACTGAACAAATACAAATGGTTACATGTACCTGTACCAAACTTCAAGCGGGTCATCACCAGTGTATGTGCGAACTTCAGCTTCAAAAGCTCTGGAAAAAGGACAATAATCAATTATTTTTTTCTTTATATAAGTGGTGTTCATAAAAGGCACCAGTCCCAATTCAAAATACTATTTTTTTTCCCCAACTCAAGTCAAAAAATTCCCAATTGCAGGAAGAATTTTTCTAGGGACCACCTTAAAAGCATAAATTTTCTTGCTTGCTTAGAGAGATATATTATAGCTATAGTTGAATGTAAATATTATAAATTCAATATCATGTCCCCTATCCAACCATCTAAGGCTACTAAAGGTGTTTCTGAAATTCCAAATTTTAGGAGAATACCATGTTATTTTCCCAATTCCATGGGCACCGGCACCTGAATCCTGAATAGACCTTTTTCACATTGTTTCTGCGCATGCGTATACTGCTTAGGCCAAAAAAAAACAAGAGGACCATTGGTCCTGTAGCTCACCTGGGTCCATTCAGCCTCAGTACTCTAGGGTAAGTTACTCTAAGGCCATCTGTCAATTTGTTTTGGTGAAAAAGATTTTTAAAGGTTTTAACCATATATGGGCATGGAGGACATGTTGGTCATGTGACCTGGACGTTTGAAAAAATTTTCATTCCCTTAACCCCCTGAAGGCTCTATATGAAATTTGGTTTCAAAATTGGCCCAGGGGCTTTTGAGGAGATGGCAAAATGACAGAGTTCTGGGTCAAAAGTCAAAGAATGACCTTGACCTCTAGTACTCATGAATCTTCATGTACTCATTAAGATGACTGTAGATACCAATTTTTAGGCATAAATCTTCAAAACTTTCCATGAAATCCTATGTTCTAGCATTTTCCCACATTTGACTTTGCAGTAAAATAGTCAAGGTCAACACAAGGTCATTATTTTGAACAATCTTGATAGTGCTGGAATTCCCAATGCTACATACCAAGCTTCAAGGCCATTGGTCAATTGGTTCTGGAGAAGAAGATTTTTAAAGGCTTTTACCATATATGGTCCTGGGCTGTTTGAACAAATTTTCATTCCCTCAATCCCTGGAGGCTCTATTTTTGTAACAATTGGCCCATTTTTTAGGGGATTGTTTGATATTGTCAGAATATGAGAGTTCTGGGTCAAAGGTCAAAGAATGACCTTGACCTCTTGTACTCACAAATCATGTACTCATTAAGATAACTGTATATACCAATTCTTAGACATATCTCTTCAAAACTTTCAATGAAATCTTATGTTCTAGCATTTTCCCATATTTGACCTTGCTGTAAAAAAGATCAAGGTCAACCCATGGTCATAATTTGAACAATGTTGACAGTACTCGAGTACCCAAAGCTACATACCAAGTTTCAAGGCCATCGGTCAATTATTTCTTGAGAAGAAGATTTTTAAAGGTTTTTACCATATATGGGCATGGCGGCTATGTTGGTCATGTGACTTGGATCGTATGAATAAGTTTTTGTAACCTGAACTCCTGGAGGCCCTATACGAAATTTGGTTTCAATTGGCCCAGGGGCTTTTGAGGAGATTGTTTGGAATTGTCAAAATATGAGAGTTCTAGGTCAAAGGTCAAAGAATGACCTTGACCTCTTGCACTCATAAATCTTCATGTACTCATTAAGATGACTGTAGATACCAATTTTAAGCCCAAAATCTTCAACAGTTTCCAAGATATCTTATGTTCTAGCATTTTGCCATATAAAAGCATAAGGAAGCAAATTTGACCTTACCATAAAAAAGGTCAAGGTCAATCCAAGGTCATAATTTGAACAATCTTGGTAGTACTCCCGTACCTGATGCTACATACTAAGTTTCAATGCCATCGGCCTACTGGTTCTGGAGAAGAAGATTTTTTTATTTTTTACCATATATGGGCATGGCGGCCATGTTGGTCATGTGACCATGATCGTTTGAATAACTTTTTGTTCCTAAGGTCCCAGGAGGCTCTATATGAAATTTGGTTACAATCGGCCCAGTGGTTTCAGAGGAGAAGTCGTTTGAAATTGTGGACTGACAACGGACGACGACAGAGCCTGACCATACTATAAGCTCCCCCGGAGCCTCTGGCTTAGGTGAGCTAAAAATGTCTTGTTTCCGGAAACGTCACCAAAAAAAATAGGGTCGGTAGGTAGGAATTTTTTTTTAGAGAATTTTTTTAAACCTTCTCCGAACAAATTTTCGCTTACCGAGCACATAGCTGTGACTCTTAAACCCCTTTTCAAATGGGTGGAGTTCTTCTTAAACTGAATTCACTGAGCACGAGTGCGCAACGCTTCTGATGACTGATTTTTTTCGTCGAAACATGCTGGCATAATGCATTTTTCAATGTAAATCGCCACCACCGACGAAGCCATCTTGATGGAAGACACGATTGCAGTAATGGCGGTATGCGCCGTTTGGCTTACGCCGCGGGACTTGTATAAAAACCGGGACTACCGGCAAAAACGAAGATTGCCGATTTTGAGGCACCTTAAAAAATTTCAAGTCGGGTCCAAAAAAAGGGGTCGGTCGGGTTTCCGGAAACAAGACATTTTTTTGGCCTTAGGTAACGCAATATTTCCCGATAGTAGGCGAGACTTTACACGAATGGGGCAATTGGATTTTAAAGCATTGAGACTTTCTATATAATCAATGAAAATTAATTGTTTAAATCATTTTTATCTGATTTCTTTATTACTACATGATTGCTTATTTCAGATTGCTTATTTTTCGCATGATTAGAAAGGTTTCTCACAAACATTATGTAAAGTGCAAGGCATACCGCAAGGAAATATTTATTCCTAATTTATTTATCTATTACCTGACTCTATTTCTTTGAATGAAGTCTCAACAATCAGAAAATCATATGTATGGTTTGATATTGTACTAAATGAATAAAGGAAAATAAGTATTTAAATGATTAAATAATCCCTAAATAATTAACTTGTCTCATAAATTACTCTAATTGTTTGTTGCAGAAGCATATAATTTCTCTAGAGAGAAATTATATGCTTCTGTTTGTTGTTATTTCAATAGTCGTACTGGCGCATCCAAAAAGGCTCAGGATATCCATTGCCACACCTCCCGGCGCAACTCTGCCCATGAATTACTTTAATTATCTGAGGGTCTATTAACAATTAATTCAATCAACAGACCACGTATCAATGTTGACGATTTTAATTTCATTGCGGGGTGGTGGGCGGGCTATGGTGCTGGTTATAACTTCCGAACAGAACAGAACAAAACTTTATGTGCCAGGGCGTCCTTCTTATTTGGATAAAAGTAGGACACGGGTCTACTGAGTGTTTGCAGTAGGTGCGGGCGGGGGTTGTTTAGATATTTTTTCTCGTCTATCTCTTTTCTTTCTACCCACCTCAGGGAGAAGACCCGATACAGACTGAAATACTGTCTCAAAGGGCCATTAAACCCCAAAGGTCTGTTAAACCCCAAACAAACAAACAACCATTAATTTCATTGCATATCGGACTGCAAATCATACTCATGTATCCAGAACAAGTTTACTTGCAATTACGATTGATTATGCAATACTAATAATAGAAATAATAATAATGATAATTTTTACTTCTATTCAGGGATCAAGCTAGGGGGCGATTTGGGCGAAATAATCGCCCTAGGGGCCGAAATTTCGCCCTAAATTGGGCTTAGGGAGAAGTGGGAGTCTCCCTAAAAAAAAAAAAAAAAAAATTTTTTTTTTTTTTTTTTTTTTTTTAGAATTTTCATCAAATCATTCCACAAACAAGCTGTTATGACAATTTACCCTATAAACCCATTGCAGCTTATTAATCTTTCAATTTAATGTTAATAGTATGCATAATAGCTATTTTTATTTAAAACTGAATGAAAAATGTCATAATCGTGCAATACCACTTCTCCTTTCACGGCTGTCACTTCTCCCTATTTCAGCTGGAGGGAGAAGTCACTTCTCCCTAAACTTTGAGTCTAGCTTGATCCCTGCTATTATTAATAATATTCTAGACACATTGAAATGCTACTAATTATCACGTTTTTATACAGTAGGTGTCATAATGGCAGGAATAACAAGAGCTGTCGCCTGACAGCATAGCTCGCCTGAATAGGTGCTTGCACATTTATAAACAAAAGCTCAGAAGTAAGTGTTAAAATAAAATTAAAATAAAAAAATCCACATGAAATTTCAAAGTCCATGAGCTTGAGGTCAAAGAACTCAGGTGTGTGTGTGTGTGTGTGTGTGTGTGGGGGGGGGGGGGGGGGGGGGGGGGGCTAAGATGTTTCAAAACCTTGAACCATTATCTAAAATCAGTCCAAGTATTAGTATCAACTGAGTCCAAGTCCATAGTGGCACTGTGAAATAATTATGTCTTCATAAATATAAAACTTTAACCAAAACCTTTAAGGCGAAATTCAAAGTCCATGACCTTGACTTCAAGGTCATCCAGTGGGGTAAGTACATGGTGTTTTGTAAAAACGTGTCTAACATCAGTTCAAGTGCAAACTAAATCTCTGCCAAGCATTATGAATCAGTATGCAATTAGAAAACTTTAATAAAGACCAAATTTCCTAAGTCCCTGACCTTGACATCAAGGTCACTGAACGGGGTTGGGGTAGTTCTCTGCAAAGCTTTGAACTAGTATCTAACTATAGTGCAAATATAAAAAGAATCCATCTATGGGTTCAGGAGATATGTGTCTTTAAAAAACTTTAACCAAAACATCCAATCAATAAAAAGACAATTTTCTAAGTCCATGACCTTGACCCCAAGGTCACTGAGGGAGGTGGGGGTAGTACCCTTGAAAACCTTGGACCAATATCTAACTACAGTGCAAGTATCAAAGGAATCCATCCATGGATTAAGGAGATATTGGGCTTTATAAAACTTTAACCAAAACATCCAGTCCAAAAAAAATCTCAATTTCCTAGTCCATGACCTTGATATCAAGGTCACGGAATGGGGTGGGGGTGGTACCCTGTTAAACTTTGGACCAATATCTAACTATAGTGCAAGTATCAAAAGAATCCATCAATGGGTTCAGGAGATATAGGTATTTAAAAAACTTTAACCAAAACATCCAATCCGGACGCCGACGCCAGGGTGACAACAATAGCTCATTAGCTCTTCCTGAACTTTCGTTCAGGCGAGCTAAAAATGATAAAAATAAGAATAATTTTTACTAAAACTGGCTATTTGCTTCATCCTCAGAAACTTGAAATCCGCAGAACTTATTTCCTAAAAACTTATTTTATTTCAGTACAGAAACATGAATAAATAAATAAATAAATAGAAATACACAAATAAGTTAACCAATCAATCAAAACATTTATAACGAATTCATAATAATTACTCTTGTGATCATAATGAAATGCCTAGCTGCATGATGAAACATACAAGAAATTTCTTTTCCTACAGTATTTGTAATAAAATTAATTCTGAAATTAAATGTGTAAGAAAGCAGCAGATTATATACGTTTTAAAACCACGAATAAATTTCAAAACATGTAAGACATTTTGAGGCAAAGAAAGAAAGCTAGAAATAATAGATCATAAATGTGCAAAATGATTACCGATGCATGACATGTTGATTGGAATGTTAAGTTTTTTTTGAATTTCAAATATTTTCTACCTTATTGTTACTGTTATTATTATCCCTTTTTGCAAGTTAAGCTTTGAAATCAAAATGTTGTAGCAAATCTCCTTTTTAATCATTTAGTTTATATAATATTCGATTATTATTTAAAAAGCCTACTGAAATGTGTTGCTGTATCGAAGGTTATGCCCCGCGCATGTGAAGTAATGTGAAATCTCGCCAAATCACGGGCTGCGAGACTAGGGTAGATAACAATGTGAAAAAGGTCTATTAAACCTATATCAACGAGGATGTCCGATTGAGCGAAAAACATACTTGCTCGAGTTAATTCCCTTATATATACACTTGCGAAAAGGTACCTTCGTACGAATAAAAAATACTTATTTGGGCAAGTACTGATGTTGTCTTAAAAACTCTAACCAGCCTACAGAAAATCAAATCGGGTTTCAGCTTTTTTGTTGTTGTTTTTTTCATTCAGTGTTCCCACTCAAATTTTAAACTGAGGGTTTTTATACCCCCTATCTATAAAATTTGCGGGTATGAAGTAAAATTTACGGGTATGACTTTTTATCTAGAAAAAGTTATGGGCCGAAATGGACATGGGCTGAAATGACCCGGAATCCTTTGTCCGCTTCTTTTGCAAACACTAAAGTGCCGATGTGTTTCCAATTGTAGCCTGAAAAAACGAAGAAAACGGCTGTCATGCCTTTTTCCAGTCCTCGTTTTATCCAATATTAATCATTTGATGGATTCCTTTCCAAATGAAAAATAGAAAGTGCCGTTTCCAAACAGAAACAGCGAAAATAAATGCAAAAATACGGACAAATTCTGTCGGCCATTATGACAGTTCTCTTCTTCTTCTTCTTCCCGGAAATGGACAGGATTCCGTCTGGAATGTACTTTGTCCAGCGAGAGTGACTGGTGCGCAACATGACCGCACATGTCATTAATATTCATGCAGCCGATTAGTGGTCTTGTTTTCCAATAATGAATTTGATTGGCCGTAGAACTGATGTGACTTACGTGAATGAAAGCATGGTATCTTACTACGGCCCGCATTTCAGATCAAAACAGCGACTTCTGACTCTCTTCTCGGCTACAAAAATCATCTGGCCTGGCAGACTCGCAATAGAATGAAGAAAAATGATGATTTTTATATTTTTGAGAGAAACATATGCGCGTGAATGCACGTTCTTGCCCCAAAATTTATGCGTGATTAGACTGATCCGCGTGATTCACGCACAATTCTACGTGAATGGGAACACTGTCATTTGTAAAATTCTATTATAATGTTTTCTTTGGAAGTAATAAGTGACTACTTTGCACAGCCTTTTTCCCCGAGTGTCGGCCTGTGTATTGCGTATATGAGGTGACCTTTGCCGCTTGCCAAATTGGTGACAAGTGATATGCGCTAATTATCTAAGTCTTCTAAAAACATGACCACTGTTTACACCTTGGCGAGACAACTGACGCTTTGATTGTCTGTGATAGCTTTTGACACGCTGTTGATTTAAATTATGTAAGCAACCCAATTAACTTTTGATGGTTATTTTCTATTCCAATGTCGTGAACACCGACAAAAAACGCCGAAAAATCCGCAATCTGTTAAAAAAAAAATGGGCGACACAGGACAACCGATATCCGCAATATATCGGTCGGATGTATAATGGCGCTCCAGTGTATGTATCTGCCAGTTCTCTAAGCAAGCAAGTAAATTATGCTTGCAGAATAGTCCCAAGAAAAATTCTTCCTGCAATTGTAAATTTTTCAACTTGCAGTTGGGAAAAAAAGGTACTATTTTGAACTGGGACTGGTGCCTTTTATGGGCACCACTTATATTGGGAAAAATCACTTGACAGTATAGACCACAAGGCCAAACATTGTAAAGGCAAAAGTTAGTATGTAAGAACTACAATTTGAGTTTGTCAATACATTCATTCACAGGGACTATGCCCTGCACATACAGCAGAGCTTTAGATAAGAGGGGGTACTGAGATAATTAGGGATAATTTTCGTTAATTCTGCATAAAAACGTATGTTGTGACCCCTCATATGAACTGTCTCGACGACACGGTTCAGATGAGGGGTCACAACATATGGTTTCAATGAGAAATAAAAAAAATTACCCTTCAATTATCATCAAATACCCTTCTTATCTATAGCTCTGCATACAGGTTACATACTCGCAATCGGATTTTCTGTTCACGAGGTTATGAATGAGGCATAAGATTGAGACCTTTCCTCCGAGATGATATTGCCAGAACTTGCGAAATCAAATATAGTCATCTTGTTTGCATTTAGTGTTTTGCAGACATGTTGAACAGGACTGGAAAAATTCACTCGTCCACTCGCCATGGCGAGTGCCTCAAGCTACAGGACGAGTAGAATTTCTCAGTACTGCCATGGTAACCTATTAATTTCACTATACATCTTGTAATGCAGGACGAGTGACAATTTTATGAATTTTCCAGCCCTGTTGAATATACGAGTGTGTGTCTTGCTCCATGCGGACAATCTTGATTGGTCTGTTGACAGTCTATTCATCTGGCTAACACCTGCAATAATCCAATAAATTATGATACCTGCAAGCATTTTACAGACAGTGGTGATATCGTTTTCAAATATCAGGGATCTCGGGGACGCCGAATTCGGCGTCCCTGGACGCGAAAATTCTGATCCGGACGCCAATAATTGCCTTCCGAGGATTCCCGCGGACGCGATATTTTTCCGGCTGTACTCCTTTAAAATCTCCTAAAATGTCAGTTTTCACAAGTTGTGAAGAAGACACACGTCGCTGACACCTTTGACAGAACTATGGAGGAGCCATTTATCTGAATCGATAATAAATAAAATCGTCGTAAATTTACCTGGAATTTCACACCTTCTTAATCCCCACTACCGTAGCAGGGCACGTGTCAGTATTACTTTCTTAATCGCTAATAACCGGCGATCTTTTTATCAATATAAACAAATTGGGTCAACACGGTATCTTTGTCTTAGATCTACCGCCTCGCATGATTGGTCAGTTTACATCTTTACCGCATGGCATTAATTGACAGAAGGTGGGACTTTAATGGCTGTGTCAGCAAATTAAAATTACAATATATTACTCTCGCCAATATGATGAGAGCCCGAGAGGGGCAACTGCCGTCTCATAAAAGAGAATCTTTACGAGAAAATTTTGATTTTCAGGTAGATCTAGCCTGCCGAAGTATGAGCCTTTTCTAAGGCATGTTTTCTATTTCCCGACTGTTTGCAGTAAGCTCGTCCGCTGTGCTTGATGGGCGTTGCACGTGTATATTAAATCAGTTTTTTTTTTTAACTCGGAAAATGCAATCGGTAATTTCAAGTTGCTAGAAGCGGCCGTCAGAGGTAATTATATTATATTTTAGCAAGGCCAGTTGTTGCAATTCCTGGAAACCGGTGACTTTTTAGATCTTCGGTTCGTGCACTTTAAAATTCTTTCCCGCCGTTTTTAGTCTGTTTCCCGCCATATCTCAAGCACCACGTGCAGAACGAGTACCAGTGTAGATCTATAAATAACGCTTTGGGAAATCCGCGAGTTCTAAACAGACATTTTAACACGCGGTATTGGAACTCTTATTGGCACAGATAGGCGCAGATATTCGCAGTTAATGTACATGTATAATTCAATAAACAAAGGAAGATTTAACGACAGGTACCCTTTCATTAAAGTGTAAATTACATGTAAACGGATTTCTGCGTTTGATGTCAGCGGGTGGGGTAAGGTGCGCCGACGTGGTGGGGAGGGGGGGGGGGGGGGGAATGGAAGGAGGGAGATGGTTGAGATAAGTTGTTATTATTACTGAAAACAATGTTGCAGTGGAGTGGACATCGCTGAATAGTACTGAACTCTGAACTGTAGCTATTACATGTTACACTTCTGCTGAACTTCAGAAGGGAAAAGTAAATTAATACCTTTGACTTAAAATGGAAGATTTACCAAATAATTGTCAATGTCATATCTTTTTACATTTCTATAATATAATCATTTGATGTCCAATCACAAAAGCATTGCCCTTTGCCCGTCCAGTCCTGTACAGGCCTTTTTCATCTTTTGTATCCCTCAGGGACAATATCAAAAGACAATTTTAACTACATAAATAAGATTATTTTACAGGTTAAATTTTATGTTAAAACATATGGGACTCCCAATTTTTCAGGATGGGACTCCTACTTTTCAGATGGGACTCCTATTTTTGGAAAAAGGGGAGTCCCGGACTCCTATTTTTAAAATTCAAGTGAGAACCCTGAATATGTCGGGAAACATCAAACGGCCGTACATTTAACAATCATCAGACGTATGCCAGACGACAGAGGTCATGCGGTACAAGGAAAGAGATCATGGATTCTAATTGCTTCGACTTGAAATTTGATAGAGAGGTGGGAGACAGATAAACATTTCATAATATATGAGAATTTCACAAATTTTTGGTCAAGTGCCTGTGTTCAGAAGATACGTTTGACCTGTAAGATAATGCAGCCATTATAGGGCTATGATTACAACGAATGGGTCACTGCTCCGAAGGACAGCACACTTGTTAACATCGCCCTGCAAATGATGCTAGAAAAACGCATTGGGACATAGGAAGATTTGGGCGGGGATCGAACCCACGACCTCTGGTTTCAGAGTCAAGTGCACTAACCACTGAGCCACCACGCAAAGTTAAAAAAACTGTAAAATGGGATATTTCCAAATTGCCCTGGTCATTTAACATGAAATGCACCTTTTTTCTTCTCTAATCTTTAACAATTGTTCATTGCTTTGCGGCTGCAAACCCGCAGTGAGGCTTGAAAACTTCCGGCCCTGCTTCAGCGGTTGGACGTTTTCTTTGCTCAGTTCCCACTCATCTGCTGGAGAATTTCGGTCCATTGTGTGGAGGAATATCAATGCTACAGCAAAAGCATATTGTTTGAAATGATCTCTAAGTGAGTTTTACAATTTTCGATAATAAATAGGATTATTTCACTTTGTTGTCATTCCCGCTTTTGCTTTAAAAGCACGCATGCGTAAACAAAAATGTAACCGAATGTACCATAATCGACCCCATCGAGGGCTGGTATAAAATGCAGCTTTTACGCAGCTATATAAAATATATAGGAAAAACGCAGCCACTAAAGAAATGGTAGGGAACGCAGCCAATATAGACACAGTAGGAAAAGGTGTTAATAGGCATTTCGTTGATTGTTAAATCGTGTGAACTGACTTCAGACATAGATATGGTTTGAAACTTTGCAATTTCCTTTTACATGTAATGAAAAAAAAAATAAAAATAATTTTATTTTGATTATTTTATTTTGTACACAGCTGATAAAGAAATAGAAAGCAACGTTACTAAGATGTAATATAACAAGAGTTGTCAGAAGACAACAAAGCGCGCCTTATGGGTGCCTGATTCTCACAGTCACAAAGACCTACAAATATATCAGGTCATCTGCAGTGTCAGACTGAGCCATTATCCCAGGTATATGATGCATACATACTAAATACACCTAAAATACTAGAAATGTTTTTCAGAGAAAAACTGATGTCCCCCCACCAGCCCATTTCCCATCATCTCTAATGAATAAAAAGCCTGAACAAGTAAAATATCTAGACAAATTTGGAGAAAATCCATCCACTGGTTCTTAAGATATCCTACATAGATGACTAGGACTTTGAAAATGAGGTCAAGGTCACCAAAATCAAATCACCTCTTAAACTTGTCCAAATGATTTATCCATGCAAGATTGGCGAAATTCCATCCATTGGTTCAGGAGATATAGTGGATACCAGAAAATGTCATGTAAGTCCTCCAGTGACCTTCAATATGAGATCAAGGTCACCAAAATCTAAGCAGCTCTTAAACTTGTCCCAATGATGTATGCATGTAAGTTTGGTGAAATTCCATCCATTGGTTCAGGAGATTTAGTGGGTACAAGAAATTGTCATCTAAGTCCTCCAGTGACCTTGCAAATGAGATCAAGGTCACCAAAATCTGATCAGCTCTTAAATTTGTTGCAATGATATATCCCTGAAATTTTGGAGAAATTCCATTCATTGGTTCAGGAGATATAGTGGTTACAAGAAATTGTCATCTAAGTCCTCCAATGACCTTGAAAATAAGGTCAAGGTAACCAAAATCTGAAAACCTCTTAAACTTGTCCCAATGATGTATCCATGCAAGTGTGGTGAAATTCCATCCATTGGTTCAGGAGATATAGCGGTTACAAGAAATTTTCATCTAAGTCCGCCAGTGACCTTGAAAATGAGGTCAAGGTCATCAAAACCTAATCACCTCTTAATATTGTCCCAACGATGTATCCATGCCAGCTTGGTGAAATTCCATCCATTGGTTCAGGAGATATAGTGGGTACAAGAAATTGTCATCTTTGTCCTCCAGTGACCTTGAAAATCAGGTCAAGGTCACCAAAATCTAATCAGCTCTTAAACTTGTCCCAATCATGTATCCATGCAAGATTGGTGTAATTCCATCCATTGGTTTAAGAGATATCACTGGTACAAGAAATTTTCATGTAAGTCCTCCAGTGACCTTGAAAATGAGGTCAAGGTCACCAAAACCTAACCACCTCTTAAACTTGTCCCAATAATGTATCCATGCAAGTTTGGTGAAATTCCATCCATTGGTTCAAGAGATATCGCGCATACAAGAAATTGTCATCTATGTCCTCCAGTGACCTTGAAAATGAGGTCAAGGTCACCCAAATCTAATCAGCTCTTAAACTTGTCCCAATAAGGTATCCATGCAAGTTTGGTGAAATTCCATGCATTGGTTCAAGAGATATCGCGCATACAAGAAATTGTCATCTATGTCCTCCAGTGACCTTGAAAATGAGGTCAAGGTCACCTAAATCTAATCAGCTCTTAAACTTGTCCCAATAATGTATCAATGCAAGTTTGGTGAAATTCCATGCATTGGTTCAAGAGATATCGCGCATACAAGAAATTGTCATCTATGTCCTCCAGTGACCTTGAAAATGAGGTCAAGGTCACCAAAATCTAATCAGCTCTTAAACTTGTCCCAATAATATATCAATGCGAGTTTGGTGAAATTCCATGCATTGGTTCAAGAGATATCGCGCATACAAGAAATCTGTCAAAGGGACGCCGACGCCGACGCCGACGCCCGGAATCCGCACTGAAAACAATATGTCCCTCCTCACCTTTGGTGGGGGGACATAATGAAGCAAATCACTGAATGATAAAATTTATGTTAGAGCGACCAATATGATGTTAATCTATAAACAGCTTTGGAGACACAAGGCAAAATCACTGAACCATGAAATATAGGTCACAGTGATCTATAAATAATATGATGTCATTCGGGATGTCAGACCGATCCACTACGCCAGATGTGATGTTAATCTATCAAACAGTGCTTGAAATATAAGACAAAATCACTGGACCATGAACAAAGGTCAAGGGCACAGGTGTCAGCATGGTAGCTCTGCAGCTGAGCACTGCAATTATAGGGATATGCTATTTGACCAAGTATCAAGTCTCTTCTGTCAAAGGTTTCATCAAAACTAAAAAATTTTGCCTTAAAAACAGTGCCAAATGGCAAAGTCAGTCAACCGTAACATATAGGTCAAGGACATACAATTGTGTCATGCAGCTGCTGCAGTCATATGGATGTATATATGTACCAAGTATGATGATTGTAGCTGCTGTAGTTTCTAAGATACAGAGTTGAACATGGAGCTAAACGCAATTGTTAACATTGGTTAACCTGATCACGGACGCCGACGAGGACGCTGACGGGTACGCTAACGCTAACGCTGACGCGGACGCTAACGCTAACGCTAACGCATACTCGGACTACGACGCCGGGGGTATAGCATAAGCTCTCCTTTGCTTCGCAAAGGCGCGCTAAAAAGGGTAATAATCATAATAGGACAGTGGCTGTTTTAATTCATTTATTTATTTATTTATTTATTTTTTCATTTTTACTTTTTATTTATTCATTTTTTTTTCATTTATATTATATTTTTTTTCAAATACAGTGGACTCGACAGTATCGGATCATCGACAGTATCGGATCACCCTTATGTTATCACCCATTTTCCTCACAAATGAAGCAAATATTTTTTACCATTATATTACAGTAATCGAGTTAAACCAATGACAAAGTGCAGGGTGAAAATTTCAATCGAAATGTGCGGCTGTGAAACAAATCAGAGTTGTTGAAAAGCTTGACCCCTCTTCAGCGGCGCTTGCATTTTGTCTGTTGCTCGTTACTCCCAAAACAAATTTCGGTTGTTTACACAATTTTATAATGTGTCCTGGCATCCCTCAACTTGCAGACATTCATTATTTTCGTGACATCCCAGTATTTGATGAAGCTAGAGACTTGAAAAGTTGGGCACCAATGTGCGGCAGTAACGGATCATTATATAAGTTGAACTGAAATACAGGCATTACCTGGAAAACTATATGTCAAATGCAGGCCTGATGCTGAAAGTAAGTCATAAATCAACCACCTGAATGACTTCCGTGTCTTCTTTAAAAAAAGATCGGTATAAAAAATAATAAAATATTTTTTTTTGTAAAATATCCCCCATCTCACGCCCCACACACTACCGTCTGATAAGAATCCGGGTCGTTTCGGCCTTATTCCCCTTCGGCATGGGTCGTTTCGGCCCGATTTCCGGGGTGAGTCATTTCGGCCCAATTGGGTGGGTCGTTTCGGCCCAATTTCAAAGGTGGGTCGTTACGGCCCTATTTTATGGGTGAGTTGTTTCGGCCTTAATTATTTAGTAATACTATTTTTTCCAAAGTTGTGATGCTGGGGTTCAGTTCAGTTCAGTTCTCTTATCGACGTTACCCAAGTGGCTCAACGGTACGTAACCATAGTTGCACACACTTGAGTTGTTTCGGCCTTAATTATTTAGTAATACTATTTTTTCCAAAGTTGTGATGCTGGGGTTCAGTTCAGTTCAATTCTCTTATCGACGTTACCCAAGTGGCTCAACGGTACGTAACCATAGTTGCACACACTTGGCGCCGTGTGTCCGTCCAAGTGTGAGTCCGTGGTGCTGGGGAGAATTTCTCTTTAAAATCCCGACTTTCAAGAACTTATTTACAATGAAATAATTTTCACACCTCTGAATTAATAAGCAAACAGGGTAGTTAACACATTTTGAAAATAGGTAATTAAAGAACCAGTGACAGTACAAACATTATTTATTGGCGACCGATAAAGATAATTAGGCATCAAAGGAAAATTAGAGCTTAAATGGAAAACAAAATTATGTAACAATGAGGTGTCTTGCCTGTCATCGGATAGATAGATAGATAGATAGATAGATAGATAGATAGATAGATAGATAGATAGATAGATAGATTCATACATACAAACATATGCAGGCCATTCAGATAGATAGATATATAATATATATGCAGGCCAGATAGATAGATAGATATGACTGGGATAAAGACACATTTTTGTCTATTACAACTATGGGGAAAAAGTCAGGCCGAAACGACCCGCTAAAATTGGGCCGAAACGACCCATCCCGGAAATCGGGCCGAAACGACCCAGGCCGAACGGGAATAAGGCCGAAACGACCCGGGGCCGAACGGGAATAAGGCCGAAACGACCCGTTACCTCTGATAATGACGGTTATGCGTAGCAGATCTAATCTTCCGCTAAACATTCTGAAGAAACATCCAACATCAGCTCGCATGTTTGTGAACCCATAAATGTTTTGCGTTCATCAGCTGGACATTTGTACACTGCGTAGACCCAGATTAATGCAGCAGAACTCGTTGAATGACCATGTAGTGTTCATACTCTGTTTGCATTGATATTCCAGTGCTAAGGCGGAAAATCACCATAAATTTCTTCATCCTGATCAGACGCTACCGCCTTATCAGGGTGTATTCTTTGCGAAGTCGGATTATGGTCTATACTGTTTGAGTAGTTGCGTGCTAAAGGGGCGCAGGGGATAATTGAGCTAAGAATTATTGACATACTTGTACATTTGTACACATTCAACTGTTAGCTAACGTTGCCGGTGACGGGCCACGTGAAAAATATCGCTGAAAGGCCGTAAAAGTTTCCTCACAGAGTTTAATAGGTCCAACTGTTTATGTAGCCAAATGATTGAGGCTATGTAGTTTGTCAGAGCGCCTCGGAGGAACTCTCTTATAAAATAATATCATATGATCCGATACTGTCGCAACTGATTCGTTACTGTCGTTAGACCCTCTTGTAAGTCTGGATAGGTTATCTGCCCTTAAAGGAATAAATTTCGTAAATATTTTGACATGGATAGATAGAAGGGATATTTTGCAAGTGTTATGTGTAATAACATACAATAACATACATAATGTTAGAATTCATAACTGAACTTGATCCGATACTGTCGAGTCCACTGTATGAAATAGTGTTTATGCATAAATTGAAAGTACTTAATTTTTTTTTTTCAGAAATATCATCAATATTTTACATTTGAAGTTAGATATAAATGAAAATTAAAAGTTTGACTAATGGACGTAATTTGATCATAAAATAGTTTGCCGCCTGTTGGAGAAGCGCCGTGGCTCAATGGTTAGTGCAGAGAAGCGCGTTGACTCATTGGTGAGTGCACTTGACTCTGAAGCTAGAGGTCGAGGGTTCGACCCCCCGCCAAGGGCGAAGTCTTCCTATGTCCGAACGCGTTTTTCTAGTATCATTTGCAGGGATGATGCCATAACAAGTGTGCCATCCTTCGGAACTGGACGTTAACTGGAGGCCCCCTGTGCAGGGAGAGTCATTCCCTGGGCAGGTTAAAGATCCATACTATAGCTACATGGCTATATGTAGACTTTCATCCTGCAACACCGGAGTGTACAACAGTACAGAATTTATTTTTCAGATTTCTGCGCAGAAAATTACCCTATGATTTTTCCATATAAAAACACTTTTTTTAAACAGCAAGTCCCTATATTTTGTATTTCAAACTGTAGAGAACAACAAAAATAAGAAATCTGCTAACTTTCAGGAAGATACAATGATTTTTTATAGTTTTATTCAGATTTTTGTATATACCACAAATCACCACCTTAAACTCAATGGGGAAGACCGATAAGATGCTTGGCTTAGCCTCGCATCTAATCTTTTCCCCCAACTCATTAACAAGGCCGTCGTCGGCGGTCCGGCCAGTCCGGCCATGGCCGGACCACTTTTCCGGCCGACTATGGTATTGGCCGTACCACTTTTTTTCATTCGGCCGAATATGGTATTGGCCGGGCCACTTTTTCCGCTTTTCCTTCTTTGCCTTGGTCTCATAATGCATCAAAATCGCTTCTAGAGACGTCCTGAATTCAAAACTTTTCTTGGGGGAGGTCCCCCTCCCCCCTCCCCCCACCCTTACGACAGGACGGACACCCTCCTCTCGTGTTCTCCCCCACTCGTGCCTTCGGCACTCGGGGAACACCTTTTGCAGTCTTTAATATCGCTTCTAGAGACGTCCTGAATATTTTCAAATATTTTCTCATGGGAGGTAAATACTCATAAATTCAATTCAGTTTTACAAGCGAAATTGGTCTCAAAATGCATTAAAATCGCTTCTAGAGTCGTCCTGAATTCAAAGATTTTCTCGGGGGAGGTCCCCCAAACCCCGCTTAAGAGAGGGGAATACCTCTCTCGTGCTCTCCCCCACTTGTGCCTTCAGCACTCGGGCCGTACCATGGCCGCACCACTTTTCAAAACCCGACGACGGCCCTGATTAAACAAATTCAATAATACATGAGCACTCATTTAAAAGCCTCTATACAGAATAAATGGTGTTAAGTATATATACAAAAGTGGATTTATAGAAATTATTTTTGTGCAAGTGAGCAAGGGCTTACGTATGCCCCCGGCCAGTGCCATCGCTTTATGGCTAGACAGACAGATGAACAGTCAGACAATCTTTATCAAACTCCACAGCAGAGCTAGTCAAAAGGTTAGATTTTCGATTTCAGAAATATAAGGAATTATACTAACAGCACATAAAACTTTAATGCCACTTTCATTCACGAAATTTCAAAGTCTGTAACCGTGACCTTTGGATGGCCGGATGGATGGTTCAATATTGATGGGTTCAGAGGTTTTCAAATAAAATATCAGACTAAAAGCTGTAATGGTTTTTAACAGTTTCCTACTAAATTGATTTAGTATGTTAGCATAATTAGTTAGTAAATATGGTAATACATTCCAGTCTTTTGGTCATGTTGATACAGCAATAACAATTTATTTGATAACAGTATTAAATAATTAAATGTTTAAGAGTTCATCATACTTCCTTACAAACACAGTAGCAACAATTAATCTGATTGGCTACTGTAACCATTTTGATCCCCAACGATGTTTGACTGTTCTGTTACACCTAGATAATCTCTGACACACGTCAGATAATTACCTGTATAAACAAACTATTTAAAGTATTGTTTGAAGAGCAACATGTACATAATATACACAGATACATTAAGAATCATTATTGAGCTCCCACATGTATTTATTTTGCAAGAAAATGAAAGCTTCTCTGTTCTGAAGAAGAATTACTGATAAAATTTAGAATTACTGCCAACTAATCCTAAGAGAAATGCATTTTCTATATTGCGAAATGAAATGAAATACAAAAGAAACAAATGATAACAAAATACTTAATTACCCCCAAACTGTTCTTATATTTATTACGGCATATATTTTGCCATTTCTTATACTAAAAATTATAAACTATCTGTTTATCATATCTGTCTATTTCCAACTAAATGATTAATTCAGACGGAGAATACACAGGTCGACTAGCTCTTTCGGAACCTTATCTGACCATTTCATCCAGAGAGTTAGATCATAATTATTTCATTTATTTTGTTGGTTATCATTGGTGAACTGATCACTTTTCATTAATACACACTGTTCCATTGATATACCTTGGTAAGCAACATTTACATATAATTATTGATAATATGGTAATTAATCTTAACACTTTTAGCATAAGTAATTATAATATCATAGTTAAAATAATAATAATAATAACAGAAAAATGAATTAAACAATTATCAAAGATATGATATAGGCTATTACCAGAGGAAAGCAGTTTAACGTTTTCTTTATAAATTCTGATTTTAGGCTGATTAAGTGTTGTTTTAAACTTAACATTAAAATGCCTAGTTTATCTTCTCAATAACTCAGACCCGAAAGTTTTATATGCAGAGAATAAGAAAATGAAAATAGTATTTTACTCGAAAAAGTCAGCCCGCCAAAATTCTTCAACCTGATAGATTGGGATAAATGTCAAAAGGCATATGCTTAAGTATTCCATTTTCCCAGTCCATAAATTGAATCATCGTTTATTTGTTTGCAAATTTTCTGCAGAATTTGTAACAAAAAACCTACAGAATTAAAATATGCTAAACTTTTGGAGAGGTATATTGTAAACTGCATTTTATACAGGCCCCCGATCGATTGGAAGTGCGCGTTGATTAAAATCACCGGTCGCACTAAATAACGCAATATTTTGCTTGGCCGTTTAGGGTTCAATGGTGGTTTTCTTTTTCTCCTCCCATTATTTCAGTTGTGCTGTGACACCCAGGGATCTCCAGGTGTTGCAATACTTTATTTCTGACGAGTCATTCATTGTCTTTGATTCCGTAATAAATTTATTTAGGAATATTAAGATCATTTAAGAAAGTAACATATACTAGAGCAGTTGCAGGTGTTATCGACAGTCGGTAATTATTGACACCCCATTTTTCGCTTGTCTATATAACGGCATTTTCGTACAAACTGGGTGTTGCAATATTGCAATTTCATTTTGATTTAGAAAGTAATGTGAAAATACAGTCGAACTTTGATGGCTCGAACTCGCCGGGACCACCGAAAAAAGATCGAACGATCGGTAGTTCGAGCCATTGAAGAACAACTCAACATGATCCAACTTTATGTACTATGTTTTTCTATCATAACAACGACAAGTGCCTGTATTTTGATCGGTCACTCTTTGAACCTTTGCACTTTAAGGTAGATAAAACAAAACAACACACGAGCATATGTTTATAATTTGATTTACAATATAAAAAGATCAGGTTAAGCATGGACGTAGCAAATCTAATGACCAAACTTGTAATCGGTGGGATCTACATTTAGTCCGGTCATTAAACTTGGAAACGTTTTACAAGGAAATAAGTGCGAGCCATCGGTGTTTTTTTACATTGAAAGTGGTTTCTAGGGACCAGACTTGGGGTTCGAGCGTTCGAGCCATCGTTGTTCGAGCCAAGTGTGGCATGTTTAGTTAAAATGAATAGGGATTTTGCCGGAAAGTCAGTTCGACCGAAACATGGTGTTCGAGCCTTCCGAGTTCAAACCAGTGAAGTTCGACTGTAGCAGAAATATTAAGTGTTTGGATAGCATGAAAAACAATGCCTTTTAAACAAAGGTGGAAAGGGAGGCAACTCAGACATATAGTTATTCTAACTGTGATAAAGCACATTCATCAGTTTTATTCCTTAGAGAAGGTCACAGTATAAAATGATAAGAGCTGAGTGTGCCACTTCCTTCAAAAAATATGTGTTCATGTGACCTCCAAGGTGTTGATAAATGCCCTAATTTCAGCATGGATGCAGTTTTTAACATTCGAATTTAAAATTTTCCTAAAATTCACTTATCTTAAAAACCAGTTAAGAAAACTAGTTTAACCTTAATAAGTAAAATTCTTGTACTGGTGCCTTTTTATTTGTGTATGTGCTTAAACGTTTAGTGCTCTGGACTTTTTAAGAGTTATATACGATAATCTGCTATGTAGTATTATGCTGTATTAATCTGCTTATCTCACTTTTTCTTTTACAGTCTTTCACGGTTGATAACTTTGCTGCACTCTTTAATTGCACACCGGGGGATCGGGCGTCAGACTCTATGATGGCCCCGACCTAAAGCTATATATTTTAGTTGGTTGGGACCGGAGCCTTTTTGTCTGTTGCTTGGTCCACCGGGGCTCAACTGGTTACCTTCTTTTGCTTCAGATTTCCAGTGGGATTGTTTGGCAGGCCAGGGATCTCCACCTGTCAGACGGCCCGTTGTATCTGTTGAGTCCTCGTCTTTGCTTCTTCATGGTGTTGAAATTTGATTTATGTGTTTACCGTGATGATTCATTGACGAGTTAGAGGGTTATCATGCGAACCGAACAACCAACTAAATGTTTTGTACCACTTCAGAAACTGAGGGTGAGGTTGGGCCTGTAAAATCGATTTAAGCCCCCCCCCCCCCCCCCCCCCCCAGTAATTCATTACTGACCGTTCCAAGGCGGTAGTTCTGTTGTGGTTCTCTGTTGCCTGTTTTTTGGTGTCAGAGTTTCTGTGATGTTTTACCTTATGTATGTTCTTATTATTTTTGGTTCGGTTTGGGTTGCTGAGTGGCCACCTTTTGGGAACAAGCTGCTCACTTGGTTGGCCATATGTTCTCTGTATCTTGATTATTTGTAATCTTAGTTGTTTCCAACTATGGTTTGAGGGCTGGATTTGGATTTTGATTGTTTCAGTTCCTGGTCTTTGCATACTTTTTACTTTTTTTCTATCTTTGAATTTGAATAAATACTGCGATTTACTAAGTTATAGACGGTCAAAAGCCCTTAAGGGCTTATGTTTCTTGTTGCCTTTTGTCATGTCGTCTGAAAATAAAATTCTTATCTTATCATATCTTATTTAGAGTTTTCATATTTTGGGGATTAAAAATGAAAAAAAAAAAAAAGTCATACTTATTTTTGTTTAAATTTACCAGTGTTTTTTTTTCTATTGAGGTAGTTAAAATAAGGAATATTGACGGTTAGTTGTGATTTTGATGTAATTTTTTTTAAAAAAAATATCTGAACTAAATAATCACACTTAATTAAAAAAAATATTTTCAACATCAATTTTGTTATCAATTTCATTAAGGGGCAAATGGATTGTTGATAAATGGTCCAGGTTGTTGATAACTGGTGCCAAACGCTACATGATATATGAGATAGGGAACTCTTATGAAAGGTTACTATAAACAGTTTTGTTTTCCATTCATCCTGTTGACAGATGATTTTGATAATGAGAACAAATCAGTTAATTATGGTTTTCATATAACTTTCTGTTACAACAAAAGTGATAGCTTAAGTTGTCGGTAATGCATGCCTCTTCTCTTCTAAAAGTGACGATTGAAATTAAACTTTAAGAACTAATCAACAAGTATGTAAGAGCAAGCTGAAATGATATTTATGAAATTTTAAATGAATTTAATATACATTCTGAGAAATCATATTTTTTAGGAATCTTCAACGCAATACGAACAAACAAGGGTCTGATGAACCAAAGCAGAACTAAGGGCGAGGGTTCGTCGACAACAAACCGGTCATCCTCTACCCCCCTCCCCCTCCCGAATCCCCACCCACATTAATTTTGATTGCTGGCCGTCCAAAAGCGGCACTTCTGTTTCGGTAATTTCCTAGTTGTTTTATGTGTTGTTCGTTGCTTCGTCTGTTATTGATATATTGTTAGTGATATGTTAAGGTGGTGATTATCACTGATTTGGGGCAAAAACAAAAATCTGCATAAAATGCTGAAAATGCAACAGATCTTCCCAAAATTTAGCAGATGCCTTCTTTATGTTGTTTCTCACAATTCAGAATCCCAATATGCAGGACTTGTTGATGCTGAAAAGGATTTATATAAGAAAAGATCAAAGGTAATTTTGTGCGAAAAAATCTAAAAATGACCATCATTATTGAAAATGTAACTAGGTCTGAACATAAATTAATGCATTATAAAGAGCGTCCTAGCAACTATTTTTTCTATTTTTTTGCACGCTATCAGGCTGCGCAGATTAAAAAAAGGGTGTGACTTGTGTCCAAATATTTGTCTAAAATACACAGTAGAGTCTATTTTCAAGGTTGAATAATTTCAATAACACACCTGTAATGGTCATTGTAATGTATTATTTATACTGTGAGTATGATATAGGTATAACTAAACTAACCTACCTGTATTTCATGAATGCAATAAGTATGCATGCACCATATCATGGCGAGACATTTGAAAAAAGCTACTGTTTTTATCTGGTCTACCTTACAATTTGAGAAAGAGTTGGAACAAATTATTGCTAGGACGCTCTTTTTAACTCATCAAAGTATCTTCAGAGTTAAGTACATTTTCAAGAACAATTTTATTTTTCAGATTTCTGCGCAGAAAACTTTCCATATAAAACACTTTTTAAAACAGCATGTCCCGATATTTTGTATTTCAAACTGTAGAGAACAACACAAATAAGAAATCTGTTAACTTTCACGGAGATACGATAATTTTTTGTAGTTTTATTCAGATTTTTGTATATACCACAAATCACCACCTTAAGCCTAGTCCTAAAATGAAAACAGAGAAAAAAGGTAAAAAATACTATTATTGTATTTATGTTTTGGGACAAAAAGCCCGGTTTTAAAATGTTAGATATATTCACGGGTTTTTAAGCTCGCGAACTCATCATGCTTTCCTATTATTCCTTTGTAAAATCATTATGTTCGCGGATATTAAAGTTCGTGCATTTATGTTGACCGCGAAAATCGCGAACATTAGTACAGCGCGAACATTTGTACAATTACAGTGGTTGTTTAATTTTGTTTTTTCTTTTTTGTATAATTTGTTCTTATGGTCAAAACTGATGCTTTCGTTGGTCTGTTTGTTGGTTTTGACTTGGTTGAACAACCTCGTATCTGATGAACTAAGGCAGAACCAAGGGCGAGGGTTGGTCCCCCCCTTACCCCACCCCAATCACATCAGTAATTTCATTGCCGGGCGCCCAGGAGCGGCACTTCTGTTTTGGTTCTTCTTGGTTGCTTTTTGTGTTGTTTGTTGCTATGTCTTTTACTGATTTATTCTTTGTGATGTTAAGGTAGCCCGGTTGTCATCTGCGTACAGGGAAATTGCTGTCCACCTGGCTGCCGCTTGTGATGTCTTTGTGGTGTCTATTTTATGCCCTGTAGAATTGTCTTTGCTAAAGACTCTTTTTCCCGCATGGTGTCTTGGCTGGGATCTGAGATTGAATTTTCCTGCTTACTTTTATTCTAGATCATCGCTTTTCAATTGTTTGGACCCTGCCTTATTATAATTGAATCGACTGCCTTATTATAATTAACTAACAAACAAACAGTCTTTGCCCTCACAAAACATCCGGAAGATGGACGTGGCATAGCCCAGATGGGAAACATCACAATCAGATTGATTACATCTTGGTGAGGAAGCGCTTCCGATCAGGAGTTAACATCCACAGGACAAGGAGCTTTCCTGGAGCAGACATAGGAAGTGACCATGACCTGGAGCTGAGATTTCCAAGCTCGTCTAAAAAAGACGAGAAAGCCAACCCAGTCAAGCCTGAAGTTTGATCTTGAGAAGTTAGGGACCCAGATGTGGCATGTATTTTTCAAGCAACAAAAATAGGGAAGTTCGCACCACTCATTGGTCTGAGGGATGATGACATGGACATAGATACCATGATTATCACCTGCAATACAGCAGTGACTGATGCAGCCAGTGAGGTACTTTGGAAGGAACGCCGCAGGAAAAAGCCCTGGGTCACCCGTGATGTTCTCGACCTCTCTGATGAGAGAAGAGATTTGAAGAGGAGGCGCTATGAAGTTGAAGGAGCAAAAGAATACATGGAAGCTAATAAGAGGATTCAGAAGGCAATGTAGAAAGCTAAGGAGGACTGAATAGCTAGTCAGTGCGAGGAGATCGAAACTTGCCTGAACAAAAACAACAGCAAGAGCGCATACCAGCTAGTGAAGGACCTAACTTCAGAGAAACAGGGTAGGTCCACAGCTATTCAGGACAGGTCTGGGAAATGTCCTACAGAAGAACAAGAGATTCTCAGAAGATGGACAGAATATTGCTCAGCACTAAACAACCATGCAAGTGAAGGTGACAGTGCGGTTCTGGACTGCAATCAGCCCCTAGAAGAAGATCTATAGCTGGTCCTTCGCGAGAAAGTTGAGATTGCAGTAGCAGCACTTAAGAAGGGGACGTCTGCCGGAGTTGATAAAATACAAGCAGAACTTGTTCAAGCTGGCGGGGAGACCAAGGCTGATGTTTTAACAGATATCTGTAATAGGTTCTCGAGAACAGAAGAATGGCGTATCCCATGGACCCAGTCGCTGATTATTACGCTCCCTATAAAGGGCAACCTACAGCTTTACCAGAACTACAGAACCATCATCCTCCTCAGTCATTCAAGCGAAGTCATGCTGAAAGTCATCTTGAACAGGCTCAAACCCCAAGCCGAAGAGATAATCGCTGAAGAACAGGCTGGTCTTAAGACCTGTAAGGAGCACCACAGAACAGGTCTACAACCTTAGAATCCTGTGTGAAAAGTATCTCCAACATCATCAAAATCTGTACCATGTCTTCAATGACTTCAAAAAAGCCTTTGACAGGGTCTGGCATGAGCCTTATGGGCCACCATGCGGAAGTACAATATCAGTGCAAATCTAGTTAGCACCATTGAGCAGCTCTACGACAAGGCTACAAGTGCAGTCCTGATGAATGGCAGCATGGGAGAATGGCTCAGAACAACAGTTAGAGTAAGGCAAGGATGTTTTCTGTCACCCACGCTCTTCAACATTTTTCTCGAACGGATCATGTCTGATGCTCTGGAAGAACATGACCGGAAGGTTAGCATAGGCAGCAGAAATATTACCAATCTGCGGTTTGCCGATGATATCGACGCTCTAGTAGAGGAGGGCAAGAACTAGAAGCCCTAGTTGACAGCCTCTACTAAACCTGCACAAGGTATAAGATGGAGATCAGTGCTGAGACTAAACTGATGACAAATAACGCCAATGGCATCCAGAGGGGGGTCAAGGTAAAAGGACAGAAGCTTGGTACTGTAACAAGCTTCAAATACCTTGGAGCAATTGTCTTAGATGATTGCTCTAAAAAGGAGGTACTTTCAAGGATTGCACAAGCCACTTCAGCTCTTACACATCGTGGACCTTGACAGCAGAGTTAGAGAAAAAAACGCAGGCCTTTGAGATGAGATGCTACCGAAGGTTACTGAACATTTCATACAAGGACCATATAACCAATGAGGAGGTTCGCAGAAAGATCCAAGCAGCCATTGGTGAGTATGATGAACTCCTGACACTGGTCAAGAAACGGAAACTAAGGTGGTTTGGCCATGTCTCAAGGTCTTCTGGTTTAGCAAAGACGATTCTACAGGGCACAGTGAAAGGAAAAGAAGAAGAGGTAGACAGAAGAAGAGGTGGGAAGACAATATCAAAGAGTGGACAGGAATGGATATTGCCAGCTCAACTAGGGCATCTGAAAACAGGACAAGTAAAAAGGATCGTTTCAAAGTCATCTGTGGTGCCCCAACGACCTTGTAAGGTTATGGGATAGAATATAATAGAATAAAATTATAATTAACAAATTACAGTATGCTTTTCTGTGGCTTTCGACACCAGATCATGTCAGGGTAACTAATGGGACTTGAATAGCCGAAACTTCGAAGTATGGCCCATGTTCCTTCTTGTAAGTGTGTTCTCTGTTCATGATGGAACTCTCTAAGATTTTAATATGAAACTCTTGCAGCTGGGGTTGTGCCGTGTGGCGACCGTAAAGTGTCTCCCCGTACATCACCCATAGTGCATATTACATTTCATTTGTAGGCGTAGGGGGACTATAGAAATTACCCTCGTCCGTTCGTGTGTGCGTCAGTCCTTCCGTCCGTCCTGGCATCCGTGCGAAATTTTGTCCCCGCAACTGCTCCTACGTCTTTCATCGGATTGATTTGAAATTTTACAGATTGTATTCTTATGATATGAAGATGTGCATGTGGTTTTTGATTTTTGTTTCGGCCATTTTTGACGGAGTTACGGTCCTTGTTGATTCAGACCTTGTCCCCGCAACTCCTGCCATATCTTGTATCAGAATGATTTGAAATTGTGCAGAATGTTTCATCATGATCTGCATGTGATCGTAGAATTCAATTGTTCTATTTTTTTTAAAAAAAGTTATGGCCCTTTGTCGTTTGTGGCATTTTTCCAACTTTTGAGCCGTTGACCAAGAGAAATTTGGTATGTTATTCGAATTTGGTTAATTGATTATTCTGATTTTTGTTAGGATGTGCTAAATTGATTAATGGCAGGGTTATTCCCCTTTCATAGATAATAGACGTTCACTTAAAGGGAAAGGGATAGAACTATTCATATTTATGGGCTGAATTTTCATTAATGCATTGTTCATTTTTCATCAGATTCTTATTAGCAGGCTTATGGCCCTTGTTATTTTGTTCTTAGGTATACAGTCTTGATGTTTTGGGCATTCTGTAAGGGCCTCAAGTTTCAGTAACCTGATTCTACACATATGTGCCCCTTTCTGAACTGAAGTATTTTATAACCTCATAAAGGCCCAGTAATTGGGTATATGTCTTTGCTTATGCTTCAGTATTATTTGCTTACCAGGTTCTGTAATACACATATTCTCTGTTTTTGGCCACACAGTTACTCTGAAACGGAATAAAGGGCTTCAGTTTGTGACACATTTCAAACGTCGGGTGACACTTGGCCGATGGCCTTTTATTCAGTGTTAGAATCTTTATGAAATGCGCGCTTAAATAAGAGTCAACGTTTTTGTGAATGGCATGGCGTGTGACCTCGACGATTTCTAACGAGTTGTAATGACTATCAGGCAGCACCTCCTGATCACAGTCATCACAGTTCACAAAAAATTTAACTATTATTTAAGCGCATTCCATAACGGTTCTAACACTGAATTAGGCAGTAAATTTTCAACAGCTACGTACAACTCGTCAATGCTTGACTTACAAATTTGGAAACAAACGGGCAATAACTCTTTGAGATGATACGGATTTTGGATTTCTGTTGTCAAGCATCAACGGCCATTTTGAAGAAACGCTGACAGATTTTCCGTTTGTAATATATAAGAGACAGGGTTTTAACACAAGATAAAACGGTGAGACGGTGCTTACATGTACATATGGTCCAGATATATAGGGCATGATTCTTCAAAAGGTGAGAAATTATAAAATACCTTACTACAATTTTTGACGACGTGGACAGCTGAGATAAACATGCATTAAGGCAGAGTCGATATAGATCACTATTAATGAAGTGTTTTCAGACTAAGCAATATGTTCTATAAAAGGGTTATCCTTTGGAAGCAAGGATCACACCAAAGAACAGAAAACTCGAGTGTACAAGCTTTCTGGGCCAGACTAGCTAGTTTCGGCCAATCAGGCCTCATCAGTGACCCTCAAATATTTTTAAAGTTCTACAATGGAATCAATGATCCAAAAGGACTAGAAAATAAAATCTACACTATGATGAAGGGTAGGGATACTTTTTACGGTGACCACACAGTCCCAATCACCAGCTGTAGTGAAGTTCAATATGTTCTATAAAAGGGTTATCCTTTGGAAGCAAGGATCACACCAAAGAACTGAAAACTGTCGAGTGTACAAGTTTTCAGGGCCAGACTAGCTAGTTTCGGCCAATTAGGCCTCATCAGTGACCCTCAAATATTTTTAAAGTTCTACAATGGAATCAATGATCCCAAAGGACCAGAAAATAAAATCTACACTATGATGAAGGGCAGGGAGACTTTTACTGTGACCACACAGTCCCAATCACCAGCTGTAGTGAAGTATTTTATGGTGAAATCTGATAATATTGAGTCCAAAATATCTATAGGCACCAGATCAACTAGATATTTAGTTGTTTCAGTGTTTGCCAAGCCTTCATTATGCAGAACATTTACCTTATTAAGGCCGCTGATAAAACGATTATGACGTCAGCGCTATGACGTAGATTGCCACCCTTGATACTTCGAAGTTCCAGCTATTCACGCCTCACCAGTGACCCTGATAATATCTGGCAATGAAAGCCAGATAAAAGCATACTGTAATTTCTTGATTTTAATAAGGCTGTCGGTTGAAAATTTAAAGAGTAACTACACTTCAGGAACTGACTGAATCAGATCCCAAACCCTATCCCCAACATCAAAGGGAAAGATTGACAAAGACATCCCAACAAACAATAAATTACATGTGATAAGCCGAGTCAGCAGCTTTGTCCCAAATAGGTGGCAACTCAGCTATCTTTACTGAACTAAATAATTCAGACCAACAGAAGTTTTTTTTTTTCTGGTTTCGTCACCAGATATTGTCAGGGTCACTGACGAGGCTTTATTAGCCGAAACTACATAGTCTAGCCCATGTTCCTACTTCTGTATGTATGCTCTGCTCTTGAAGAAACTTTTTAAGATTTTAATTGTACAACAGACTAAGCAAATTATACGAAAAACATTTAACAACTATTTTTACCTATTTTCTATTTTAATTATAGAAGGCTTAAAATGAGAGCACAATAAATTAAACAGCACCGAACATAAAACAAATGCAACCGCAACGAAAGTACCGCCTTGGGACGGTCAGTAATAACTACTGGGGGGGGGGGTTAAACCGATTTTACAGGGCCCAAACCTTCACCCTCACCCTCCGCCTCGGTGCACACAATTAGTTGGTAGTTCGGTTCGTATGGAAAGACTGAAAAGTGTCGAAAGAAGTTCAAATAATTAAAAAGCGATTATTACTTCCATCTTGGTTTTGAGAGCAGTATGTAGGATATGATTGTATAAGTTCATGATCATTGTCTACCGTTTTACTTTTAACAAAATATGCTTGATATACGCATTATGATAGATTATTGCGACGTTGAATGAACGATTCTTTCAAGACAGTGATCTAGAGATGAAGAATACAATACTAGCAACCGCAACAAACCTTAAGATTTTCACTACATTTTCTTACATCATAGGCACCTCCATGCTGTCACAGGTACCTCCAGTTTTTTTTTTTTTTTTTTTTTTTTTTTACAGAATCCAGCCTTATTTGGACTTTATCGGTATTTATAATTGGGCAAGCGGATTTACTTTACATCAGTGTGTCCAGATAAACAGATTCTTATGCAAGAAAAATGCATTTAAGACCTAAAACAACCGATTTTTTTTCTTGTTTTGAGTACTTTCGACTGACCTTAGAGACACTTCAAAAGTCATATTTTCCGTATATATGTAAAGTTCCCGGGAATATATTGTGTTACAAAAATTAACGCATGTAAGGGTCGAATAGCACTCTTCGATTTTCAATAAACTCCCTGGTTATTATGCATTTTATCAAAAAAGACGAATACCTACCTTTGTTTTGTCTTTTTTTTTTGGACCGTCACAGGTAGCTCCGGATGACTGCCACAACTTATTATCGGTACCTCCGCGTAAGTATCTGTGATAGTTTACCAGGCGTGTATCTGTGTGTGCGGCTGATATGTACAACTGACCGAGTTATGTATGTAAAGGCCGGTAATGTCGGTGAGTAATTAACGCATACGCATTGCAACAGGCATTTCCATGGCACGAAGCAGTGTAGTGTACACATTTTAAGCATCTGATAAATTTCCTAGTAGCCATCAACGTGTTCATGAATAACCTGAACTGGAAACCTCTTACAGTGATACAGGTACAGAAAAATGGGACATTTCAGAATTGTTAAAATTTGAATCTCGTTGAGGCCGACATTGACAGCTTAATGACAATGAAGGGGTTGGTTGGATGGTGCGATGATGATGGGTATAACTTCCAGTGCCAGGGCATCCTACTGATTTGAGTAGGACATGGGCCTACTGTGCTTGCAGTAGGTGCGGGTGGGGGTTGTGTGGACATTTTCTTGCTTTTATAACACTCTCTAATGTTGCCTTTTTACTTCACCTATACAAATGTAGAGAGAAATATTTACACTCGTTGACGATTTCCTTAGATGAACCTATACTGGGCTGACGAAGTTCATATATCCATGAACAATACTCATTCAAGCAATCTTACGCGTAAGCGACGTCACGGATAATTCAGATAGATGATTGGCCGACGTAACGTTTGATATACGTCATGTCATAGTGACGGCTGTTGTACGTCATTACTAAACGCGTTAGTTAATAACTATTCTTCGTCCTTTCCTTGGCGTTAAATTAGTCAGAACTTCACGAATAAGTAGCAAAATTGATGTGAAAACACAGCATAAATATAAAAGATAAATTTCATTTGTCGGAAGTTCATGGAAGTATGAACGCAATGGGTTCCGTGCTTTGTTGTTCCCAAATGGTGTAAAGCAAGTTATTGTCTCAAACAATAGCAGCATGCATTTTCTTCTCAGAGTGTCAAAATTTTGTTCTAGTCACTGCCACTGATGCCACTAAAACCAAAAATAAACTTCAGTAAATATAAATTTATTGTCTTCTTTTGATGCCAAGTTCAGATGTGCCAAGATTCCATAGACATGGGTTTGAAACAGTCTTTCCTAAAATTTTGATTCAAACTAAATGTGACTCAGCAGCCGTAAAGAAAATACTTGAATTAGGTCCATATAGTAATTTTCCTTGAGACATGCCTAACGACCAAAACGTTGGAAAACTCTCTCTCTCTCTCTCTCTCTCTCTCTGTGTGTTTAAAAATTTTCTCAGTTTTTTTTTTTTTGAAATACATTCTACATTTGCTTTTACCTTACACCTGTGGATAATGCCACCGTTCAAGAAATTAAGAAATTAATTACTTTGCTAAATAAAAGTTAGCAACCAAAAGGGCACTAACAATTGGGTTCACTTCAATAACAACTCATGAAAATTTCAGTCTTAGCTGGACAAGCCTTCCTTTTAAAAGGAAATTTTATTAGTTGAATTGTCACCGACTGGATTCTTTACCTTTGGGGTGGAATACACAATGACCACAGTATGAGAATTGTGTACAGATGATTTAATAGTTGTAAATGGATCAACGTAATATCAATGGAACATCATGGACATCTGTGATTAATTATATGCAGTGTAATTAATTATATGCAGTGCATGTTAATGTAACAGCAAATGATTAGACACAGATGTCACAGAAAAGGATTAACCTTATCTGATCAACATCTAACTGGCAAATGCCCTAATATGAATTAAATCATAATTCGTAAAATGTAACGTTTAAAGACGAATATTCTTGCATACCGGGTGTCATAATCCTATTATGCAACAGTCCAGTGACACTGCTGTTTCATCAAAGGCAGTGCCCCCATCTCACATAGGTAATGACATAACAGGACCATAAATGAGCTCAAACTGGGAGGGGTATTCTGTATAATAGAGAATAAATGTCTTTAAATGAAACGGTACGGATTTATGAAATTTACAACGAACTGGAATGTTTTGCAGTTTCATGTACAGTCAGCACATTGTTTCACACATTTCTAGAATATCTTGACAAACTATAATGATCTTTTATTTTTATCTTTACAACTGGTATCTGTTTAATGCAAAATATGAAAACCTGTTATTGAATATATGCAGTATATATTTAATGTTACAACAAACGATTACACATAGATCTCACAGACAAGTATAAACCTTATCTGATCAATATCTAACTGGCAAATGCACTGAGACATGCACTGTGAACAGGCATATTAGTACTTTGTCATGCAAAGAATCGGTAAATGCCTTACTTATGCTGGACATAGGTATTTTATCATGTGATTGTATGGTCAAAAAGGCAGTTACCTCAAAGTGCCACAGTGCATAACCGAATTAGCGTTCACTGGGTATAACCAAAAATGCACAAATAAAAATAAAAACAGTTAATGGTTATTTAAATTTTATTTGTACATTCGTTGACCAATGACATACTTCCCCACTTTATAAAATGTCGTTCTGACGTTTACTAAAATAATGCTATATACAGGTTAAGGAACTCATGTATAGGCAAATGTGTCAACAGTAATCAATTATGGCACTGTCGTAGATAAACACCGCACCAACTTCACCTGCAATTAAACAAACATCAAACAAGCCTATATTCCCGTAGTTTAATTCCTATGTTAGCCAATATATATTGTCACACCTCTATTTTGGGGTCCATATCTGTGAATCTAAAATATTCCGGAATTGTCAATGTTAAAAGGACTTATGAGTTCGGATTTATGACTTGGATACTCTGACCACCTTCATTTACTGTGCTATGTCACACAAGACGTAAGAATAATGTTCCACAGGAAAAGTCTTGGTGTCAGTGAAACCAAGAAGGATAACATCGGCCTTATGTCAAACAGACTGTTTGCAAGGACAAAAACAATGCTAAAGTATATACGACATACCTAGATCTACAAACAGACAGAGAAAAGAAAACACACACACACACACACACACAAAACAAACAGAATATCACAGTTTGACAATTGATGCTTAACTAGTATAAAATAATTTCCAAGCAAATCTATGTTCACATGGGGTAAAATATAACTGCTGAACCATAGAAACAGAAAAAAACTCTTTAAAACTGCATAGTACACATCATAGCCTATGACAACACGCAGCTGATTTTGAAGATGACTTAAACTGATGATTCTGATGATAAAAGCTATGAAGTGTCATGAATACTGATAATGATAGTGACAGTTACGATGACTGCAATAATGAAACTTGAACTGTAGGGTTGAACTAAAGAACTAGAAATATGGTTTTATTGACCCATCTTTTGCTGAAAAGTTATTGATATATGGTTGGTTTCATACATGCCATTCGTCATTCAGAATCGACAGTGGCTTCCTTAGCTACAACTTACCTCCCTTTTCCTCTGGCATCGTCTCTTCATATGGCGATAATGGGCTGGTCTCTATAACAGGATTGCCTTGCGGCTTTTGCCTAGGCAAGACTGTACGTTCGGATGAGGTTTGATTTTCTTCAAAATCCTCTTCTATTTTTTCCTCCTCAGAAGTACTACTTTCGGAACAGTCCAAATACCTAGCTTCGCCCGTTGCTGTTACCGAATGTTTGGGTTTTGGGTTTTCAGTAATTACCCCATCTTCACTTGTTGGATACTGTTTACTGGCAACAGTAAGTTGAGATATAATGTTATAAGTTTTGAATTGAATGTTCTTTTTGCACAGTGTACACGGGAACGCCAGACAATGGCTGGCTTTTTACTATGTATGATGTTGATTCCCATACAACAGCCAACTTATGTTTCCCTTTAATTCCTGTTTTTCTAACAAGCACATGGTCCCCAGGTTCAAGAGAAGAGTGTCTCATGCCCTGGTCATGATACTTCTTGTACTTGTTTCTTTTGGTATTATCGTCTGCCTCAGCTGCGTAGTCTTGATGTGACACACTGTCTTCAGATGAGCGTAGCCCTAACACCGAACCAATGGCAAGACGAGGATGTCGCCCAAGCACGACGAAGAAAGGAGAAAAGCCTGTGTTCTAATGAACTGTTGCGCTAAATGCATACGATAAAGTAGGCACATGTGATTTCCAGTCAGCTTTTTTCTTGTCTTTATACGTTCCAAGCATGTTCAGGAGCGCCTGATTGTACCGCTCGACCATCCTGTTTCCCATCGAGTGATAGGGCGTGTTTCTTAACCTGAGAACCCCGGCAAGCTTGCATTGTTTCCTAATTTTCTATTCTGTTATATCCCATGACCTTACGAGGTCGTTTGGCATCACAGATGACTTCGAAACAATCCCTTTTCACCTTGTCCTGTTTTCAGCTGCCTTAGTTGCATTGGCAAAGTTCATCCTGTCCACTCTAAATATTGTCTTTTCACTTCTTCTTCTGGCTACCTTTAGGAGCGGCTGTAGTGTAGTGGATTACACTCCGGACTACCAATCCAGGGTCGCAAGATCGATCCCCCGCTTCTCCGGTCTTTCGGATGAGACTTTAAACCGAGGTCCCGTCTCCATATGACCTCGTTGTTGGTGGTACGCTAAACCCGAGTTCACTCACTCTTCTGTCTACCTCTTCTTCTTTTTCCTTTCACTGTTCCCTACAGAATCGTCTTTGCTATACCAGCTGATTTTTAACTTTAAGGCCTCTGATAGTTTCCATTCAAATTTGCCTATTTTTCGACAAATTACAGCAGCTTTTTTGGAAGCCAATAAAAAGATTTTAGTATTTACGGGTAGACATATCCATTACGAAGAGGTTTTGATATTATTTTGAGCAATTATTACATCTGCACACTAACTTTCACTGATTTTCGCAAAAGGGGGTAAGCGAAATTTTTGGTCACCCAAAATACATGTATTTTTCGCTTTTTCTTATTACATGTACCTGAATCTTATTTGTTAAATATGCTTAAAATGAAGTAAACTTTACAGCTACTCATAGAATGCAATTATTTCTAAATAAAAAATATGCAAGCCTTACTTTTAGAGACAGAGGGTTTAATTAGCCCACCCACCTTTCAGTTTTTCAGCTGTATACTATCTACACCCCCCCCACCGTGCCTCAGCTAGCTGAGGCACGGGGGTGGGGGTGGGGGGAGTATCTTAACAAAACTTTTCCTATTTTCCATACTGTCATTTATAAAATCTTGCTTTTTCACCATAATCTAAGTCTGGGTGTGATAGATTTGAAAAATTAGTTTTGTGCCATTTAAAGGCAGTTCAGAGCAACACATTTGAATAAAAAAATTTGAAGTATACCGAAAGTTCATTTTTCCCAATTTTTACAGGCAAAGGGCCTGGTATGATAAGGGCTATTTTTGGGCCCCGTTCAATTTCTCTTAAAAGTGCATGGTTTCTATTGCTTATCATTTGTGCATATGGGAACAAACAGAAATAATATGTTTCACTTTTGTTAATTCTCAGAATAACATGATTTTTGGCATGCCTATGTTGGTTCAATAATATGAAGGAAAATAGCAAGAAAAACTGAGTTTAATAGTTTTTCCTTTAAAGAAATAAGTCATTTACAATAGCTTTTGAAAGCTCTTGATAATAGGCTTTTGATGAAATGCTTTCACGTTGGGTACCACCGCTAATGACCCGTGCACTGCACAAGACCTGTCAAGGTATCCCACCCACTCAAGTTTGCAAGTCCAGAGACGCTAACCAAAAAATTCCAACAGATCAAAATGAAATGTGTACCAAATTATTCCTCATGTTGTAACTAAGAAAATGAAAACCCACAACATATGTTTATTTTGTCTATGAGCGGAGATATGGAAATTTTTGTGTTGAGAAATCAGGGAAAATGTTCCAAACGCTGCCGTTTTGGTAACAAAAAGTTAAAAATAGACATAGAGCCCGGTCTCCAGCACATTTAATATTTTCATGGCATGTAAATATATCAAAATTATGTCTGCATATAAAATATAAAATGTGCTGGAGACCGGGCTCATATATTTTGAAAGCCGCAAAGGCTACCAAATTCGTCATTTTCATCAGAATCCGCAGGGGGTATGGGTATGTTCAAGATTAAAAACACAATTATTTTATGCAAGAACTGGTTGATTTTGTTTTTGCTGTTACATTTTAGGTTAGAACTTTCCTATGAATGCATTTTAGTTATCGAAATAGAACTTTTGAAAAATGAGTTTTCTGGGGGCCAAATATGGGCCTTATCATACCAGGACCTTTACATCACAACTGTTCGAGGTCCATTCAAAGTTAGCTATCTTGTCACTATGCAACCTGGCCGGGAAGCCGTTATGCAAGACAAAGTTCTGGATTAAAGCTTTTGCACCATTAAAACCAACCTGTTTGGCCACCTTTATTAAGCAAGCAACTTGCATTAAGCAAGCATGTATTTATTTCCCCAGAAAAAAAACAAAAAAAAACATTGAAATATCCTATCTTAAGCAGGCACCTGTCTTAAGCAAGCACATTTTGATTATCCCTTGCTTGCTCAATACAGGTGGTTCCTTTTATGATTTTTCTGTTGGAATAACTTGAGCATAACGGCTGAAGTGGTCGACAATTACAAGAACGTTCTTAAATCCACCCTTCGACCTCTCGAAAGAAGCGGGAGTCAACATCCCGTAGCAGACTCAAGATACTGCTGGCTGTAAAACGTTTCATCACACTTTAGTAGAGATTCCTATCTCGGAGATAGGAACAGTAGGAACTAGTTAACAGTCACAAACATTTGGATCTCAGCGGACAACGAAACTGTTTTGCTGCATGTTATGAGAACCTAGCTGTACCGAAACATCACAATTTTGGCAATGTCTTCCGGAATTTGTGCAATGTTCGCTTCAACAAAGCAGAAGATGTGTGTTTGAATTCTAATGATACACTATGTTTTGTGACGATGATGTTGACAAAGGAATTTATGAGCTGAGTCCAGGAAAGTCTGCTAATGAATACAGTCTGCTATCTGAACATTTGAAAGTCGGAAAATTTTAAATCGTTCCTATTATTACGACTGTTTGTAATAAGATACTGGCTGGTAATTCTGTTTTTTTTTTTTTGTTTTTCTTTTTGTGTTTTTTTTTTTTTTCAGGAAAAAAAATAATTAGAAAATTAGCGGGGATCACAGTGGCTTCGGTTTTAAAACACTCAGATGACTAAATTGAATTACACGCAACCAGTCCTACAGTTTGGATTTACGAGGTACTTTCTTCAATCATTGCGAGTCTGGCCCATGTATCTACTTCTGTAAGTATTCTCTGCTCTTGAAGGACCTTTTTAAAATTCTAATTCTTGTTAGTGAAGCAAAGGCAGAATAATCACACCAGAAAAGTACTGTTTATGAAGCAACTCTGTACAGCCAGAAGGCTTTTGATGCCGTCCACCACAGTATTATACGTGACAATTGTCTGACTATACTGTGTGACTCGTACTAAGAGACCTATACCAGAATATATGTTCAAAAGTTAAGACGATAGGTCTTAGTGAAAGCTTTCTAGTAAACCAAAGAATACGACAGAGAAGACCACTCTCCACGCATCTATATAAAAATCATACTGATGAACTTTTGAAAACTGTTAGGTCAACGATTTAGGCTGAAATCGGAGCAGTTATGTTGGTAGTCCAGCGTGAGTTGATGGTTTCGCCCTTTTGCCATCTTCAGTAGAGAAGTTGCTGCCGTTGTTACAGGAGGCAGCAAGATTTGCGCACGCAAGAAAAGATAGAAAATACATCCTACAAAGACTTGAGCTGTGGTACTCTCTGAGCAACCTATACTTGAATAATAGCTGAAAATAGTGTCACGTTGTCAGATAGTTCCCTTTAACTCTGGGAGATACCCGTGTTTGCCAAAAGGAATCTTCTGTTAATATGAAGATCATATTAGTCTGGCAAGGAGAACAGTTTTTTCGCAGACGAATACTGGACCTCATGGATCAGCCGAGCTAAATTCTATTACACTATACGCAATTTACAAGGCATATGTTCTACCATTGTAACTTCATGAACTTGAAATTATAATTCTCACAAAAGGTCAGCTAAATCAGTTTGTCTGAAATATCCAATTGCTACCTCAACGTTTTTCAACCTCAGCCGTATTATTGCTCTTTGGTCCTCTGGAGGCGTTTTACATTTATGTCTACTGTTTAACAGTAAAATCGCTGATCCAGAGACAGTTAGTTTGTTCATTTCACCAACAATTTCTTTTCTTCTGGAAACCCAGACAGCATTCTAAGCAACAACGTAACTACAACTTTGCTGATGAGCGTGTGAATCGACCGCTTAATTTTATTCAACACTTCAAACATACAAAACAATACTTCATAACACCTTAACACTCTAAATATTCCTACTTAACACTGACGACCCTCGATGCATAATATCAACTGCTGTCAGCAACATTACCAATATAACAATCAGTCATTAAATTATATTTAGTAACAACAGCTAGCCATGTTACATGGCCAAACCCTAAAAAAATTAAAGCAATGTATATGAAACGATGTGTCTAGTTGTCGATTCACCGCTAGATTGAATATTCAAGCTAACTGACCGTAACAAGCACCTGATTACCTCTACATGAGAAACAAACCACATACGTATGCTTAACTGGACCAGGAGAAAGTATTTAATTTCTATTTTAATTCTTTCAGCCGAAATTAGTTATATTTATAATCTATCAAAGCTTCTCCAACAGTGAGCACGTTCGCTTTAATTACTTGGGCAAACCCAAGCAATACCCAGGCATTCTTCAGGCTAGTCGAGTTGTTGTTGTTGTTATGTTGTTTTATGTCCACGGTAAACAGCTATGTTCATGTCGGGACGGTCAGTTACCCTAACAACACTATTCCTGGACAGGCTTAGACCTCCTTAGTGGCTAACCAGTTCTAAGCGCCCATACTCTCGCCGGTAACTGACAACTGCCCTTCTTGAATCAGCGGAAGGAGAAATGAAACTACAGTCGAACCTGTCTTAAGGGGTCACTGTATTAAGGGGTCACCTGTCTTTAGCAGCCACGTTCTTTGGATCCCTAGAACAGAAATACAGTGCAAATTAACCTGTATTAAAAGGTCACCTGTCTTAAGCAGCCAGTTTTTTTAGGGTCCCCTGTGGTGACCCCTTAAGACAGGTTTGACTATATGTAGCCGGACCGAGTATCGAACCCGGGACGTCTGGCTCAAAGGTCAGATGCACTACCGGCTGCGCTACGCGGCCCGGCGGGCTAGTCGAAGATATGTGTTACACATGTTTTCGAGTAGCCGAGGAATACCTGGGTATTACCCTGGTGTGCTCAAGTACTTATGTCGAACGTGGCCTGATTGAACTTCCGTCAGCTGACTGGCAGCAATTTGTACACATGTACATGCATGAAGAAAAGTCGTAAATTTATTCTGAACCAAGCAGCTTATAAAATTCTTTCTGAACCGAGCAGAGCCTGTAAGTAACGGCAATATACACTTATTTGACCCGCCTATATTTCTGCCTCCTCCCACCGTACCCACCCACCTCTAGGTTTGTTTGGCTTATAGATATAGAATTTTACTTACGGAATAAAGCGAATTTGCATATTTTAGACCTAATTTGCATATTTAATTACCTCCCTTTACATGCGGTTTATTCCGTCGGATCAAATAAGTGTATATTGCCTAAGTAACATAAAAAGAACAAGCCAAGAAAGCACTAAAGGATCTCTCAGTATTGTTTTTTACTGAACCGGGCAGCTTGTGTACAATATATAAAAATACCCGAGCCCAAAAACGCGCTAAAGTATCTCTTAGTAAATTCATTCTGCACCGAGCAGTTTGCATGTATCATAAAAAGACCAAGCCAAGAAAGCGCTAAGGTATCTTCCAGTAAATTCTTTCTGAATCGAGCAGCTTTTATGTAACATGTGGCGTTCCCCAAGGCAGCATCTTAGGGCCATTGGATCTTCAGAAAGCTGTTGATACTGTCGATCATTTGATTCTCTGTGACAAACTTCGTGCAATGGGTGTGTGTTCTGTAGATTGGTTTCAGTCGTATCTTTCAGGTAGAAATCAGTTTGTTCAAGTAAATGACACAAGTTCGGATTCATCCCCCATTACATGTGGCGTTCCCCAAGGCAGCATCTTAGGGCCATTATTGTTTCTTTGTTATGCAAATGACATGAGAATTAGCATTAGTTCTGAGTGTAGACTTCTTTTATATGCTGATGCTAGCGCTATCTTGTTTTCGCACAAAAACCCTGATGTGATTTCGAGGAAACTTAGCTCAGAACTGGAATCTTGTAGTAAATGGTTGGTTGATAATAAGTTATCAGTAGTAAGGACCGACACTATGGGGACCGATTTTCCCATGTATTCATTGTAATGGACATCCACAAAACATCCATATCAAATCCACATCATCCACACTGTCAAATGTGTAGATGTGGACGTGTGGAAACTCCACATTGTGGATCCACATCAGCCACAAAACATCCACATCAAATCCACATCATCCACATTAACTCCACAATTTTAGTGTGGATGTGTGGATGTGGCTATTTTCCCTTAAAAATATGATAAGCGCAGCTTCAATGGAGGCCAACGTCTTGTTTACTTCGGCTAGAAATAACTGACGTCATAAACGTTCAAACATAACGTCACAACTGGCCAAAGACGTCGCGTGATCCCGCAAAGAATTCTTGTGGGATCCTACAGTTCCTACAGACTTCCTATAACATAACATCACAACTGGCCAAAGGCGTCGCGTGATCCCGCAAGTTTTCTTGTGTGCTCCTACAGATCCTACAAACTTCCTACAACGTCCCGCAAAGTTGCGTGCATGATCCCACGGCTATTTCTTGTGGGAAAATGGCGCTGAATCGTCCTAAGAACAGCTCTGAGAGCCTAGGAACTTGACTTCTACGGCTTTAAAAGGGCCTAACAGAGACTTACTAGCCTGAGGAAGTAAACTCATGGATTGACATCTATGGGGACCACCATGTATTTTTACACTAGGCGACCGTGCGGCCTTCGTTTTTTTTTTTTCAGGCCAAAAGGCTATGTAAAAATACATGGGGAAATCGGTCCCCATAGTGTCGGTCCTTACTACTGTTATCCCTGCATCTTGGTAAAACGGAATGCATTTTGTTTGGCTCAAGAAAAAAGCTCAGAAAAGTTCAGAATTTTGGTATTGATTGTAATGGACATTCCATTCAAGCTCAAACTTCAGTCAAATACTTGGGCGTAAACTTGGACAATTTCTTATCAGGGGAGGCAAATGCGAATGGTATCATTCAAAAGGTTAACTCTAGGTTAAAGTTCTTTATAGGCAATGTTCATCTTTAAATGAAAAAAACTAGGAAGTCTTTATGTTCTGCATTGATTCAGTGTCACCTAGACTACTCGTGTTCATCTTGGTATGCTGGCTTGACTAAAACATTGAAGAAAAAACTTCAGATTTCTCAAAACAAAGTGGTTCGATTTATTAAAAAACTGGGACCTCGTTCTCATATTGGGTATTCAGAACTGGCCAGTGTTGGTTTTCTCAATGTTGAAAACAGAGTCAAACAACTCAGACTTATCATGTGTTTAAGATTTCCAATGGCACTTCTCCTTCATATTTATCGGATCATTTTCTTAAGGTATCAGAATCTCATGGGTATAATACAAGAGGCAGTTCTGAAAATTATGTTGTTCCCCGAGTATCTAATCAGGCGTTTTCAACCTTCTTCTTTAATGGTATAAAGGATTGGAATAGTTTACCTTCTAAAATAAAAAGTTATGTAAGTTTCAATATGTTCAAAACTTCAGTTAAAAGACACTTGAACTCACAAATGCAGCTTATGGAAGACAATATATTTTGCTATTATTAGATCACTATCATTTGCATGTAGATAACTTTAGTTTGTGTCGATTCCCAGTCCAATATCTTGAATCTAACCAAATTAGGACCCCATTGGAAATCAGCCTTCGGGCTTTCATGGGTTATCCTAGGTTGCTTCAACATACATACTACTTCGGTACTTAGTTTCAAGCTCCATTTTATTTAGGGCTCGTACATATTTTCCCTTCGTTATTGGCCTCCAAATTCACCCTAGTTGGCATTTCAATTCATTTTTTATTTTCACCACTCACACCCGTGGCCCACCATCTGCCCTGGGAGCACTGTTCCTCGAGAGATGGGGGTGGCTCGTGGAGAAGCCTCATTGACGGTAACACTCCGGTGCCGGATCCATCGATGAGTCAGTATTGTCCATGACGACTCACTGGATTTTTCCCATGGTCCGCGAGTGTGTGTGGTGAAAGTTATTTACAATCCGTTTGAAGTCACCAAAATTTAAATTTTTATTGAAATCAATTCATCTTATGTAACTCTAGTCATTTCCTTGTGACCTAACTGTGATTATCAACAGAGCTGTGATAATATAAAGTCCAGAATAGTATGGTGGCTGGTTTGTGCCATTTCGTCATTTCGTCTTTTCGCCGCGAAAAGACGCCACGCGAAAAGACGAAAAGACGCCATGCGAAAAGACGAAAAGACGAAAAAACGCCAGGCGAAAATACGAAAAGACGAAATAACGCCATGCGAAAAGACGAAACCCGCCACGCGAAAAGACGAAATTTCAGCGCGAAAAGACGAAAAAACGCCATGCGAAAAGACGCCATTTGAAACTCTTAATTTGTCGTCTTTTCGCGTGGCGTCTTTTCGTCTTTTCGTCTTTTCGCCTGTCGTTTTTTCGTCTTTTCGTCTTTTCGCATGGCGTTATTTCGTCTTTTCGCATGGCGTTATTTCGTCTTTTCGTCTCTAGTTTCGCGTGGCGTTATTTCGTCTTTTCGTCTTTTCGCGTGGCGTTATTTCGTCTTTTCGTCTTTTCACATGGCGTCTTTTCGTCTTTTCGGCGCGAAAAGACGAAAAGACGCCATGCGAAAAGACGAAAAGACGAAATAACGCCACGCGAAAAGACGAAATAACGCCACGCGAAAAGACGAAAAGACGCCAGGCGAAAAGACGAAAAGACGAAATAACGACACACAAATACCCTTCTATTGATAACTGTATTGATTCCTGTATTGATTCCTAATACTAAGACAGTTTGTCTGAGTAAACAATATAGAATCATATCAGACTACTGCAAACGCAGCTACAGAAGCTATCTGATCACAGAATTTGCCACTGAAATGCTTTTTAATATATCTTTTTGACAGCTAAAAATTGTAAGGATAGACTATAAAATTAACGTGCACTGGGGTCGGCAACATTTTCGGTCAGTATGGTACCGTTTAGATTGAATAACAAATTTTTGCCTTGTTGACTGAGATCAAACACAGATATAATCAAGATAATCAGTGTCAAGCAGCAGCCTTATGAAAATTAGAAGGGATTTGCCACTGAAACTCTATTTTATCCGACAGAAAAAAAAAAACTTGTTAAAAGTGAAAAGGATAGCTATAAGTATTAGTATGGGGTCGGCAATAATTACATTTATTGATTAAAAAATCTGGGCCATGTTGACTTACAAATTACCAGACGAAAATTTACGCATTGAGGAGCATAGGCAGACCTAGTACATTGTTGTCGCAAGCATTTTTGAGAAATACCGTCAAACCTGTCTTAAGGGGTCACCCAAGGGAAGGACAAAAAGTGGCTACTTAAGACAGGTGACCCCTTAATACATTTCATTCGCACTGTATTTGGTTCAAAGGACCAAGAAAAGGTGGCTGCTTAAGACAGGTGATCCCTTAATAGAGGTGACCACAAAAGCAGGTTTGACTGTATAGCTGACCATAAGCAGGTTTGACTGTATAGCTGAATGTATGCCGGGCCGCGTAGCGCAATCGGTAGGGCACTTGACTCATAAGTCAGCGGTTCTGGGTTCGATACCCGGTCTGGCCACATACTTTCGTTTCTCCTTCCGCTGATTCAAGAAGGGCAGTTGTCAGTTACTGGCGAAAGTATGTGCACTTAGTACTGGTTAGCCGCTTAGGAGGTCTAAGCCTGCCCAGGAATAGTGTGGTTAGGTTAACTGACCGTCCCGACATGACCATAGATGTTTACTGCGGACGTTAAGCAATAAATCAACCAATCAGTCAATGGCTGAATGTATACACCTCTAAGAAAGATCTCTCTAATATTGAACATTTTGTCCCCTTCTGTCATATTTACAAAGGGGAACAACTTTTGTGACATTCTCTTTGCTTCCCAAGATAGGAAAGTGAAGCAAACAGAAAGTTAGATTCTTAAATAGGTCTACCAAGGAAAGAATTTGCTCCTGGAGGACAAATTCTACTTTCAAGAGCTGACCCTCCTTAAGAAAGGAGGCAAAATGCAAAATTGCTTCCCCTGAGAGTGGTCCCGTTCACCTTAAGCGCAGATGCAAATATGTTGAAGCCTTGAAGCCTGTGATTCCATGCATCCTACGTAAAAATAACCATTTTTCTTTTCTTTTCTTTTTTTTTAAATTTGAACAAGTAGATTTTAATATATCGAGCTGTATCATAACATACGCAGAATGGCTACCAATGCAGAGCTTGGCCAGATCACTGTTTTCCAAGGACACATATGTCCTAGGATTTAGGATCATAATGGTAACATGGACCAAATTTATTACTTAATGCTAGCACCTAATCTACTACTAAAAATCAGTAAATACGTATTTTCCTATTTTACAGATATACACATACATAATATTTTCTAAAAATTCATTTTACAAAGTGCATTTTTTATAAATCTATTCATATATCTTTTAAACGCTTAAATTTCAATCATTTTTTATGTAATTGTTTAAATTATTGTTGTATGTTGTTTTTACGGAATAAATATCAATCAATCAATCAATCAATTAATCAACATAAAAAGACCAAGCCAAGAAAGCGCTAAGGTATCTTCCAGTAAATTCTTGATGAATCGAGCAGCTTGTATGTAACATAAAAGACCAAACCAGGAAAGCGCTAAAGTATCTCAGTACATAATTTGCTTGTCGGTAGCACACACATGTTACGGAAAACCATGGAGTAACATCTTGTTGTGAAAACAGAAAGCAAAAATTCCTACAACGTCACCTAATTTGTAAATGGCTTTGTCTCAAGGCGGCACTTCTGTTTTGTTTCTTCTTTGTTATGTATTATGTGCTGTTTGTTGGTATGTCTGTCATTGATATATTGTTTGTGATGTTCAGGCTAGCCCGGTGACCACCTACATGGGAAATGGCTATTCACATGACTGCCGCTGACGATGTCTTTGGTGGTAACGGATTTTGTGTCGTCTTTTTTTCACATGGTGTCTTGGGTGGGATCTGGGATTGAATTGTGTCAGTTCTTGAGATTTTTCCGTTTACTTTTGTCCAAATTCCAATATGGAAGATTCCACCGTAGCCTAATTAAAGACATAGCTGATGGTCAAAGCATTTTTGAAAATCTCAAAGGTTTCATACTTGTGTTAAGGGAACACCTCTTGGGAAAGCAAGATAGTCTTTAAAGACAGAAAAGGTGGCCTTTTAATACATACCCTTTACAAATTAAAGTTTTATATGAAAGTATTTACTCCTGTAATGCAGGAATATTGACCGGCAGACATACTTGTGTTAAGGAAACACCTCTTGGGAAAGCAAAATAGTCTTTAAAGACAGAAAAGGTGGCCTTTTAATACATACCCTTTACATATTAATATCAATTCTCTGTAAGAATCGGAAAACGTTGGCCACGCTATGTCTGGGATTTTAGTAATTTTTTGTCTATATATCAGGTTTGACGCAAAACCACCATAACCGGCGTTGAAATCTTCATTTTATGTTTCGTTGCCATGGAAACGGAGAATGTTTGTTCTGGGAGGAAGGCCGAAAAATTGAAAATAAAAAATCAGAAAATTGGCAAAATTGTTTGTTATTTTCCTGTCTCCACAGAAACTTTTTGGAAAAGAAATGTTTTTAACATCAAAGCACTAAGTTGGCATAGCACAATGATATAAAGTTGGTGACAAAATTTTGCATACGTTTCTTACACTAAGGGCCCGAAAAAGGGGAAAATTGGCATTTTATCAAATATGTGAAAAATGCAATATTGCACTTTTTTGGCGGAGTTTTTGGACAGTTTAACAGAAGATGTCCAGACAAAGACTAGTATGGTCATAAAGGACAAAGTATGTTAAAGTAAAATATTAAAAAAACTGGATGGAGAAATTCAAATCAAAAGGTCAAGGTCAATGTTAAAATAGCTAAAAAAAAATGCTATTTTAATGCCTTTTTTCGACATTTATAGGTATAAATATCATTTTTTATGTTTTAAAGGCGGTTTTAAAGCACAAAGAACTATTACACATTATAAATCTGATCATCGCAGCAACACTAGTTTAATCCAGAAGCAACAAGTTTTCAAGGTCAAGGTCACCAAAATCGTGAAATTTTTAATTAATAACATGTTTTACATGAAAATTATGGTCTTTTCCTTCTTCGATAAGGTATGTTATTATAGCAAACAGTCTGGATATAATTTAAAGTAACCGTGCTTCAATTTCTGACATAATTCATGTTGAAGGAAATTGCAACGCCAAGGTCAAGGTCACAAATATCCACGAAATTATGGCACAAATGAACTCTGCATCATTATTATGATCATTTACAAACTCTGACAATTCTTGATTTCATTTTTAGTTGGTCATGCATAAATTGCATATAATGTTATGATACATAATCTGAATCAGGGGTACCATTCAAGGTCAAGGTCACTTATTTTCAGTCCGAGCTCTCTATCAATACTTAGGAACTTTTGTCGATTATAAGCAATTTTCTAGGCTTTATGCCATGTTTGCTCTGCAACTTTCAGAAAATGTTGGCCACGCTATGTCTGGGATTTTAGTAATTTTTTGTCTACATATAAGGTCTGATGCAAAACCACCATAAACGGCGTCGAAATCTTCATTTTATGTTTCGTTGCCATGGAAACGGAGAATGTTTGTTCTGGGAAGATGGCAGAAAAAATGAAGATAAAAATTTGGAAATTGGCAAAATTGTTATTTTCTCGTCTCTACAGAATTTTTTTGGAAAAGAAATGTTTTAAACATCAAAGCACTAAGTTGGCATAGCACAATGATATAAAGTTGGTGTCAAAATTTCCCATAGGTTTCTTACACTAGAGGCCCGAAAAAGGGGAAAATTGGCATTTTATGAAATTTGTGAAAAATGCAATATTTCACTTTTTCGGCGGAGTTTTTGGACAGTTTAACAGAAGATGTCCAGACAAAGACTAGTATGGTGTTAAAGAACAATACATGTAAGAGTAAAATATTAAAAAAAACTGGATGGAGAAATTCAAATCAAAAGGTCAAGGTCAATGTTAAAATAGCTAAAAAATGCTATTTTAATGTCCTTTTTTCGACATTTATTCTTATAAATATCATTTTTATGTTTTAAAGGCAGTTTTAAAGCGCAAAAAACTATTAAACATTATAAATCTGATCATTACAGCAACACTAGTTTATCCAAGAGCAACAAGTTTTAAAGGTCAAGGTCACCAAAATCCAGAAATGTTAATAAATAACACGTTTTATATGAAAATTATGATCTTTTCCTCCTTCGATGAAGTATGTTATTGTAGCAAACAGTCTAGATACAATTGACAGTAACTGTGCTTCAATTTTTGACATAAATCAGGTCAAAGGAAATTGTAGTGCCAAGGTCAAGGTCACAAACATCCACGAAATTATGGCACAAATGAACTTTGTATCATGCATTATGATCATTTACAAACTCTGACAATTCTTGATTTCATTATAAATTGGTAATGCATAAATTGCATTTAATATTATGATACATCATCTGAATCAGAGGGACCATTCAAGGTCAAGGTCACTTATTTTAAGGCCGACTTCTCTGTCAATATTTAGGAATTTTCGTCGATTATAAGCAATTTTCGTAGGCTTTATGCAATGTTTGCTGAAGCTTGCTGGGTAAACAAATCATTTAATGTTTGCGAATAGTTTATACCATTCATACCATTTGCATTAAATGATTCGTCGAGGCCAAAGCCATCAGTAATCAAGAGATTCTTGTGTCTACATGTCAGTTCATATAAGATAGCTGCATCATTAATCATCAGACTGGAAATAAAAAAAATGTTTTCATGGATGTATTTTCTTCTAATCCACTGTGGGAATTAACTCTTTAAAGGATCTCTGTAAATCCTGTTTTAAACATTCTAGTACACTTTTTGAAAAGCCGGTAGCTGATGATTTAAGAAGGGGTATGAAACCCACCACCCGCACCCGTGCTCAAAACCCACAACTGGAAATTTTAGTGACGACCTTTGAGAAATAACAGTTTTATTCTAGATTTTATTCCAAGATATTGTCACACAGTACATTTGTGTGAAAAATCAAAATCAGTCCATAAATGAAGGCGCTGGAACGATGAAAAAGTTTTTCTATAAATAACCACCATGGCCTTGACCTTAGAACCATAAAAGCAATATTGTCCAAGATATTATCACAGTTAACATTTGTGTGAAGTAAAATCCAAATCGGTTCATAAATGAAGGTGCTAGAGAGATAACAAAATTTAAAAAAATAGCCACCGTGACCTTGACCTTAGAATGCTGAAACGCAAACTTGTCCAAGATATCATTTGTGTGAAGTTACATCAAAATCGGTTTGTGGATGAAGGCACTATAGCGATGACAAAGTTTTCTGTAAATAGCCACTGTGACCTTGACCTTGACTTAGAACGCTGAAACGCAAACTTATCCAAGATATTGTCAGACTAATCATTTGTATGAAGTTTAATCAAAATCGGTCTACAAATGAAGGTGCTAGAGCTATGACTAAGTTTTTCTATAAATAGCCACTGTGACCTTGACCTTAACCCTAGAATGCTGAAACAGAATCGTTATTAAAATATTATCAAAAGATATATTTGTATGAAGTTTAATTTAAATCGGTCCATAAATGAAGGCACTAGAGTGATGACAAAGTTTTTCTAAAAATAGCCAATGTGACCTTGATCTTGACTCCGGAACGCTGAAACGCGAACTTGTCCAAGATATTGTCATACTTACCACCTGTGTGAAGTTCAAGACGCTAGAGCGATGACAAAGTTTTTCTAAAATAGCCACTTTGACCTTGACCTTGACCCCAGAACGCTGAATCGCGAATTTGTCCAAGATATTGTCATACTTATGAAGGGCTCACCCTAGAGGGCGATTGGGAGAAATAGTCTCCCTAAGCTGGCTGACTTCTCCCTGTTTTGAGTTGAGGGAGAAGTGAAAATTATAGAACATATAGGGAAATCCAAACTGTGGACCAAAACTTCTCCCTAAAGTCCAGAAAATGTGCAAAACTTCTCCCTGTCTGAAAGCTCTAGGCTGACCCCTGGACTAATTACTTGTTTGAAGTTAAATCGAAACTGGTCTATAAATGAAGGCATTATAATGTTTCTAATACAGCCTTGCACTAAAATTGCTAAAATGGTTCCGCTTCACTGAACAAAAATGACTGCCAGAGCTAAAAATAGAAAAAAAAAACTTTAAACCATATCTCCCTCAAGCCAATGGCTCAATTTCAAAATAATTTCACAGAAATGTTCGACTCATAGCAATGAACCACTCATAGCGCTGAACCAAAATTGCTAAAATGGTTCCACTCCACTGAACAAGACTGGCCACCAGAGCTAAAAAAAGAGTGAAATAAATCATTGAATGACACAGAGGGCACAGTTTTGATTTAATCTTCATTAAACTTTGTCAGAGTGTTTATCTTGATGTAATCTAGACAAGATCTGAAACTGGATGGTGTCGAGTTAAAAACTAGGTCACTAGGTCAAATCTTAGAAAAACCTTGTGTACACTTTATGGGAAACAGTTATGATCTAATCTTCATAAAATTTTATCAGAACCTTTATCTTTATCAATTCTAGAGCAAGTTTGAAACTGAGTTATGGCAGGACAAAAACTAGGTCACTAGGTCAAATCTTAGAAAAACCTTGAGTGCACTGTAGCTGGCACAGTTTCGTTCCAATCTCCATGAAAGTTTATCAGAATGTTTATCGCCAACAAATCTAGACCGAGCTTGAAACATGGTTATGTTGGGTCAAAAACTAGGTCACTAGATCAAATCTTAGAAAACCTTGTGTTCACTCTAGAAGGCACAGTTTTGATTCATTAATCATGAATCTTTGTCAGAATGTTTAGCTCTAAGAAATCTAGACCAAAGGGGGGGGGTCCCTATAAGGCCCTTTTTCTGCCCAAGAGCAAAATGTTTTATTTTCAGCTGATGATTAGAATATAGTGTCCGCTATAATGAATCAAATCCACTTTTTCAGTTTTTCCCATTCAATTTTGTAGTACTAGTGTCCCAGATGCTACATACCAAATTTCAAGGCAATCAGCCTAGTGGTTCTGGAGAAGAAGATTTTTTAAGATTTTTAGCATATATCAGCATGGCGGCCACCTTGGTCATGTGGCCTGGACCAAATATATAAACTTTCTTTTCCCCTTTGCCTGGAGGCTGGATATGAAGTTTAATTGAAATTGGCCCAGTAGTTTCAGAGGAGAGGTCCTTCGAAAATGTTGACGACGGATGGACGACGGACGATAAATGCCGGAGGCTACCATCCTTTAAACTCCCCCCCCCCCCCCCCCCCCCCCCCCGGAGCCTTCGGCCCAGGGGAACTAATGACAATTACAAAAGTTGGTACAAAGTATGAGAAAATTCCAGTTTATTCTCATTTTGATATCAGCATATTTGTGATCTTGATCTTGACCTTCATGTTCAAATTTCTTGATCTATGTTAAGTTATATTTTATCAAATGATTCAGCGCTCTTTTCAAATCAGGCAATGGCTTTCTGATCATATTCAGTAAATCTTTACAAAACTTGGTATATATGACGAATAAATTCCACTCTTTTCCAAATGTTTATAGGAGGCTGTGACTTCCTTGACCTTGACCTTTATATTTGAATTTTTCAATCTGTTTTATCTTGTGCTTCATTAAATTATATATTACTCTTTTCACACTCTGTTCAAATATAACAATGGTTTTATCATACTCAGTTAGCATTTACAAACACTGGAATAAATAAATGATGACAAATTCCCTTTTTCGACATTTTCAAATCGGAGATTTGATGTGCTTAACCTTGACCTTTTATTTGAATTTGTTGAACTGTTTTATGTATTGCTACATTAAATAGTTGCTCTTTTCAGATATAGCAATGGTTTTCTTCTGTTTGCAGTAAACCTTTACAAAAATGGGACAAAAAATGAAACTCATTTTTTTCAACATTTTGAAGTCGGAGCGTTGTGCTTGACCTTGACCTTCATATTTTCATTTGTTGATCTTTTATTATTATTTTTCTTCATTAAATGATATAATGCACTTTATAAATATAGCAATATTTCCCTTATCATTGTCAGTTAACCATTACAAAAATTGGGATATAAAAATGAGAAATATCTAGTTTTTCAACATTTTGAATTTGGAGCTTTGTTGTGCTTGATCTTGACCTTCATATTTGAATTTCTGGATCTGTTTTATGTTTTTATTCATTAAATGATATATTGTTCTTTTAGAATATAGTAATGGCTTTCTTATGATATTCAGTTAACCTTTACAAAAATTGGGACATAAAATGAGAAATTCTCAGTTTTTCAACAGTTTGAAATTGGAGTTCTGTTGTGCCTGACCTTGACCTTCATATTTGAATTTCTGGGTCTTTTTTATTTTTTGCTTCATTAAATGATATATTGTTCCGTTTCATGGTATGCTTCATTTTATGATATATTGTTCTTTTCAAGTATAGCAATGGCTTTCTTATCACATTCAGTTAACCTTTACAAAACTTTGGACATAAAATGAGAATTTCCCAGTTTTTCAACATTTTGAAATAGGAGCTTTGCTGTGCTTGACCTTGACCTTCATATTTGATTTTGTTGATCTGTATTATGTTTTACTTCATTAAATGACATGTTGTTCTTTTCAAATATAGCAGTGGTTTTCTTATCGTATTCTGTTAACCTTTACAAAAATTAGGGAAAAAAATGAGAAAATCCAAGTTTTTCCATGTTTAGAAATAGGAGCTTTGCTTAATTTAACCTTGACCTTTAAATATTACTTACTCCATCCAGTTTCTTTTTTATTTTATAATTTGGTATATTACTGGCTATAAATATATTAGTGGCTTTCTGAACATCTTCTGTTAAACTAATGAAAACTTGTTCCAAAGAACCGCAAAATCCCAGTTTTTCCACATTTTGAAATGTGCCAAATTATGTCCCCTTTGAGCCCTCATTGCGGCCTAGGTGTGAGACATACTTGATTTATATTTGTTTCTATAAACAGAGTTAAGTTGGTATTATATGTTATTATATCTGTATCTGAGATCTAAGAATGAACTATGGATGGACAGACCAGATTAATATGCTATATATTCATTATTATCCTCCTAAATTTTGGACTCTCTTGCTTTACTCAAACTATCTTGGTTACCATGGCAACAGGATGACGAACAAAAATTTTACTACTGTTTTTGTCGTTTAGGGGTCATTTCTGATTCATACACCAAGAATGAAAAAAAAAAGATTGGTGCAATGTGTAAAAAGATCCTGTTTTTTTTTCACACACTTTCAAACGAAGTTTTGCTGTGCTTGGCCTTGACCATCATTTTAAGCTTTTCTATCTGTGTTATGATTTATTTCATTTAATGATATATGACTCTTACTGGAGCTTTGATGATCTTGACCTTGACAGTCAAATTTAAATATCTGCATCTACTTTGTGTTTTATTTCATTAATGGATATATAACTCTTTGCACATATAAACTTTTACAAAGTTTGGTACATTAAATAAGATATCCGGGTGTTTCAACATTTTAAAAAGAAATCTTAAGTGATTTTGACCTTGGCCTCCATATGTAAACTCCTTCATCTGTTTTATATTTCATTAGTTGATATGTGACTTCTAAATACAGCATATGGTTCATCTCATGTTCCAAAAATCAATTGACAAACTTAGTACAAAGTATGAGAAAATTCCACTTATTTCAATTTTGACAGGAAGCTGTGATTTTCTTGACCTTGACCTTTGTATTTGAATTTTTCAATCTGATTTATCTTGTGCTTCATTAAATTATATATTACTCATTTCAAATATAGCAATGGTTTTATCATATCCAGTTAATCATTACACACATTGGTATAAATAAATCATGAGAAAATTCCTCTTTTTGACATTTTGAAATTGTAGCTTTGATGTGCTTGACCTTGACCTTTATTTTTGAATTTGTTGATCTGTTTTATATATTGCCACATAAATGTGTTGCTCTTTTCAGATATAGCAATGGTTTTCTTCTATATGCAGTAAACCTTTTGCAAAAATTGGGACAAAAAAGGAAATTCCCATTTTTTTTCATCATTTTGAAATTAGAGCGTTGTGCTTGACCTTTACCTTCATATTTGCAATTATTGATTTTTTTTTGTTTTGCCTCATTAAATGATATATTGCACTTTTCAAATATAGTTTTCTTATCATTATCAGTTAACCTTTACAAAAAATGGGACAAAAAATGAGAAAGTCTGTCTTTTTTCAACATTTTGAAAATGGAGCCTTTCTTGTTCTTGACCTTGATATTTGATTTTTTGGATCTGTTTTATATTTTGCTTCTTTAAATGATATATTGTTCTTTTAAAATATATCAATGACTTTCTTATCATATCCAGGTAACCTTTACAAAAAATGCGACGAAAAATGAGGAAATCCAAAAACTTCCATGCTTGGAAATAGGTGTTTCATTGATTTTGACCTTGACCTTTGTATTTGCATTTTTCGATATGTTTTATGCGTTGCTTCATCCTTTGATATATTGCTCTTTTCAAATATAGCAGTGGTTCACTTATCATATTCAGTTAAACTTTACAAAAATTGGGACATAAATGAGAAATTCCCAGTTTTTCAATATTTTGAAATTGGAGTTTTGTTGTGCTTGACCCTGACCTTCGTATTTGATTTTGTTGATCTGTTTTATGTTTAGCTTCATTAAATAACATGTTGCTCTTTTCAAATGTAGCAGTGGTTTTCTTATCATATTCAGTTAACCTTTACAGAAATTGGGCCAAAAAATGAGAAATTCCCAGTTTTTCAACATTTTGAAATTGGAGTTCTGTTGTGCCTGACCTTGACCTTCATATTTGAATTTCTGGGTCTGTTTTATAGCTTGCGTCTTTAAATGATATATTGTTCTTTTAGAATATAGTAATGGCTTTCTTATGATATTCAGTTAACCTATACAAAAATTGGGACATAAAATGAGAAATTCTCAGTTTTTCAACAGTTTGAAATTGGAGTTCTGTTGTGCCTGACCTTGACCTTCATATTTGAATTTCTGGGTCTTTTTTATTTTTTGCTTCATTAAATGATATATTGTTCTTTTAAAATATAGTATTAGCTTTTTTATGATATTCAGTTAACCTTTACAAAAATTGGGACACAAAATGAGAAATTACCAGTTTTTCAACATTTTGAAATTGGAGCTTTGCTGCGTGTGACCTTGACCTTCATATTTGATTTTGTTGATCTGTTTTATGTTTTGTGCCTTTAAATGGCATGTTGCTCTTTTCAAATAAAGCAGTTGTTTTCTTATCATATTCAGTTAACCTTTACAGAAATTGGGACAAAAAATGAGAAAATCCAAGTTTTTTCATGTCTAGAAATAGGAGCTTTGCTTAATTTGACCTTGACCTTCAAATATTAATTTCTCCATCCAGTTTTTTTTACATTATATACTTTGGTATATTACTGGTTATAAATATACTAGTGGTTTTCTGAACATCTTCTGCGAAACTAACCAAAACTTGTTCCGAAGAACGTCAAAATCCCAATTTTTCCACATTTTGGAATTTGCCGATTTGTGCCCCCTTCGAGCCCCCAGTGTGGCCTAAGTGTGAGACATACTTGTTTTTTATTTGTTTCTGTATACAGAGCTAAGTTGGTATTATTTGTCATAATAACTGTATTAGGGATCTAAGTATTACCTATGGATGGATAGACCACGCTAATATGTTATTTTTTCATATTTTTCCTCTTAATTTTTGGACTCTCTGTTTGACTCACATTGTCTTGGTTACCATGGCAACAGGATGACACACAGAAATTTCACAACTGTTTTTGTAGTTTGGGGGTCATTTCTGATTCATACACCAAGAATGAAAAAAATCTGAGACGTAGCGTGCCGGACCCCTATGGCAATTTTCTGATTTTTACAGAGAATTGATATTAAGTTTTTATATGAAAGTATTTACTCCTGTAATGCAGGAATATTGACCGGCAGGGTTATGTTTAACAACATCATGCCATCATGCGGAGTTTACACAAATGGGATGGCTCGCTAGAGATATAGAGGATATTTGACTTTTTCAGTGTAATCACCGAATGAATACCAAAAGCAGTATACGAGTGGCGAAGCCACGAGTGAAAATACCATTTTTGGTGTTCATGACTGAAATAAAAATCGATCTGACAATGAAATAGTCATTTTTTCTGTTTCTTTAGCTTTAAAAATGCAAAAAAATCACTTTATTCCAATGCATCAGCCATAACGACAGAGACACAACTTTTTCCAGCCGTTTTGCGTCAAACTTGATGCTTCCAGCGTGATTACTGTGTATGATATGGGTTGCAAACACCGTTTGCAACTGAAAAATAGCTTGAAATTTCATTTAGACAAACAAATATCAAGAAATTTGCTAAGAAAGAATGCCGATAGCAGACTTAGGCGGCCTGACGTCGCGTGTATTAACAATGTTACGTTGGCGCGTTTAGTGACGTCATTAATGTCGTAATGATGTGCAAACATGTGTGACGTAATTTAAGTCAAGCCGGATAAGGTTTAGCCAGTTTAAATCATCAAATAAATGAGATTATTTAAATAACGAAAATCCAAATTTTTGAACAGTGAAATCTTATAATGTTATTAATTAAGTGATTTCGTATTGGCCCAGTTACAGGTCCAAGGTTAGCTGTATTGGCCCGAGGCCGAAGGCCGAGGGCCAATACAGCTGACCGAGGACCTGCAACTGGGCCAATACGAAATCACTTGATTAATGACATTTTTATTAATTAACTTTTAGCTGACGGTCAATACAGTCACAGTTATTCGACCTTGTGAAGTATATTATCATATAGATACGTAATTTCGGACTGCCTAAGAAGCAATCTGCATGTTTGATAAAGCTGAGCTTTTAGAGTACTTATTCTGCCCATCGGTCCGATAAATGTTTTCCCGGTCTGATACGTTTATCGGCCCGTCATTAACGTCAACGACGTCGCGTGAGATACTTCGACGTTAAAATGACGAGTGCGATGTGCCAAAACAGAAAGTTTCCCATCCTTTCAGAGATGATATCTTTCTTATCATACATCATAGACATAAAGTGTGACCACTCATTTTCTTAATTAGATCACAAGAAACACTTTGGTGTAAAAATAAATTTGAAATGGTTGAATTTTTTGTTTCGCTACAAAACGGCAAGCGCTACAAGACTGGGTGGCCGGGAAACATTTCAGCTTACACAGTGATGCTGTGTGTTTTTACTAACACTTAAAAGTAAGATGCCTGCCTCGTTTTATTAGACACACATCGTCAGATGGCTGCCTCTTTTCATTAGACAATAAAACATCACAATCACACTCGGGTGTCCCTGCTGTTGAGTTTTCTAGATCCCCTGTGAGGCATAGGCCTTCAGCAGTAGCAAGTTTCGACAACTTCAAAAATGTTTATGTCTAGCAACTATTTCTGAACATTGTTTTTCCTAAACTAGAATCTATATGATAAACAGATCATAACATGGGTTTTTCGTTATCACCCGATTTATCAGCCCTCGATTTATCCGCCATTGATGTTTACGCCGCTGTCATCCAGCCATGAGAGCGCCCTCGCGTGACCTGAACTTTAAACCAATCGGATGCGTGGATTTCCGTATAGGTCGAAGGTTTTAATCAATATGACACGAGGTCAACCGTATAGGTAGGAGGTCAAGCTGTATTAAGCGGAGGTCATACTGTATGAAAAAAGAAACGTCACCAGTATGATACAGACCGATTTCCCAGTAAAAGTGCTATATATTACTTAGTTAATTAATAAAATGTGATAATGTCACTGTTTCAAACAGTGAGCTTATCTGTTTCGATTTCACCGAGAAATCTCTATAATTCATTGAAAAGTATAAAAAATAAATAAAAAAAGGTTGAATAGTGGAAACCGCACGTGCTGTCTGATATTTAGTCTTGGTACCATCTAGCAGTCTCTTCAAATGAAACGGAAAGTTTAAATGCATGATTTGAGCTAAAATGCAGCGTAATCCATTGGAAAGCCCACTTAATTCTGCTGTTAGAAAACAGGAAATTCACTATCAAAATGAAAAACAAAAACTCTAATTTTTGCCATTTTTTCAGGCTGCAGTTTCAACGTATTTGTGTCACAGATAATGTGAAACAAAAGACAGCAGTTGCAATAATATTCAGAACCCAAGATAAGAAGGAGTATTTGCTGATAACTTAGAGATATTTTTCTTATTTCTCATTGAAACCATATGTTGTGACTCCTCATCCTTTGTATATAAAAACAGATAATGTGAAACAAAAGACAGCAGTTGCAATAATATTCAGAACCCAAGATAAGAAGGAGTATTTGCTGATAACTTAGAGATATTTTTCTTATTTCTCATTGAAACCATATGTTGTGACTCCTCATCCTTTGTATATAAAATTAAGAAAAGTTATCCCTAATTGTCACCAAATACTACCTCCCATTCAGAGCTCTGAATTACTTATCTTGTTGTTCCTAGCAGGTACGAAAGTCTCTACAGGCAGCGAAACTTAGCAGACTAGTTTATACGCTTTGTAGAAAGGTATCTTGAATATCAGTTCTTTTTTTCTAGTTGTTGCCTAGTTGGTGTTCTTAAATGGGGACGAAGATGCTGTAGGCATTTCCACCATAGGATACAAGTAAATGTACATATATAAGACTCTGCTTGATAATGTTTGTTAGTATTGCGTTATACATAAATCCTGACCTCCGTGGCATGTTTTGCTTAGTATCTGAAGTATTCTTACTGATATCGTCCTTTGGGTTATCGGTGATTTTGATTCATGTGTGTTGGACTGGAAATCAAAGAACTTCATATCAAATTCAGGTTAAAGATTTCATTTATTTATTTATTAATTAATTTGTTTATTTATTTATTGTGATTTTAAATGTATAAATATGATAGTGACAGTCATAAATTTAGGGCAATTATAATTTTGTCATTTATGGAAGCAGTATTTCATTCACGGATCGTCTCATCTATAATATTGAAATATATGCACAAAATGACTTAAAGCCAAAAATGTAGAGAAATGGTTATTTCGTATGCTATCCATACCTAACTGTAACGGACATCCAGGTATCGCAAACCGGCTTTGGAGCATATGTAGATTTATAATGGGAATCCTTGGTTATTCTTCGCATTAGCGGACTAATGCGCCCGCTTGTAATATCATTTATTTATTATTATTCCTATGCCAGAGACACGTGACCTTTGACAACAGAATTAGAAGAAAATATAAGACATCGAGATAAATGCTACCGAAGGATATTGAACATCTCAAACAACTATCCTCAATTAATGACACTGTTTACAGAATGATCCAAAGCGGGCATTGGCAAACGTTGAACTCCAGACCGATAAAGTGTTGTTGCCACATTTCGGGGTCTTTTAGCTTAACAAAGTCGATCTTACATCGTGCAGTGAAAGCAAAAATGAAATGAAATAAAATAAAAATAAAAGTAAAAGAATAAAAAATAAAATGAATTAAGAAGACGAAGAAAAGAATAAGAAGAATGTAGAAGAATGTAAAGGCTGAGCTAAAGAGTGGGCATTGAGGAACTGATGTGTTGTGTTAGCATGATAATGGTAGATCAGAACAGGAAATGATTCTGCAGAGAGGTCGCTGTGGTTTTATCTGTTTTGCCCTAAACGACCTTTCACGATTAGATCAGTAGACAAGGAAGTTTACGTTTGATAACTTGGTTGTTAGAATATCCTCACGTATTCATCTTGTGCTGATATGTTACATACTTAGTTTTAATCCTAATCAGACAGAATCCCTAACGAAAGAGGAATTGCCGTTACCGTATAAATTCTAGAGATAAGTACAGATCAGTCTGAACTGACTGAAGGATCTGTCTGATCAGGGCCTGCACTGCTTGTCTTTTTTTGTATCTTTAGTAGTAAAACCAAACTGTTCCATTTAAAGACGGTTAGGCTTATATTGAGCCGCTACACCGACACAACCAATAAGAAGGCATGTGCATTCAGCGAAGTCTCATATCAGCCTGGGCAAAGTCTTCGCTGATCGCATGGAGCTAGCTTGGACTTTTAAATATCCTTTAAGCGCACAGCCATGACTGATCAGACTGGGCGAATGCCCAGGCTGACCTGAGTTTACCCCGCGCGCACACTTCATTCTGTTGGTTTTGTTGTGTCGTGGCGCAGTTATCACAGTATCCGAACGCACTGTACCATCTCTTTCGGTTTTCGTAGCGTTGAATCGAGAGTAGAAAGTTCGCTTATAACCAGCAGTCGGAAATCATTATGTTTTGAGATTTTATCCGGAATCTGCTGCGTCATTTATAGTTATTCAGCTTCGAAAATGTAAAGAGGTAAGTTTAATATAATTTGCTCTTCGGTCTTTTACTTTACTGCCCCGTACAATGTCGTGTATGGGTGGATAGTAAACGGTAAGTATTCCAATCGCTCTTGGCATGATTCGAAAACCATTTTGAGCCTTTTCTGACATGTTTTATAAAAGCCTTTAAAATAAACGGAAGGCGTTATCAATCTACAGTTTCTTAGTTTTGATAGTAGGGTGATAGCTGGGTTTTGCACGATACAAACTCGTGTTAAATTAAACTTCGGAATAAAATTTCTGTGACGGCCATGAGGTTTTCATTGTACAGGGCAATAAAGTAAAAGACCGAAGAGCAAATTATATTAAACTTACCTCTTTAATTTTCGAAGCTGAATAACTATAAATGACGCAGCAGATTCCGGATAAAATCTCAAAACATAATGATTTCCGACTACTGGTTATAAGCGAACTTTCTACTCTCGATTCAACGCTATGAAAACCGAAAGAGATGGTACAATGCGTTCGGATACTGTGGTTATGTTTGGTGGCCCAACTTTAAGAATGTTTACCGTATGTATCTGCACGCCGTTAATGATCGTTTAACACTGCTAGTATATATCGAAGCACCCTGTAAAATGTGTATAGATACACCGCTGTGTGTTTCTCCCATTTTACCATGGCCGGACGGAAAGACGGACAAAGTGAAAACAGTATACCCACCACAAACATAGTTTGCTGGGGTGGGGGAGGAGGGGGGGGGGGTATTTTTACTTTGGTAAAACCGAGCAGTACCCAGGCCTTCCTAGGACTACTCGAAGACATACATATCTTTGAGTAGCCCGAAGAGTAGGTTTTCCGCAAGTAATTATGTCGATCGTGCCCAATATGATTACTAACAAGGGTTTGTTGACCAGTATGAGTAAAACTCAGTATCCGCTCAACCCTCTCTCTCTCTCTCTCTCTCTCTCTCTCTCTCTCTCTCTTTTACTGCTTGTAGTCATTGCTTACTTATTTTTCATTAACGAGTATCTTCATATTATTTCCTTTTTATATTGTTAGCTACGAGGATAATTCTGTGGGCCCGAAGTCATGGCATATGGAGAGATTGTCCATGTCAGCTTGATTACCATCATTGGTAGGTATCTTGCATTTATTCAGAAAACGGCGAAATATAACTGGCTTTGCTTTACTGGTAGGTAAATTTCCCCTCCAGAGCTACTCTTACTAAAAAGAAAGCACTGTTTGGTGCTTCTTTCTTTGTCTTTAGCCAGGCCCATCGTGGTTCGACTAGTAGTTTTATTTGGTTCTTAGTATTTGCCATGAGCTCAGGGTCCGAGGTTATAAAACTTGAGTATAATCTCAAACTCAAAATAAAGCACACCGATTGGCTGTTTCCGAGCATATGCTCGGAAGCAGCCAATTAGTGTGTTTTATTTTGAGTTTGAGAATGTTCTAAAGTTTTATAACCTCCGGGCCTGATCTGGTTTCTGATTTAGTATGTACGCATTTTCGTCATGTTTTTTTATTATTATTATTATTTCTATGTATGTTCTTCAGCTTTATGTTCCCTGTGTTCATACAATACTGAGTTACAATCAGGACAAACTGAAGGCCCATAACCGAGGCTGTCTGTTAGTCCTCAGCACAGTTACTGTCTTTGTTTTAGGATATATATATTTTTAAAGCAAGTCGTACACTGGTAACAAAGTTTTACAATGGAAAAGGGATCATAACAAAACGCCGACTATACTCAAGCAGATATTTATTCACTTAATAAAATGGCGAGGACTTAAATGCAGGTAATATACTAAATAGAATAATATTGTAATACAATATACAGTGTGTATAAAACGGAAGAAAAATTGGAGAGTGACACACACACACACACACACACACACACAACGTAGTTAAGTGTATACAAATTTTACAATATTAAAATGTTATTTCACCTCCTTTTATACCAAAACTGTCGATAGATTATCTGGATATGATCTATTTCATACAAAGGTTTTACAACACAACCACACTAGAAGATATCTGTCCATTCCAGCCACTGTACTCGATACTGATTCTGGCACGTCTTTTCCATTTTGAATTTGAGTCGCGACATGACCAACATAACAAAGTGGCATGTGCGCCCTCTCAGATCAGGCTAGGCATCCGCCCAATGTGATCAGAACCTTCACTGTCGGCACGGAGGTGGCCTAGACCCTAAACTAGCTACCCTTTAAGCGTACAGCAAAGACTGATCAAACTAGACGCATGCCCAGACTGATCCGAGTCTTTGCGTGGCGCACATGCCACTTTGTTGGTTTTGTCGTGCCGCGGCTTATTTTTTCAGATATCAGTATACTAGTGACCGTCATTTGTAATTGAAGCGAAGCGGTAAGACTGAATCTGTTCATGTCCAATAATATAACGTGCAACACCGGCCACGCCATTTCTATAAGAGATGATAATATGTACACACACCAGCACGTCTCCGGCGGAAATCGGAAGAAGACATTCTCGTTGTGCGGAAGGGTGCCACGTCACGTGACAAGCCAGCTACGTAAACATTCATCTACGTTGTGGCCCCAAAAGAGAAGCCGTTGCTTCGATAGGAAGAGCTTGATGGTGTGTTGGCCGCCATTCCTGCGTAGTTTTTTTTTTATCGACGGACCGAGGACAGACGTGGTGCCGGAGTGTTCGGTCATGGATACGTTCCGATGAGCTCCCCTGGGCATATATCGTAATTAGGATTGGACTACATCAGCTGCACCAGCACTTAATTTTCAATAAATGTCACAACATTAGCATAATACTTGCCTGGATTTTTGGAACATGTAGTATAGATAATATACGAAAAAGTAGAATACTTTTTTTTGTTCTTTTTTGAACTGGCTACTAAGTAGATATGAGTTTACGCTTTTGAAAATGAAAAGCTTTCATCACAGTGCTCATGCAGTATTTTTGATTTTCTGTTTCAGTATTTTCAACAGCCCTAGCAGCACCACCATATTTTGACTCGGACGCAACCCACTATGTTCGTATATATGAAGATGTGCCAGTAGGTAAGGTGCATGGAAGGTGATTGGCACCTAAATTCACATTAGTCATTCTGCTGCGCGCACCAAAATAAAGATACCTCCCAGTAGGCATACAGCGTTGAACCAACACTGAATGAACGTTGATTCAACGTAACAACGTTGAATCAACGTGATACAGTGTTGATTCAAGTTGTGTGCTCAGTGGGCTGGCAAAGGTCACGGTCACAAAACACAACCCAGTAAGAATACCGACGGATGTGTCAACACAAACAAAAAAGGCGATCGGGGAGATTTAGACGCACTCGGTACAGCAAAGAGGAACTTCAACAGAAGAACCTCTGCAGAAAGCGTGTTGGAGGATGGGGATGAAAATTAAGCCGCGACACCGGAAAACCAACAAAGTGGTTGTGCGCTCAGCGCAGACTCAGATCAGCCTGGGCATCCGTCCAGTCTGATCAGACGTTTCGTTAAGTTAAGGGTCTGGTCGGACAACCTCTTTGTTGGTTTTCTCGTGTTGCGGCTCATATTTTGCATATCAAGTTCTGTGTTCGGCCTGCATAGGAATATCTAACTCATCAGTGAAACATCACAGTAGAAATAATTCATAAAAAGTTGAGAACTCAACTCCGGTATGAAGCCGGGTCTCAAACTCAGTGACGATCTCCACCTAAACAGTTTAACAAAGAGTTACTTCATTTGACTGGTTCACCTTGGTTCGAATATTGTATTAGCTGTAGTTGTCAATATCTGTAATATTTACTATGAATTTAGTTTTTGTGTCACTGCAGTGATTAGTTGATTACAAGATTTTTTGCTGTCGTGTTTCACTTACTAAGCTAGAGAACTTCTATATAAAATAGTGTAAAATGGCAATGACCAAGGACTGAAAAAATTACATTCCACATCCCATCCCACCCATGACATGAAACGGGAAAAGCAACATGAAGTAACCGTGAACACGAGTAGCGAAACACTACGAGCATGCAGCATATTCGATAGTTATCTCCCAGGTAATTGCTCATAAAGCTAGCCTCAACTAAACAAACAAACAAACATAAAAAAAAAAACATATACGAAACATATATCAAAATGGCATCGAGCGGAAAGAACTATCTATAGCATCTACGAACCACAACGGAAACAAAGCCTTGAATGAGTAATAAACTACTCGGGAGTGGCGGTTCTTAACCGGATTTATGAAGCTCCAACTCTCGCTCTAGCTTCCAACGTATTTCATGTGACATTTGATTTGTCCACCTAGAGGTAAAAAAATAAACCATATTTGCGCCCAGTAGTTGTATGTAACAGCTAGGTTTTGAACATACGATGGAATTTTGGCATCCGTGTAAAATCCATGTTCAAAGACGGGGGTTCTGCTGCTTTCCGTTAGTTGACTTTGTGGCCACTCGCTAAAAGACTTTTTCAGGATAAGTCGTTGCTATGCTTGTTAAGTCCTTTGATCTAGCTGGGGAAGAGAGAGCCGAGTTTTTGCTTTGTCTTGCGTACATACTGTTGGTGCCTTCGTTTACAAGTCCTGTTGGTTCAATTGATAGGCTATGATCAATCATTGGCACTTTCTATGCATCTTTGCGAGTATTATGTTGTAAAATAGTTCATCTAGTCGTGATGTTTGGTGCTGTTGGCGTTCAGAGGCTTCTACTCTTATAATTTCAGGTACTGTTATCAAGACGTTTAACGTTACCGATCCTGAATCTGGTGATAATGTCCGTATCATTGTCAGTGATCCTACGACAACTGACTACGTCAGTTTCACCCAAACACATGGAAACAAAATTCATGTTGATGTAATGCTAAAACAAAAGCTGGACAGGGATAGAGTATGTACTAGTTTTTGTCTTTATTCTATCTTTGTATGTAACATTAAAAGGGACCAATTAAGACAGTTTTGACCAATGAAGCTACAATAGTTGTTGTATACTTTCGAAATAAGTTTTCCTTACCGATGAATTATCGTTATTTTATACATGGTGATGGAGGACAGATCGCGAAATTTTAAATCAAGACGGTGAAGCCTGGGTGAATTAATATTCTCATTTACTCGACAAAACGTGTTAATCAGCGATATTTTTTCGGTGATGAAACATTATTGCGATACTAACATTAAACAGAATAAAGATGCAAGATTATTACGACCTTCACTATAGGACTATTTTGAGGTGGACATCGACGGAAATATTTGCATCCGACGTCATCAAAGCACGAAAGGAGTAGGTTTGAGAAAGGCCATAGCGTCAAAATTCATATGGGTTATATAAGTTCTATGATAGACTATATGAAAAAAAAACAAGTCACTGATTTGACATGTTTGAAATTTAACAATTTTACAGGGCCGATTTTCAGCCTTCGTGAACCTACTCCTTTGCACGCCGAGACGTTAGCAACGTGATTTATCACAGAATTTGACACGATGAAGCTTCCTATACGCTCAATTGGGGGGGGGGGGGGGGACGTTAACGTCACGTTAGAATAGAAATTCAATCAAAAAAGTTGACGAACTTGTTACAGTAAAAGAGATTACTCAACATACATATTACCTATTTTCTGTTTTTAACAACAAAGTATATCAAAGTACAAAGGGAAAGCGCAAACGAATAAACTAACCATCATATTTTCGACAATAATGATTCTAACTAAAAGAAACCGCCTTGAGAAAAACATTGCTTCTTTTTCTTTGATGCATACAACCTCGCACTTAGTTTTGATGTAGCGCCAAACGCAAGCAGGTGAACGGTCTGCGTAGAGGACTCTTCGTTTATCAAAGCCATATAAGCCCATTCAAAAGTATGATGCTATCAATATAAACGTATCCATACCAAATTTAGTGCAACAGGCGAGGGTTTCTGTATTTAACTTCTTCATTGTAGCTAAACTTCAAAAGTTTGAAAGAAAAGATGATAGGCAGGCAACAAGCATCCCTCTCTGAGCTACACTTTCTGTCGCATTCCGCGGCAAATAGAATAAAGATTAGAGAAAACAATCACTAGTTTAACCACGGGTGGCGTGAGTTCAAAGAAAACACACCCGCTAGGGGCACTTCATCATTCGTTGATGAGTACCACCGAATACCGACTAACTTCATATTTTGCTGTTACCAACTTCGTCTAACACCACTGTTATACTGGAGCAAAAGAACCCTTGCTGAGTGATTATAAAAGAATTCCTGTCTTCCACGATTTTTTTTTATTTTTATATAATGACCCCATCAAACAATAAAATTATTAAATAAATATATGTTTTAACTCAGAAGAAATGCTAATTACAAAAGTTTGGTCAGTTCGAACGACGATTTTACAATTTTTTCAATTTGTGTATGAAAAAGAACTTAATTATACCAAATTCAGTGCAGACGGTTTCAGAACAAATGCAATAGACACTTTCGCGACAATGTTAACTGAGCTGCGACACGAGAAAACCAACAAAGTGGTTGTGCGCCCAGCGTAGACTCAGATCAGCCTGGGCATCCGCCCAGTCTGACCAGAGTCTTCGCTGTCCGCATGGAGGTAGCTTAAACCCTTAGCTTACCTTTTAGCGCTTAGCGATGGGTTTGAGTCTGCGCTGGGCGCACAACCACTTTGTTGTTTTTCTCGTGTCGTGGCTCTTATACTTTGAGAGTTTTCCAAACAACGCATAGGATCATGAGGAAAAGATCATCGCAGCCATATTTAAGTATATAAAAAGTGAATATTTTTTCTTCGACAATTGCATGTAACAACAAACATACATTCAGGTAAAGTTTATCTCAGCCATATTTCTTCGATAATTGCAGGGGGACACATTACATCGAATTAAAGTTTCAAGCTGCTGATGACGAGGCAAACGTGGTAAGTACTATACAAACAACATTCTACACATAGAAAAATATAATATCGCAATTCACTGCTGAATTGTGTATCCTTACAATAGCTTGGCTCAAGTGGGATGGAGCAATTCCCAGGGCAAACAAAACATATTTGGACAAAAGCAAAAACGTAGCTTTATATACCCAGAAACAGCCATAACCACAAAGTACAAACCAGCTAAGATGAATTTCAGAACTGAAAAGCACATATCTAGTAACAGACACAATCAATCTATTTCGTCTTTTCTATAGAATGAATAATTAAGATTTTTAAATTTTAGATTCCTACAGCTGTATTTATGTTTATTGCGAATTGCACCATAATCCTGCACAGTTAGGACAGTAAGGGATGAGTGAACATATAAGTCCTAATAAAATCTGTGTCCGCATGTATTTACTACATTTTTTTAAAGTTTGTTTGGATGATGTTTTTTTTTTTTTGTTTGTTTTTTTTTGTTTTTTTTTTTGTTTCTCGTCATTTGATTATCTCCATATGTATCCCTGACACCTTAACGCATTGAATGCAAGACTCATGCGGCTCACTTAAATGTTTTGCCATCCTTTCCTTTCGTCGCGCCTATAAAAGTTAAATAACCCCGGTTTTCAATTTCCTACCGTACAGGGTCAACCAGGTGCATGCTATTTCTGTAAAGATTTTTTATTTCAACTTGCGATCTGTTTTAAATGTAATTTGAAATTAAAGCGTTTGAAACAAATCTTGGTTCTCATCTATACTACTTTTGATTTTCATGCAATTCGTTTCTTCATTTAGATATATTTAGACTTTAATGTGTATATCGCTGATGTGAATGATGAATATCCTGAATTCCAAAACGAGCCATACCGACTGGAAATTCCAGAGGTCAGTAAAAGCGTGAATACCGCTGATTTTCACTTTGTTTATATGTCATTTTCTTAAATTCACTCTTCAAATCAAAGTACTCTTTCACATAATGACACAAAGTTAGGACTTCTGACGCGAATCTGTTACATGGGTAACTGCGGCGACTTAGCCAAAGTGATCAATAGTTTGAGCTGTGTTACAATAAATACACATGGTAAATGCGCAATTCCATTCTTATCTCGGGATTAAAAGTGCAAACCTCAAGAAATATCAAGCCAAAAACATAACGACAGAATTCGATTATGCATATGAAGAGTATTTGTGGATACTTGTTGCTTTGACGTAAAGAAATGAAGGAGTTGTCACAAAACTCCTAAAATTGGCCAACCGAAATTTCGTTTCGACCACTTTCAGGAATTATGTATTAACTCCACTAGTTTATGGTGTACAAAGTGAAATTTTGTACTAATATGGTTTACGTAGATATAAGTCGAATAGATTGTGAGACATTGCTAAAATATTTCAAGGAATAGCCAGTAGTTTTTTTTTTGATCGATAAAAGCTGAAATTTAAATTTTCTATACCAGGACCAAATAAGTTTTGAGCTACAATTTATCCTGTCCAAGTCCATTGCTAGAATTGTTTAGTGTTTGATATTCTGGAAAATCAGGCATATTTCATAAAGTCAATAGAATCGCAGAAGCAGGAGTGTTAAGAACGGACTTAAGTTTAGCTGATTTCATGAAAAGACACCAGATATCCTGCAAACAATGCAATGTGCATATATATGTTGGACTTGTCATGTTTTATCCTGTTTAAAAAAATGACACTTTTACATTACAAAATTCTAATTTTAGAAAAAAGCCATGTGAATTCAAGAGAGAGAGAGAGAGAGATTTATATAAAAGGTCTTATCAGTATCCACTCTTCAAACCATTCGGAGGGTCAGCATTCCTTTAAAAGCCACAAATTAATTCTTCTGTGTATTTTGGCTGAAGCTTGTTATATTTTATTTACCAGGTGAGAATAGAATGCGCGTTTAGCAGGCATGTTAAACCTCACCATGTGACATAATGCTATCAGTGGTTACTCAGCAGACAGGTTGTCAAATATTCTTTTCAGATTGCCGGTGATACACGCTTATCTAGGATTTGCAAGTAGGCCAGAGCACACTTGATCCTGAAAACTCTAACTACATAAGTGAATAGAATTCCAGATGCGGCATAATGAAGCTATTTATGTATACTGGAATTAGGACCATAACATCTACACCTAAAATGTCTTGCCCAATAACGTGTATTCCAAAAACGTCTACTGAAGTTCGGTCAACTAAATAATTTCAAAGCAAAGGCTTATTCTATAATACAGCACGTCACACTTGCATCTGAAACAGAAATATCTCCATTTTTCTTGCGGTCTCTTTAGCAGAAGCAGAGGGAGTTGGTTACTTTCCTGGCCGTCTACTTTATATATCAACATTTTGTGGATTTTCTTGCTGTTCTTCTTGATGCCAGAATAGGACTGATATCTTTGACTGTGGATCTCCCGCGAGATCCACAGTTAAAAATTACAGTCCATATCTGGCTTTCATAGTTTTCTTGGTTGAAATGCAGTAGCATGGGCTAAGACATGGATTACGAAAATGTAATCTGATAGACTGGTGTATTGCCAACTCAAAATCAACAGGGATTTCATCAGATTCAAATTTCAAATTCTACCTGAACGCAAAGTCTAATAGACCTGACATTTCATTGACATCTTACACTAATACATTTTACAATTCATTTTCTTTTTGACAAATGTTATCAGAAAATATTTTCACTTGCCGCTGATTTCTCTTTTGTGAACCAATTTGTAGCAATTGATGACTGATACTTGCCCACATGTCGTGAGTCAATCAGACGTCGTGATTTTATTGGACGTCATAATTAATAATTTGCAAATTTTTGATTTATCAATAGTATTATGAAGCATATATAGATTAGTTAAACTACAGTGTAAATATAAACGTTGACATTTTACGTTTCGATGTTCATTGTGGTCGTCGTTAAAATTCCATTAGCTTCACGATCACCCAATGGACGGCGAAAGGTAAAACAATCAATTCTTAAATAACATAAATTGTCTACCTGTCTTTTACCGAAAACTGAGCAGTTCAGTGGTGAAAGATAACACTACACCATCTTGTGATTATTGTTATAATCCTACAGATGGTTAAAGCGATGCATTGTAATTTTAGACCAATGGAAAGTAGAAAGGCAGAAAATGATAAGATCTAATATGTATATACTACCCTCATAATAACTGAGTCGAATCATGTGACTCCCAACAACGTGGCAATTTTGACACGTGATATTCAGCTCGTCCTAATCGTTAACATCGGTCTATAAAGGGCCCCACTGTTGGCTGTACGGTTTGGGCCTATTCCATAGATGGCTGATATGACAAGTGAAGGCTCTTTATAGTGCACACTGATCAGAGCTTTTGCTTGTCACCAATCCCACATTGTTTGAAATCACATGATGTGGTTTATATAAACTTTCGATGTTAGCATACGGTCTGAGGCATACATTTTATGGCTCAGCTCAAATCTGAGTATTAAGACTTTGAGAATTTCCTACAGGACGAAGCCGTCAATACGAGTTGGACTATGGTAGCGGCAAATGATTTGGATGGAGGATACAATGGCCTTGTTACGTATGCCATGGAGGTAATCTTATTATCATTTATAATGATATAAGAAATTGTAATGATACTGGATGATTTGTCCCTTTGTGTATCATCAGCCCAGTGATCAGTGCTTCAGAGCTGATTCTGGATCTTTAGTATTGGAGTTAGTACTCGATACTGATGAAATACTCTGGCCTTACCTGTCGCCATGGGAGCTGAGGTGGTGGACGCCTGCGCTCGCGGGTTAATACGTCGGCGTCTCTTACCTGATGTCTGCAGCTGCGCTACCTCTCGGAGCAAGTCATTAAGTGTGGCTCAGAGAGGATGTCCGTTGCCTGCCGATACCGCCGTCAAAAGTTTGGGGTTTAGTGACTATGAGGAAGGTAAATACAGATATGCACTTATATGTCGCATTCAATTTTGTATTGATACATTATAAAATAATAATAAAATAATGATGCCTCGTACACGGATTTCAGTTAAAGTACAAACAAACAAAAAATGACCATATCCATAAAGCACGACACATTCATAAAAATAGTGTTGAACCTCTGAAACAAATGAATTCCACATCAAACGATAGATAGTGACATAAAGTAATACAACACAAGCAGAGCCAGTTGAAAAGCTCTTTCCCAGGTAGGTGGTCACACAGTAAATCAAACGAACCACACAACACATCTTTTTTTTGCTTATATACGTAAAGCACACCATGAAAATAAGAGAACAAACAGACAGAACAAGTGAAATTTTCAAATATGACAGGTATTCTAACGCAACGAACAATGATATAGGTAAACACAACGGAAGTACCGCCTTGAGATGGTCAGTAATTGACTTAAAGTTAAAGTGGTCAAAGTACCCAAATTATAAGATCGCAGTCGTAAGTCATATAAACATAGACAATTTAGTAAAAACATTTTACGGAGGTCCAACCCTCGCCTTAGCTTTCATCATCATTCACCAAAACACAAACTTTAAAACGTTTGATAATGTACTCACAGAGTCGAACTACACAGCCACAAGCATTTTAAATAACTGCTCAAATTAAATGATGTAACAAAGCAGATATATGTGTTTGAAAATATTAGAAAGGAAATGATAGTTGTTTTGGCTGTATACCATTCACAATTCAAGTGCTCCAAAGGAGATTATAGGGGGTCCATGGCCGAGTATTTGTGCTCTAGGATTCGGTGTAAGTAGTCGTGGGTTTGAATTTCACCGGCACCTCGTCTGAAAAAAACCCAAGGATACTTGATTTTGATAAAGGAAGATGAAAGGAAAACAAAAGTTGAGGATTGAGCCTCGCCTTTCGTCTGCTGTGTGTAAGATACAGCAGATATACGGGACAACTTTACAGTTAGTTCTTAAAAAAGAATTTAGGTTATGAAATGCGTATAATTTCATGTAATAACACTTTTCTTTCCCTCTAAGAAATGTCCATGAATTACATTTAAAATGTGTAACAATTTTAAACAAAGACAACCTTCATTTTTCGGCTTATTCTATGATTGTATGTCGAAATCTCTTCGTTTTAAATGTTTTATAATTACACAATATCGTATATTAAACTGGATATCTTTTCTAATGTATACACAGTTTAAAATTGGTTAGTTCGTAATGTTTTCATAATTTAATGATCATACTACATTTTCTTTTTACAGCCGGACTCACGGGTAAGCGGTATTTTGTTACATAGAATTGTATTAGCTCAGTATGTAATAACCAGAGACTCTTTAACAATTTTCGAATACGTGCTACTTATTAAATATTTATAAATCGAGTTTTTGGAGGTAAATATCAAAAGAAAGGAAGTGTAAGCTGAAAATTAAATGTGTGACTCGCGGTCATTTTAGAGAGTGTTGCCAATATTCTTATATGTCTCAGGGCTTCCTAGCTATGTATGGTGTAAGCAGTTCAATCAGATGTTTGCAAGTGAAAGGTTCAATGAGCTGACACAGGCTGGTTTCTTCTTTGCATCCACTGGTTTCAACTTTTCATTTCCTAAAATAATAACTAAACAATTACACAACTGTGTATTGTACAAATGAAGTAGCTTGTGCATGGTGTTGAAAATTATACCAGCACTATCATTCTAAAACAGTCAATGCGTTTCATTAAGACGTAGAGAAAATCAGTAACATCCAAAATGGTACATCAGGAAGTTATGACTTCTTATATATGATTTTTTTATTTCTTTTTTTTTATTTATTATTATTTTTTTTTTCGAAGCTTTTTGTTCCAATCACGTTTAATGCGAGTAGGTATCTTGTAGACGCTACGACCAACCGAATAACAGCGGAAACTTTTCGTGTTGTGTGTGTTATTGTTTCTTTTTAGCTCATCTGAGCCAACGGCTCCGGGGGAGCTTATAGGATGGTAAGGCTCCGTTGTCCGTCGTCCGTCCGTCGTCCGTCGTTCGTCCGTCCGTCCACAATTTCAAACGACTTCTCCTCTGAAACCGCTGGGCTAATTATAACCAAATTTCATATGTAGCCTCTAGGGGACTTAGGAACGAAAAGTTGTTCAAACGGTCCTGGTCACATGACCAACATGGCCGCCATGCCCATATATGGTAAAAACCTATAAAAATCTTCTTCTCCAGAACCAATAGGCTGATGGCCCTGAAACTTGGTATGTAGCATCGGGTACACAAGTACTACCAAGATTGTTCAAATTATGACCTTGGGTTGACCTTGACCTTTTTACGGCACGGTCAAATTTGCTTTCTGGTGCTTTTATATGGGAAAATGCTAGAACATAAGATTTCTTGGAAACTGTTGAAGATTTTGACTGAAAATTGATATATACAGTCAGCTTAATGAGTACATGAAAATTTATGCGTACAAGAAGTCAAGGTCATTCTTTGACCTTTGACCCTGGTCTCTCGTATTGCGACAATTTCACCCATCTCCTCAAAAGCCACAGGGCCAATTGTGCCCAAATTTCATGTAGAAGGCTCTAGGAGGCAAGGAAATGAAAATTTGTTCAAACGGTCCTAGTCACATGACCAATATGGCCGCCATGCCCATATATGGTAAAAAGCTTTAAAAATCTTCTCCTCATGAACCAAATGGCTGATGGCCCTGAAACTTGGTGTGTAGCATTGGGTACACAAGTACTACCAAGATTGTTCAAATTATGACCTTGGGTTGACCTTGACCTTTTTTACGGCAAGGTCAAATTTGCTTTCTGGTGCTTTTATATGGGAAAATGCTAGAACATAGGATTTTTTGGAGACTGTTGAAGATTTTGACCTGAAAATTGGTATATACAGTCATCTTAATGAGTACATGAAAATTTATGCGTACAAGAGGTCAAGGTCATTCTTTGACCCTGGTCTCTCATATTGCGACAATTTCACACATCTCCTCAAAAGCCATAGGGCAAATTGTAAACAAATTTGTTCAAACGGTCCTAGTCACATGACCAACATGGCCACCAAGCCCATATATGGTAAAAACCTTTAAAAATCTTCTTCTCCAGAACCAATGGGCCAATGGCCATGAAACTTGGTATGTAGCATCGGGTACGCAAGTACTACCAAGATTGCTCAAATTATGACCTTGGGTTGACCTTGACCTCTTGTACGGCAAAGTCAGTTTGCTTTCTGGTGCTTTTTGTATGGGAAAATGCTAGAAGATAATGATTTCATGGAAACTGTTGAAGATTTTGAGCTGGAAATTGGTATATACAGTCATCTTAATAAGTACATGAAAATGTACACGTACAACAGGTTAAGGTCATTCTTTGACCTTTGACCTTTGACCCTGGTTTCTCTTATTACCTCTCCTCAAAAGCCACTTGGCAAGTTGTAACCAAATTTCATGTAGAGGCTCTAGGGGTCAAGGGAACGAAAATTTGTTCAAACGGCCCTAGTCAAACGAAAATCTATTCAAGCGGTCTAGGTCAGATGACCTACATGGCCACCATACTCAGGTGAGCGATTCAGGGCCTCATGGCCCTCTTGTTTGCAAATTGTTAAGGACAACTTGATGCACGTTGTGTGAACGTTGCAGGTCACAGTTCGATGTAATTATGAGAATTTATATATAGATACATTAGATTAAATTGAATAATCTGACGAAAATGCATCATCATATTTGCAATATCATTCAGCCAATACTTTGCGGCGTAACTTTTCGAGTTTTTGGTTTCCGATGAGTTACGTCGCTGTAGTTTGACAACAATTGCTCATCTTCCTTAAATATGCAGTTGTATCTGTATTACGACAGTTTCATGACTATATTTTTTCATTTGCCGTCTAGTCTAAAGATATATGTTTTTGTTCCATAAATTTTTATCTTCTGCAATACGATGATTCGTAAACGGACATTAAACCGATTCATCTTTGTAGACCCATGAGTGTCACATTTCTTGAATTTGTCTGATTCTATTGTATAAACAAATTTTGCACAAAAATTACGCTTTCGTTTATACTGGGTAGGTCAAACGAAGAAATCTTGTCAGTATGAGCAGTTTTGGTTCAAATCTGTCACATTTAAGGGAGTTGTTATCGACAAACCGGCTGCAGTTTGTTTTCTGTCTCTACTAAAAAACTTATAATATCCGAATACATTAGTTTATACAGAATATCTTTTTAGTTTCTTTTGGCATCATGTTTGTCAGGCAAGATCAGAAAATGCGCAAAAATAGCTAGGCTGACCAATTAGTTCGATGATTTTGGATCAAGCCTAATAAACATGATATCAAAAGGAACTAACCTTGTTTTCTGTTTATCATGCATCATTTTTAGCTCGCCTGAACGAAAGTTCAGGAAGAGCTATTGTTGTCACCTTGGCGTCGGCGTCCGCGTCGGCGTCCGCGTCCGCGTCAGCGTCCGCGTCAGCGTCGGCGTCCGGATTGGATGTTTTGGTTAATGTTTTTTAAAGACCTATATCTCCCTAACCCATGGATGGATTCTTTTGATACTTGCACTGTAGTTAGATATTGGTCCAAAGTTTAACAGGGTACCACACCCACCCCACTTTGTGACCTTGGTGTCAAGGTCATGGACTTAGAAAATTGGGAGTTTTTTGGACTGGATGTTTTGGTTAAAGTTTTATAAAGCCCAATATCTCCTTAACCCATGGATGGATTCCTTTGATACTTGCACTATAGTTAGATATTGGTTCAATGTTTTCCAAGGTACTACCCCAGTCCCCTCAGTGACCTTGATGTCAAGGTCATGGACTTAGAAAATTGTCCTTTTATTGATTGGCTGTTTTGGTTAAAGTTTTTTAAAGACACATATCTCCTGAACCCATAGATGAATTCTTTTTATATTTGCACAGTAGTTATATATTAGTATAAACTTTTACATAGTACTACCCCAACCCCGCTCAGTGACCTTGATGTCAAGGTCAGGGACTTAGGAAATTTGGTCTTTATTTAAGTGTTCTAATTGCATACTGATCCATAATGCTTGACAGGATTTAGTTTACACTTGAACTGATGTTAGATACTTTTGAGTTTTTACAAAACACTATATACTTACCCCACTGGATGACCTTGAAGTCAAGGTTATCAACTCTGAATTTTGAACAAGATTTTGGTTAAAGTTATATATAAATAAGACATAATTTCACAGGGCCACAATGGACTCAGTTGATACTAATACTTGGACTGATATTGGATAATGGTTCAAGGTTTTGATACATCCTAGCCCCCCCCCCCCCCCCCCCACACACACACACACCCCACCCCTTACCCCTCTACCCCTTAGTTATTTCTACCCCTTAGTTATTTGTCCTCAAGCTCATGGACTTTGAAATTTCACGTGGATTTTTTTTTTTTTTTTTTTTATTTTAAGACTTATTTTTGAGATAGCGTTTGTTTATAAATGTGTTGTCATTATGGACAAGCTTGTTTGAAGTTTTATGCCTAGCAGTCCACACCACCATAGCAACTGTGTCATGGGCAAGCACTTATTCAGGCGAGCTATGCTGTCAGGCGACAGCTCTTGTTACTATTTGACTAATGAAAAATCAAGAAGGTAAAGCGTTTTTCGGTCGACATTCATAAAATTGTGTTTATGCTATGATGTAATTCGCTGATGGCATTTAACCAATCACACACTGAGATCGTATCAACGGCAAACGTCTAGTACGCTGGAGCAAAATATATTAGTGAGAATTATAACTTCAAATTTGCATTCATCTTACTCTAACACGTCTCTTCAATATTATATCATGCAACATCTGTAAAAGCGACCAATAACAGTATATAAAAAGCTTTGACAATTACGTCAGTGCGGCTACTTCTTGCGCAAACGGT